>OY720347.1:41551454-42158954 GCA_963082975.1 Labia minor | reverse complement strand
ATCTTATTCTCTCTGTCAAAGATATTTTATACTTAAATTCTTATACATAAATTGATCTATATGACCCAGATTGATTTATGATAAAACATCTCTATCTATATTAGGAAGGTGGTAGTAAAACGTAGAATATGAATTCTAACTCTATTTCTAAATTATAAAATATTAAAAACAACTGGTGGTATATTTTTTTTATTGATGTCCAAAAATTCCAATTTTATTAAAAAGAGTCACCTAGAGCGGCGTTTTTACGTCATAAAAACTCTTCATTAGTCGCCAGTATACCGCAGGTTAAGATTCCTGATGGGTTGGTTGAATGGCCTTGTCTAAGTTTTATCATATAATAATAATAATATCATATATAAATCATATAAATAATTATTAAATAATTTATTAAAGAATTAATATAATCAATATATACTTTTGTACATTTAATCTGCATACATTCATTAATCATTATTGATAATCAAATATAATAAATAAATATTAAGATTATCATTCGATAAAAATAAATGAAAAAAGAAACAAAGTAATATTTTTCAATAGGATGTTTATTAAAAAAGTATAAAATAATTTCATCTTAAGTTAGAGAGATGCTGAAAGAGCTAAAAAAATGTTTCCATTTGGATACTAATGAGATATTTCATTTAAAAAATATGGTATACCTTGGAATTTTATTAAAGGCGAACAAAAAAACATATCTTCAATATTTATCAATTTCCAATACGTTCAACAAAATATAAAACTTAAAAATTGGCTTGAAAAAGTAAATCAAAATAAATTTCAATTTTTTTCATAAAGATGAAATATACCTATATATTTATTTTTATAAAATTGAATACTTAAAATTAATGAGAGCCACAATTGGTGGTAAACCGAATTTGAAGCATACAACAAACACGGTATTTAATTTAGATTGCATCTTTGCCTTGTAAACTTAAACAAATGTCAACTTGTTGAAACGTTATTGTTTTTGTCAAAAAAGACATGTCAGAAACATGTCACTTACCTATCTACTTGTTTAGATATTGCATTAATTAGAAAACTTATTTGCTCCTGATTCCCATACTAAATAAATTCATAAAAGTTCATAGGAAAACATAATTATATTTTAAGTTACATTTTCAAAATTTGAAATGAATATTAATTCCAATCAATAGAAACCACGACATATGTGAACGCTAGTCATGTATACTAATGAGTAATCAAATTGAGATTATTCAATGAACTTTACCTAATATTTGTTAAAATTTGTTAATTTGTTAAATCAACCAATAATGGGAAAAATTATAATGAATGTATTATATATATGTTCCATCAGTCTATATATGAATAAAATTTATTCATATTTATTTTAATTAAATACTTTGAATCTACAAATTTATAAGTATATAGGTAACAATTATAAATCAATAGTGGAAAATTAAAAATTAAATTTAAATTTTATATAAATAAAAAATCATATCTATATATATATATATATATATAATTTAAATAAATAGATAATAATTATAATAATTAAACAAAAAAATTAAATTAAATAAAAAAAAGTAAATGTTATAATTTTTAGCATGATGTCTGTCCGTTTGTCCAACTGTCTGTCTGTCTGTTCGTCAGTCCGTCCGTAAAGCTTGAACGGTTCAACGGATTTTGATTTTGGTATATTTAGTTAATGCATCAGTACCACGAATTCATCAACTTTTGGTGTATATTCGGTAGTTTACAAAGTATTAATTTTATATTCATTGTCCCAAAATATTTCACTTAAAATATAGTAGTAATTAATAATTGAGTAATTAAACTAAAAATAAAAAACTAAGATAAATTTTAAAAATATTTTTTTTATACTTTATATATATATATATATATATATATATATATATATATATATATATATAATGTTGTTTGTAAATTAATTTATTTTAAATCGTCGGTCAGTTTTGTGCCTGGCCACAGCTCATATTTTTATTTAAAAATTTCATAAATTTTAATGAAACTAATCTATATATTTAATACGATAGTGTCCGTCTGTACGCAAAAAACTCCAGAGCCTAAACTACAAGGAGTAAGGTAACCAAATTTTTCTGAGGTGAAGGGTACCTCAAATGATGAAAAATAAAAAAGAAATTAGAATCTTAGGTAACTCCTGAGCTGAGCTGCGGGTGTTCCATTTTCCGGAAATATATATTATAAAGGAGAGTGTTTGTTTGTATGTATGTAATTTGTTTACTTTTTTGCTGTCATAGAAACAGATATATATATAATTAGAACCTCTCTCTCTCCCTCTATTTAAAATTTTAAAAAATGGAGTGTTCTAGCCAAATTAAGAAATTTAAATTCCTTATGCAACATTGATAGGTAAATGAATTGGACTGGAAGAGGAGGATTTGGTTGTAGCTCAGGATAGGGACGATTAGAGAAATGTGGATGCTGCGGCTAAGAACTTTCAAAAACTGTAGAGACACAAATATAACATATACAATAATAATATATAATTAATTTACTGATTAAATTAAAATATATTTTACAAGAAAACAAATACATGTCTTATCTACTTATACTGATTGAAACAAAATGGATGAAAACCTTTTACATACAGACTTTCAACCAAATACTATGTATCACTCGGGGGTACAGGGGGCGGAAGGCGAAGGCGCTCGGAGCAGCTAGTTTCAAATAATTTTAATATATCTATTAATGTAATAAAAAACTATATGGATACATAAATAATAAATATAAACATTTTTAATTTTATTTTATTTATAATATATATGCAAGACCAGGCTGTGACTGTCATGAATGGCTGGGTGACGTCATATAATTTTAAATTAAGAAATATTCGTGGAGATATGTAAAAATCTCCACATGTGAAATTTGGTGTGAAAACAATACCCCCCTTACTATCGTAAAAAATAAAAATAAAAATGTAATAATAAAAAATAAAATTTCAATTATATTAATTTAATAAATTATTATTATTATTATTATTATTTTCACGTATTAAACGGTATATTATTATTTGTAATAATTCCAATAAAAATAAATAAAAATAAAAACCAAAAAAAAAGTGCAATTAAAACTAAAATTTCAATTATATTCATTTAATACATTATTATTATTATTAAGTGTTCAGTTATCATATACGTAGATATGTATGCAGACACACATGCAAATATTGGGAAACATCCGGTGGAAGACCAAAGATCAAGGTGGGTGGACAATGAAGGAAGGGACATGGGAGAGATGGGACAGGGTAGGATTTGGTTGTAGCTCAGGATAGGGACTCTTAGAGAAAAGTGGATGCTGCGGCTAAGAACTTTCGAAAACTGTATAGACACAGAGTTAGATAAATATAACATATACAATAATAATATATAATTAATTTACTGATTAAATTAAAATATATATTTTCTAAGAAAACAAATATATGTCTTATCAACTTATACTGATTGAAACAAAATGGATGAAAACCTTTTACATACAGACTTTCAACCAAATACTACACTCGGGGGTACAGGGGGCGGAGCCCCCGTCTAGGTGTGAAGAGCGCCTGGAAGGCGCTCTGATCAGCTAGTATAAGTTAAAATAATACTATTTTGAATATTCAATTTTAATATTGTTTATAAAATTAATTTCATTAATTTATATATGTATATCTATATATATAAAAAAAGGTTTTTGTCTGCACATTGCTCAGAATTTAAAAATTTTTGCATATCTTCGCGTTTCATGACCTCTAGAATCCAAAAGTGACTTTAGAATTTTTCACGTCTGTCTGTCTGTCTGTCTGTCTGTCGGTCTGTCTGTCCGGAAAATTACTATTTTATAGACTCAGAATTGGCTGAACCGATTTCTTTGAAATTACATCACAATATTCTTATATACCCCTAGAGTAACATAGGCTATAAATTTTATTTATATGTCAACAATAACCGCAGAAATTAATTTTTTAAAGTTTATATAATTCTCCGTGTTGTTCATTCAAGAGCAGCTCGCGGCTCACTGCCGGCCTAGCGGAATCATTTCAAACAATGAATTATCATAGCTATTCCCAATCAAAGAATTATTATAAAAAATATTTCACTTTTTATTTTAAATTCTAATATACAAATATCAATTCAATTAAATAATTTATTCTAAAAGTTCTCAATTTAATTAAAATATTTATTAGATCATATTTTTATCTTAAATTATTTTTTATTTAATTGAATATTTCTTCTTTTCTATAATATATATATAATAATATATAAATTTTATCATTGAATAATAAAAAAAAATATTATTTAACCTGAATTAAAATGACTGAATTATATTATCTTTGTTTTTTATTTTAATTTAATTACTCTATTATTAATTACTAAATATATATATATATATTATATAAAAATTAAAATATGATGATATAAAGTTGTTTTAAATTTTTGACATTTTTAAATTGGGTATATTTTTTAAATTTATTAAAATGTCTTTTTTATTTATTATGTTTAAAAGATTCATTTTTATTATGTGATATTAATAAAAAATAACGATGCTCTGTGTAAGTCGAATCATGTTGCACATAATTAAATAACAATTGCCAAACAAAGAATATAATATTTTTTTAAATTCTTATATTTAAATATCATTTCAATTAAATAATTTATTCTAAAAGGTCTCATTTTAATGCAATTTATAATTTTCTTCTAATTCAGATTTAGGACAAATCGTACAACATTATATCAAATCTCGCTAAGAACATTCAATATTTTTGTACACAAATTATTCAGAGTATTGGCTAAGCGTATCACTCACAATCAGTTTATATTGAAATTTATATAAATTAACAAAGTAAAAATTTTTATTTGTTTAAATTTTATTATAATGAATCAAAAAAAATTAAATGTATAGATCACATGATTAAGAGAAGCAAAAAACTTAACAGAAAATAACTGTTGGATGGAGGTCGGACATGACAGAAACTGTAAGCGAAATCTTCATATTGCGACGAATAATTTTCAAATCCCCTAGCACCACAGAATTTAAGTTTCTTTTAAGGAAAATAACTATGATCTAAAAAAATTAATAAATGAACTTAATAATAAAAAAAACAAATAAATCAATTAATTTAAATTAATACTATTAATGAATGTATATATTGGTCATTTATCTATAGTTTTATACTGTTAATTTTTATAAATTGTCTCAAGTCTCTATTTTTGCATTTTCTCAAGTTTCATTATAATTAAAAATATTCAATAATAATCTAGCAATGAAAATAAAATACCAAAATGTAATGATCAAGAAATATTATACTCTATTATAACATATACAATACTTATAAACTATAGGCGGAGGAAATATTAGGAGATATCATTGCGGGTTCAGGCCAAATCGACCAACATTAATTAAGATATTTTCATTATGACAGATATTAGGAACAAAACCGCGAATTCAATATTTCTGTTCACTAATTATTTGTAAACTTTAGTAAAACATACGCATAACTCAATAGATCCGGATAAACTTTTTCAAATTTTCAATCTTCAAATTTCTCTTGAAGGTAGTAAAGAAAGAATAAGATGCGGAAATCAATTGTAAAATATTAGGTTACTCAGACGACTTAAATATAATAGGAGATTCGGCAATTTCAATTACAGATAGCGAGGAAAATTTAATGGAGGTTTGAAATTAATAGTGATAAGAAAAAATATTTAGTAACAAAGAGGAAGAGTATTAACATACAAAATCTTAAGATACAAAATGTAGAATTTGAATATGTAGAAAAATTGAATGTAATCACGAAGGATAATAATATTTGAGAAGAATTTAAATCGGGGTTGCAATCGGGAAACGCCTGTTATCTGCAATAAAGAGGCTTATCTCTTCAAAATTATTATCAAAGGGAATATATAAAAAGATTATTTTGCCTGTTGCATTATATGGGTGGGAGGCATGGTCTATGACCCTTGGAGATGAGAGTAGATTCAGAGTATTTGAGAATAGGATTCTTCCCTGCATTTATTGGCCAAAGAAAGATGAGGTCACCGGGTATGAGGGAGACTGTATAACAAGAAATTGCATGGCCTCTCTGCATCTTCAGAAATAGTTAGGGTTATAAAAGGGAAAAAGCTGCGATAGGCAGGGCACGTGGCAAGAATGGGAGAGGAAAAAGATATTGGTGGGAAGACCGATTGGAAAACGTCCGCTTGGAAAACCCAATGACGCGTAGGAAGGGACGTAAGAGAGATGGAATAAGGGCTCAGGATAGGGACACTTGGAGAAATGTGGTTGTTGCGGCTAAGAACTTTAGAGTATCTTTGAGCCACATAGGTAGATAGATATAACATATACAATAATAATATATATAATTAATATAGTGATTAAATTAAAATATATTTTTTAAATAAGAACATAAAAAGAAATGAATGTTTTATGTAATATACTGATTGAAACAAAATGGATGAAAACCTTTTAATACTTTCAACCACCAAATACTATGTACAACTCGGGGGTACAGGGGGCGGAGCCCCCGTCTAGGTGTGAAGAGCGCCGAAGGCGCTCTGAGCAGCTAGTCTATATATATAAAAAAAGGTTTTTGTCTGCACATTGCTCAGGATTTAAAAATTTTTGCATATCTTCGCGTTTCATGACCTCTAGAATCCAAAAGTGACTTTAGAATTTTTCACGTCTGTCTGTCTGTCTGTCTGTCTGTCGGTCTGTCTGTCTGTCGGTCTGTCTGTCTGTCGGTCTGTCTGTCCGGAAAATTACTATTTTATAGACTCAGAATTGGCTGAACCGATTTCTTTGAAATTACATCACAATATTCTTATATACCCCTAGAGTAACATAGGCTATAAATTTTATTTATATGTCAACAATAACCGCAGAAATTAATTTTTTAAAGTTTATATAATTCTCCGTGTTGTTCATTCAAGAGCAGCTCGCGGCTCACTGCCGGCCTAGCGGAATCATTTCAAACAATGAATTATCATAGCTATTCCCAATCAAAGAATTATTATAAAAAATATTTCACTTTTTATTTTAAATTCTAATATACAAATATCAATTCAATTAAATAATTTATTCTAAAAGTTCTCAATTTAATTAAAATATTTATTAGATCATATTTTTATCTTAAATTATTTTTTATTTAATTGAATATTTCTTCTTTTCTATAATATATATATAATAATATATAAATTTTATCATTGAATAATAAAAAAAAATATTATTTAACCTGAATTAAAATGACTGAATTATATTATCTTTGTTTTTTATTTTAATTTAATTACTCTATTATTAATTACTAAATATATATATATATATTATATAAAAATTAAAATATGATGATATAAAGTTGTTTTAAATTTTTGACATTTTTAAATTGGGTATATTTTTTAAATTTATTAAAATGTCTTTTTTATTTATTATGTTTAAAAGATTCATTTTTATTATGTGATATTAATAAAAAATAACGATGCTCTGTGCAAGTCGAATCATGTTGCACATAATTAAATAACAATTGCCAAACAAAGAATATAATATTTTTTTAAATTCTTATATTTAAATATCATTTCAATTAAATAATTTATTCTAAAAGGTCACATTTTAATGCAATTTATAATTTTCTTCTAATTCAGATTTAGGACAAATCATACAACATTATATCAAATCTCGCTAAGAACATTCAATATTTTTGTACACAAATTATTCAGAGTATTGGCTAAGCGTATCACTCACAATCAGTTTATATTGAAATTTATATAAATTAACAAAGTAAAAATTTTTATTTGTTTAAAGTTTATTATAATGAATCAAAAAAAATTAAATATATAGATCACATGATTAAGAGAAGCAAAAAACTTAACAGAAAATAACTGTTGGATGGAGGTCGGACATGACAGAAACTGTAAGCGAAATCTTCATATTGCGACGAATAATTTTCAAATCCCCTAGCACCACAAAATTTAAGTTTCTTTTAAGGAAAATAACTATGATCTAAAAAAATTAATAAATGAACTTAATAATAAAAAAAACAAATAAATCAATTAATTTAAATTAATACTATTAATGAATGTATATATTGGTCATTTATCTATAGTTTTATACCGTTAATTTTTATATATTGTCTCAAGTCTCTATTTTTGCATTTTCCCAAGTTTCATTAAAATTAAAAATATTCAATAATAATCTATCAATGAAAATAAAATACCAAAATGTAATGATCAAGAAATATTATACTCTATTTCACTATTATAACATATACAATACTTAAGAACCATAGGCGGAGGAAATATTAGGAGATATCATTGCGGGTTCAGGCCAAATCGACCAACATTAATTAAGATATTTTCATTATGACAGATATTAGGAACAAAACCGCGAATTCAATATTTCTGTTCACTAATTATTTGTAGACTTTAGTAAAACATATGCATGACTCAATAGATCCGGATAAACTTTTTCAAATTTTCAATCTTCAAATTTCTCTTGAAGGTAGTAAAGAAAGAATAAGATGCGGAAATCAATTGTAAAATATTAGGTTACTCAGACGACTTAAATATAATAGGAGATTCGGCAATTTCAATTACAGATAGCGAGGAAAATTTAATGGAGGTTTGAAATTAATAGTGATAAGAAAAAATATTTAGTAACAAAGAGGAAGAGTATTAACATACAAAATATTAAGATACAAAATGTAGAATTTGAATATGTATAAAAATTGAATGTAATCACGAAGGATAATAATATTTGAGAAGAATTTAAATCGGGGTTGCAATCGGGAAACGCCTGTTATCTGCAATAAAGAGGCTTATCTCTTCAAAATTATTATCAAAGGGAATATATAAAAAGATTATTTTGCCTGTTGCATTATATGGGTGGGAGGCATGGTCTATGACCCTTGGAGATGAGAGTAGATTCAGAGTATTTGAGAATAGGATTCTTCCCTGCATTTATTGGCCAAAGGAAGATGAGGTCACCGGGTATGAGGGAGACTGTATAACAAGAAATTGCATGGCCTCTCTGCATCTTCAGAAATAGTTAGGGTTATAAAAGGGAAAAAGCTGCGATAGGCAGGGCACGTGGCAAGAATGGGAGAGGAAAAAGATATTGGTGAGAAGACCGATTGGAAAACGTCCGCTTGGAAAACCAATGACGCGTAGGAAGGGACGTAAGAGAGATGGAACAAGGGCTCAGGATAGGGACACTTGGAGAAATGTGGTTGTTGCGGATAAGAACTTTAGAGTATCTTTGAGCCACATAGGTAGATAGATATAACATATACAATAATAATATATATAATTAATATAGTGATTAAATTAAAATATATTTTTTAAATAAGAACACAAAAAGAAATTAATGTTTTATGTAATATACTGATTGAAACAAAATGGATGAAAACCTTTTAATACTTTCAACCACCAAATACTATGTACAACTCGGGGGTACAGGGGGCGGAGCCCCCGTCTAGGTGTGAAGAGCGCCGAAGGCGCTCTGAGCAGCTAGTATTATATATAAAGATGATTCGTCCATGTGGATTCAAATCTGACCGAGTTTAAAAATGTATATTTGTATTATACTATTTAATTTAAAGTCATAACATAAAAATATTAAAAAAAAATAATCTAAATTTATGTCAGTATAAAATAAATCAATATATATATGAGGTATATGACAAAAAAAATTAAATTATAAGTTTTTCAATATTTTTTATTCGTCCTTGGAATTTAAGCCCATTTTAGCCAATGTTGGTATATACATATATATTTTATAAGTTATACTTTTCAATTAAAAATTTTAGTCAATTCGGAAGAATTAAATCGAACTCAAGTCCATTTATTTTTAATTTTATATATTATAAATGAAGAAATATTAATATTATTTCTAGATTGTAAAAACTTGTCTTGTTTTCAGATAATCTATGATCACATCTTTAATGGATTAGATCTTCATTCAGCGATTCGAAAAAGTAGAATACACCATCAACTTTTTCCAATGACTGTTTTTTATGAACAAGATGTTAAACAGGTAAATCATTTATCTTATTAATTAATTATTATATTATTATATAATATTTAATAAATTAATGTCAATTCAGATGTTTCAAAAAAAATTTTATAATATGAGTAAAAAAATGGGTTGACTTAATTTAAAAGAGATTAATTATTAATATTAAACATTGAAATGTATATTAAATTATCAATTATAGTTTTCTGTTAAAATATTACTTATATTTCTTCTAGTCACTCGAGTTAGACTAAAGTCTATTAGATTTTTTTAAATCGATAATTATTTTTTTAACAGCCTCATTTAATCTACCAATTAAAAATCCATTGATTACTCCATACCACAATTATTATATTATCTGTATGCTTATAAACATACAGAATTAAATTAAAATCCATTTGATAATTTAGATGAATGAATGAATGAATGAATAATTCATATATAAATGTATGAATCTAAAATTGTTAACATATTTTGTTGTCATATGTAATGTTTTTTTTTTTACAAAATGAAACAAATCTTATGCTTAGGGCAATATATTCTATTGTAATGTAAATGTGAATACAGGTCGTTAACAAATAAAAAAAAAATGAATATTTAACAGAACAAAATTATTGAAAAAAGTATTATTTTTTATATTTCTAACTTTTATGTATTTTGATTTTTTTATTTATTTAAATAATATTATTATGTGAGGCTGCTAGGAATTTTTTTCAAAAAAAATATTTATTATAAATATTAATTTTGACGGATATTTTTAGGAAATAATTATGGAAGGAAATATTACTTAAAATAAAAATTAAACATATTCGTACCCAAATATATATCTATATAATTCAAATTTTAAACTGATTTGAATTTTAAATTAATATAAAATTAAAAATAAAATATTTAAATGCTTTCTTCAGACTGAATGACTTCACATGAGAGATTAGACTCTAAAAATTAGTATATATATATTACTATATATATTTATATATACAGTGATGCCTCGCATAACGAACGCCTCGCACAGCGAACGCTGCACACAACGAACCATAATGAACTAAATTTCATGATTCATACAACGGACTTCGTTTCACACAACGAACTCGCCCGAGCTTCCACGATTGTATTGCATCCCCTTGCGTTGCACATAACGAACTTTTCGCATAACGAACTTGCTCCTGGAACGAATTAAGTTCGTTGTGTGAGGCACCACTGTATATATATTAGTAAAATATGGAAGATACTGAAAATAGTTAATGTAGAAAAGAGCTTTGTCAAATATATTCGTCCATTTTCAAATAAAAGAAATTTAATCTCCAGTAAAAGTAGATTTTTATGTATTATATCAATTTTTAAATAATTCCAGAAATAAAAATTAATTTTGTTTTTATGATCTCTTTTTAAAATTTATATTTTAATATAATAAAAAAGAATAAATATCATTTAAAATTAAATTAAATACCTACCTCTCATTTATTTTGATTTCGTAAATTTTAAATTTAGTTTTAGAAAATATTTATAATAATTCAATGATTAGCTACGGTTGAATTATTTTATTATTATTATCTTCTAAATTAATTGGTATACCTTTTAAATGAAATTCTAATAATAAATTGTTCATACTTTTCATTTACTTTACCAAAATTATTCAAATATCCATAAAACTTTAATTACGTAAAGTATAAATACAAATTAAAAAATTTCAAATAGCCTATTGATACAATTAACAAGAATAAATATTATTTAAATATAAAAATAATTTACTAAAGTAAAATTTCACGTTATGGTTTAAAAAAATAATATTGAAATTAATATAAAAACAATATTGTTCAAGATTTAACGACTAATTTCATTCTAAATATTAACCATTTTTGTTTGTTATTTATTTAAATTATTATTAAAATGTTTAAATTTATATGCTCTTTTAATAAATAAGCAAATAAATATTAAATAAATGATAAAAAAAAAGAAATAATAAAAGTACCTCTTTTATTAAAATTATTTTATTAATAATAACTTGACTCTTAACTTTTAATATGTTCAAATATTTGATTTCAGAATATATTAGATTATTTGGCCAAGGTTGGACATAATTTGGAGATTCCAAACGTCTTATCTGGAGGAACAGGAGTATCGTATGATTATAAATTAAAAAAATTCGATCCATCATTTGATCCACGAAGAGGGGGTAGCTCAATGACTGTCAATTTACACCACTCTTAAATGGAATGTACAATATATTATTGATTATTTTAAATTATTATTTTTTAACATTTAGTTAATTGATATCATTTTAATTAATATAAATTATAATTTTAATTAATAATTAATAGTTTATTTATTTTTTTTATTTGTATACGCAATGGAATTATATAATTATTCAGTTATTGTTTTTATTTTTGATATTTATGTGACATACTTAAATATAAATTATAATTTTATTAAATATATTTTATTTTAATGAAAAATAAAAATAATTTTTTATGTTTATTAAGCTTTTGATTAAATCAAAGGAAGATGTAAATTAAGGTCTTCTTTTTCGCTTTAGTAAAAATATAGCCTTACCATTAGAGATAACTCATTTCATATTTCGTCTATAAAAGGAATCAATTAATTTAACATTAGGAAAAAAAAAATATGATAACTAATATAAAAAGGGATTTTGAAGATATGTTTTGCAATGAAACATCAAGTTACAAGAAATCGGCTTTTATTCTATTAAGTTTTGCCTTTAAAATGAATGTATTTCATTCTTGTTTACTCAATTTCTTAATAAGAAGATGAAAAAATACATATATTTCGGAAAAAGTTTGTGGCTTCTATAAGCCTTTTTAAGAGTCTGTGGTTTGCGCACCACTGGCTTCTCCCAAGAAGGATTTTCTAGCAAAATTAAGGCCTGAGATCGAAAACAGCTGCTTCGAGTTTAGTAATGTAACTTACATTGCAATGTTTACTAATAAAAAGTGGAAATAGATCTTGACAAATGTTTTTTGCATCAAAATGGTACTAAAACTCGAACTCAAAAATATCAATATTTAATGAAATTAAATAAAAATTATATTTTAATGTGTAATATAAAATTTAAATAACCTGTACAAAGAAGTTAAATATAAGTTAAGAAATATTATACATATAATTAGGTGTAACTATTTTAAAGTTTCACAATCAGTACTTATAAGGAAAATAATTTATTAAAAAAAATAATAATACAGAAAAAGCCAAGATTAAGAATAAAAGAAAAAATATTTTTAAGTATGTTGATGATTCTAAATATTCTCAAATTAGTCATAAAATTAATCAAAAATTGTCCTGAAAGTAATTTTGAATTCAGTAACATGACGGAGATTGTTGACAGGTGGATTTTTATACATTTTATAAAATAGGAATAAAATAAGTTTTTTTTATTTCAATTTATTTCTACTGTATTTCTGTCCAATCTCATTTCCTGAAGTCCGATGAACCCTTATGGAAATCAATTGGGAAATGACTGGTGGGTAGACCAAGAAAACTGTGACTGACAATATTAATTTAAATTAAAGTAGATATGAGGAAAATGGGGCAAAAATAAAAATAGTGATGATTCAGGATTGAAACATTTGAAGGAGTTTGGTGGCTTCGACAAAGAATATTCGATAGTCTCACAAAGATAAATGGCTTAAAATACTTTTTTCTAAAATATTTAAAAATAAAGTAATGGATATTGGTTATATATTTAATGGAATAATAATTAGTATATTTTTAATATAATTTATAAAAAAATAAGATAAAAATTAATATTTAAGTAATCTTATTTTTTTAAACTGTTTAATAAATCAAAATATACCAATTATTTTCATTTTTAAAAATAAATTCTTTAGGCATTTATAAATTTTTCGGGACAAAATACTATTAATGTCTTCATGTCTATAGTTTATCAATAATTTAATATTAATATTTAATTATTGATTATTAAATTCAATTTATAATTACAGTTGTAACCTGTATAACTTGTGTTAGTTAATTGATTCAATATTTATGTAATCTGTAAACGAATAAATTTGGCAATTTTTTTCGTTAAATCAATAATCTAACATTGAATTGATTGTCAAACTCTTTCGACATGATTCATTATTGAAAGAAAGAGCCAATAGTACTAAACACAAGCAAAACCAAATTCTTTTCTTTCATGTAGAAAATAATCTTCAAATTAATAAATATTGAAATAAATATTTTTTTTTTATAAATTCTTAAATGGTTTTACGGTTGTCATCTATTAGTGAAATATAAGAAAAAAAAAATCAATCAGGATAGAAAAGCAATCATTTCACAAAAAGGAAAATATTTAAAATAATATTTCCCAATGGCAATTTATTGCCAATATTTAATATTGAAGATTGATGGTTTCTATTATATCTTTGTCTGGAACATCCCAAGATATGCGAAATCTATTCAATCATTTTTTTTTCATCTTCTTTGAAAATAAATGTCGCTTTTTATTTAAGAAAGTAAAGTCCGGTAGGGAGGGAGATGTATTTGAACAAGTGAGACGCCCAGCTGATTCAAATGAGCGAAATCTATTTCTGCACAACTTTTCAATTTCAGCCCGATCAATAAAGGTTGCCAGGTCAGAATTTTTTTTTCTTTTTGATCATCATATATAAATATTATATAAATGTGTTTTCATTGGTAAATAAAACCTCATCGAGATTTTAAATTTAAATTTGAAAATATGTTATCATATATTGTACTCCTAGAAAAGCAAAATTTTGTATTTATATTATACAAAGAAAAATAATTGAAAAAGTATTTTCTTCAACAAGTACTAAAACTTATTGAAGCAATATTTTTAATAAAATATTTTTAAAATCTTAATAATAATAAATTAATTATTATGAACAATTATTAAATAATTATTGATTTATTTTTTGGATTAAGGCAAAAAAAAAATATTTATTTTTATATTTATGATTTCTCAGACAGTTTTATAAATTGTGATTCTCTCAAAAATAAAAAATAATAAATTTTTTTAACTTAACAAAAAGATTCGGTATTCGTAAGAGGATCCAACTATGGTGCACTTATAATGACCCACGATGACTGTGAATTGTATTATAAGTAAATTATGGGCGCCAAGCTTTGGGTAAATTGTCTTTATCCCAGAATACAAAAGGGTGATAAAAAAAATTAGAGGAAAAGGACAAAAAAATTAATGTTCGGACTAATACACTTTAATTAATAAAAAAAAAGTTTAAACAAATTAAATATAAGAAATTTAAATAAGAACATAAGATAATTTAATTCACTATTATTACAGGGAGTAACAGGAATAGTTATCACCGTGTGTGATGATTTATTAAAAGAATAATTATATCAGGGGACATGATAGTTACAAGCTCATATCAGGATGATATCTCTTTTCCAACTGCCAATTCTCAACTGACTAAATTATAAAAATTTGAAGGGAAATTGTTCCTCCCCTTAGTCGAAATATTATATCTATATACATTTATTACATTTTAACATTAATGCGACAAAATAACTTTGTTAATATAATAAGCAAAATAGAAAAACAAAATAAAATGAATAATAAAATAAGTTGACTTGTGGCCAGGTCCGAACCGACCGACGGTTTGAAGTAAATTAATTTCCAGCTACAGAAATAATTTCAAATAATTTTAATTTATCTATTAATGTAATAAAAAACAGATCATAGAACATAAATATTTTTAATTTTATTTTATTTATAATATATAGTACCGGGACCACGAGCCTCGGCTCGGTAATTAAGATAAAAAAAAAATTCATTATTATTGGGTTTGGCTGGCAATATTAAACTTGGGACACCGTGCTCCCGCTCTACCCTTTAAAAAATATTAATATATAATTCTTTAATTATTTATTACAATTATTAAATGTTGCATCATTGCATCAATCTGATTAAAATGAATGGGACTTGGGGTCCTCAATAATACATAAATATGTATTATTATGTTTCTAAGTGCATGAATATTTTTTTTTTTATTGGAAGAATGATAAATATATATCGTAATTTATAATTATAAAATATTATTAAAATATATATTTTTAATTTTATTTCGAAATTAAATAAAAAATTTTAAAATATTTTAAATATAAAAAAAATATTAATACAATATCCTTTAAAAAAAGGCGGGAGTCAAATTTCAATATGGATGACTTTTACATTTAAATTTAAAAAAAAAACTAATAAAGGTGAATTTCTTCAGAGATATGATCAATAAAACTTAATTTTTCTTTATAAATACTTTCTCTGGTGTGCATTTCAAAAAAATCGTTAGAGCGGTTTTTGAGAACCCATGTACAAACAAACAATTTTAGCTAGCATAAGAAGATAAGATATAATGTACCTATTACATTAACAATATATAATATATAATTATATATACCTGGAACACCGAGCTATCGCTCGACCCTTTAAAAAATATTGATATACATTACAATTACATGATTATTTATTACAATTATTAAATGTTACATCATTGCATCAATCTGATTCCTTATTATCCGGTTTGGCTGATAATATTAAAACCTGATTCACCGAATCGCCATTCACATAATTTAAAAGAACATAATTAAAAAAAATTGGCCATAAAACAAACACCTTAAAACGAACCTATCAATGCACTGAAAGACAGTAAAGTATGGCCTGTGAATATAACATAATATATATTTCGTAATTTTATTTCAAGCTGTACACGTCTATACGGACCCACAATGAACGGACGAACAGACAGACAGACATCATGCTAAAAATACTTTTTTCTATTAACAAAATGGATGATTCGTGGAGATATGTAAAAAACTCCAAATGTGAAATTTGGTGTGAAAACAATACCTTCCCTTCCTATCGTCGGTCGGTAAAAAAGTAATTTGTTGACAGCAGAGCGCCATCTAACAATTATAAGAATAAAAACGCATAACGTTTCTGAAAGTGAAAGCGTGTCACCCACTTGGTTGCTATAATAAAGACAATTATTTGCTTGTTATTTTGAATGTACATAAAAATCAACATTTAAAACGTTTATATCACAGACCATCTGGATTATATTACTTATTACCTAGTATATATTTTAAAATTGATAATCCATTAATCAATTAAAAATGGATCTTGATTCCCAACAAGACACAAAATATCCAATATATATAGGTTAGTTTTTATTTTTATGTTTTTTTCATCTAAAGTAATTTTAATTGTCACTAAAATTATTTTTTTTAATAATATATTATTTGTAATGATATTATTCCTTAAATAGAATTATAAAATAATTAGATATATAAAATATAATGATTTAAAATAACGAAAAATTATTTTTTAGGTCCTCTATATCCTTGTGTATATTGTCATATGAGTTTTATAAGTGAGGAATTTTTATGTAAACATCTAAAAAAATGTTTTCATAAAAAAATATTTTCAATTTTCAAAAATGATATAAAACTCAAAAATGATTCAGAGAAATATACAAACGAAAAATTTGAAGAAGAAACTGATTCAATCCTTAAAGAAGACAATATTTTACAATGTAATTATTGTAAAAAGAAATTTAATAAAATTTCAAATTTAAAAAGACATTTATTAATTCATACTGGAGAAAAACCTTTTGGGTGTAATTATTGTGAAAAGAAATTTAATGATATTTCAAAATTAAAAAGACATTTATTAATTCATACAGGAGAAAAACCTTTTGAATGTAATTATTGTGAAAAGAAATTTATTGAAATTTCAAAATTAAAAAGACATTTATTAATTCATACAGGAGAAAAACCTTTTGAATGTAATTATTGTGAAAAGAAATTTAATCAAATTTCAAATTTAAAATCACATTTATTAATTCATACAGGAGAAAAACCTTTTGAATGTAATTATTGTGAAAAGAAATTTAATAATAAATCAAATTTAAATAGACATTTATTAATTCATAATGTTTGAAAAATAAGCTTAATAATGAAAACAAAATTTTCTTTGAATACAGCTTATATACTTTATAGCTCAAATTATAGTTTTTATCAATAAAAATCTGATTTATTTAACTTGTATTTATATTTACTATTTTATTTGCTCTATTAATAAATACATTATTACTATTTATCTATTACATTTAGGAATCCTTTCATTTTATTATCCATATGTTAATTTATTTATTATTTATTTATATAAATCTAAAATATGTCTATGATTCTTTCACTTAACTAATCTATAATACAGGTAAAAAGTTTTTTGGAATGAAAATATTGTAAAAAGAAAATTAATAATATTTAACATTTATTAATACATACCTGATTCACCGCGCCATCGCTCGGTCAATAAAAAAGATGATACCTTATTATAGGGTTTGGCTGGTAATATTAATACCTGATTCAGCGAATCTCCATTCAAATAATTTTAAAGGACATAAATAAAAAAAAATTAGTCATAAAACATCCACCCCTTAAACGTACCTATTATTGCACTGGAAGACTGAAACAAAATGGATGAAAACCTTTTAAATATAAACTTCCAACAAAATATAGGGACGGAAGCGCTGTCTGACGAAATTGATGACGCCATTTAATTTCCCTTTTTAAATAAAGATAAATCTTCTAAATGGTTTGAAACATTTTCAAATAATTTAAATGTATCTATTAATGCATTAAAGATAATAGATATTTTTAATTTTATTTTATTTATAATATAAGATAAGATATTAGGAGGCGCTGGCTGTGACGTCATGAAGTGCTGGTTGACATGCAATGACGTCATATAAATTTAAATTAAGAAAAAACTAATGAAGATAATTTTTCCCGAGGATGAAACCAATACCGATCGATTTTCTATATAAATACTATCTATCGTGTGAATTTCAAAAAATTCGTTGCAGCGGTTTTGAGAACCCATTTACATAGATCGACAGTTAGAAACAATTTAGCTAGCATAATAAGATTAGATTATATATATATATATATATATATTATTTTTACTAAAATAATAAGATAAGATATGAATTTCAGAGTCATTTTCAAATATAGGTATAAAGAATAATACCGGGACCCCTAGCCACGGCTCGGTACTTAAGTTAAAAAAAATGATTCATTATTATTGGATTTGGCTGGTAATATTAATACTTGGGACACCGAGCTCTCGCTCTACACTTTAAAAAATATTGATTACAATTATTAAATGTTACACATTTGCATCTATCTGATTAAAATGAATGAACTTGTGCTCCTCAATAATACATAAATATATAATATATAGGTACATATATTTTTTTTTCTATAGTGTTTTTTTGAAAAACTGTTTAACGCCTCAAGTGGTTATAAAACAAACTAAAGACAAAAAAACGTGCTTTGCAGCTTTTCGGAATTAAAAAAGCAAAATTGGCAGTCGTGGGACTGGCCGACAGAAGTAAAAACTTTTGCGTAAGAAATTTTAAAACAGACGAAATTCGCGCTATTTCACGAGAAAGATGAATTTCATAGGCATGTAAGTATGTATGTATATATATATATAACTTATATATTATTTTAAACATATATTTTAAACAAATTTGTAACTTATATTTATATATATATATATATATACAACTTTGTTTAAGATATTGTAATACTAACTGTTTTATAAATTGTTATCTCTAACATATAAATATATATTTATTATATGAAGTTCATTTCGTATAATTTTGATTATATATGTATATATGAAATGAACTTTACCTAATTAATATATATTTATATGTTAGAGATAACAATTTATAAAACAGTTCTAATGACAATTCAAATTTCGCGCTCTGTTATAAGAAATTGGTGTCGGATCGGCCACGCTCACGCGAGTTCTATGCTTTTTCCCCATCCCACAAAAGTGCTCAACGCCGCTAAAGAAGTTTTCACTTCAAAAACCCTACATATATATATATATATATATATATATATATATATATATACAACTTTGTTTAAGATATTGCAATGCGAACTGTTTTATAAATTGTTATCTCTAACATATAAATATATATATAACGGGACCCCGAGCCTCGGCTCAGTACTTAAGTTAAAAAAAATGATTCATTATTATTGGGTTTGGCTGGTAATATTAATACCTGGGACACCGAGCTCTCGCTCGACCCTTTAAAAAATATTAATATACAATTATTTAATTATTTATTACAATTATTAAATGTTGCATGATTGCATCATTCTGATTAAAATGAATTGAACTGGGGTCCTCAATAATACAAACAAACAATTTTAGATAGCATAATAAGATTAATCCAAGTAATATCGTCTATTTCTATTCGAAACTATTTTCAGTTATGAAATGAACAGTCAGTAGAGAGTAAAAAAAAATTGTAATTGAAGACCGCAGTTTTTTAAAATAATTAAATTATTTTAAAGATTATAAAATTATTGTATTAACATTAAAAATATTGAAATAAAAAATAATAGTTTGATTTAATAAACTAAAATATTATAAACATTTTTAGTGGAAATTTCTCAGGGAGGTAGGGAGCCCAATTCATTTAACCATCCATGTTGTATAAGGAATCTTAATTTCTTAACACTCCATTTTTTCAAATTTAAAATAGAGGGAGAGAAAGAGTTTCAATTATATTCGAATAGTCTATATATTCTATATATGAGTATTTTTTTTTCTGAATTTAATACCAAGTTGATTTTCAAAATTTTCTATTCTTTATGCATATGATTGATTACATGTGTTAAAATTTAAACAAATTCAAATATTCTAATTTTTAAATTTATATACAATATAATATTATTTTTTCGAGACTAATGGCAAATACCGGTGGCCCTAGTCAGAGCAAGAGAAGCGGCCCAGTTGATGATGTTATATGGATCGGAGATTTGGGCTTTACAACTATATTTCAAGTGAAAAAATGATTTCTTGGTTATATAAAAATTAAAATATCATTCTTTATATCTTTATTATACAGAAAAAAGTAGGCGTGTTAATATAAAATATATATCTGGGACACCGAACTATCACTCGACCCTTTAACCAATTTATACAATTTATTTTTATATACTTTAAAAATTTTGCAATTTTTTAATTATTTATTATAATTGTTAAATGGGATTTCTCAAAATGACCCATTAAAAATTTGTTTCCTAAAATGTTTCAAATTAATTAAAATAAATTGTATAAATGTTCGTTTATAAAATCTATATATCTGTGTGTCTGTTTTTCGATTTTTTAAATTTTGATTTTGGATTCGATTAGAGCTTAAAAATGTTTAATAGCAAAGTGGTCTTGGTTTTTTAAAATTCATTTGGGAGCATGGTCAAATCGGCAGTCAAAGTTGAAAATTCCCCATATATTATAACTACTGTAATTAGTATTATTATAATGTAAAATTATAAAGAAAAAATGTTTAGACATTATTATAGACATTTTCATTCTGTAAATTAAATAATTTTATTTCATTTAAATAAATATCTATTTTTAAATATTTTTTTCTCTCTAAATTATTTATCAAATTCTCACAATATATTAAGGTCATACCGGGACCCCGAGCCTCGGCTCGGTAATTAAGTTAAAAAAAAATAATTCATTATTATTGGGTTTGGCTGATAATATTAATACTTGGGACACCGAGCTGATATACAATTCTTTAATTATTTATTACAATTATTAAATGTTGCATCATTGTATCAATCTGATTAAAATGAATGGAACTCTTGGGGTTATTAGGTATGTTTCTAAGTGCATGAATATTTTTTTTTTATTGGAAGAATGATAAATATATATCGTAATTTATAATTATAAAATATTATTAAAATATATATTTTTAATTTTATTTCGAAATTAAATAAAAAATTTTAAAATATTTTAAATATAAAAAAAATATTAATACAATATCCTTTAAAAAAAGGCGGGAGTCAAATTTTAATATGAATGTCATTTGTGACGTCAAAAAAAATAATAACAAATTTACTATTTTTATTTTTAAATATCGTAGCACTCACCGAGTTTCGACCCTTCGAACTCGGGGAGTAAAAACAATCGTTCTACCCATGCGACTAATATATTTAGATAATAATAATAACATTTTTTTACCATCTAATCTGCCAATTACCAAACCGCATTTGTTTTGTTGTTTTTTTTATTTTTTTTTTGAGATATATTAATAAATATATATATAATAAATATTTTTAATTTTATTTCGAAATTAAATAATAAATTTTAAAATATTTTAAATAAAAAAAATATTAATACAATTTCAGTTAAAAAATAAAAATGGATGTCATGTGACGTTACCCATATATAATTTTTAATTAAGAAAAAAATAATGAAAATGTACTTTTCCTGAGATGTGATCAATAAAACTCAATTTTTCTTTATAAATACTATATCTAGTGTGAATTTGAAAAAAATCGTTAGAGCGGTTTTTGAGAACCCATGGCTATATATATATATATATATATACAATTTTAGCTAGCATAATAAGATAAGATGTAAGACAAGGCTGTGACGTCATGAATGGCTGATGACGTCATATAATTTTAAATTAAGAAAAAACTAATAAAGATGATTTTTCTCGAGGATAAAACCAATACAAAGTGCATGATTCGTGGTGATATGTAAAAAATCTCCTCATGTGAAATTTGTTGTGAAAATAACCCTTCCCT
Organism: Labia minor; assembly: GCA_963082975.1. Lineage (NCBI taxonomy): Eukaryota > Metazoa > Arthropoda > Insecta > Dermaptera > Spongiphoridae > Labia > Labia minor. The sequence goes on along the minus strand of OY720347.1, from coordinate 42,136,346 downwards.
TCCTATCGTCGATCGCTAATACTACCAGTTCCGGTTTCCGGATTTGCACCAAAAGTTGATCAATTCATCCTACTGATGCATTAAGTAAATATACCAAATTTTATCAAAATCCGTTGAGCCGTTCAGGCTGTACACATCTATACGGACGGACGGACAGACATCATGCTAAAAATACTTTTTTCTGTTTAGAAAATACATGATTCGTGGAGATATGTAAAAATCCCCACATATGAAACTTGGTGTGAAATCAATACATCCCTTACTATCGTCGGTCGGTAAAAATATAAATACTTTGTCCGTTACATATTAGAATTGCCGCTTGGGGCGTTAGGGCTTAAATTAAATGTAATATAAATATCTTATATATAAAATTCTCGTGTCACAAAACTTTGAAAAAATACTCCTTCGAAATGGCTGGACCGATTCTTATGAAATTTTTTATGTATATTCAGTAGGTCTCAGGGCATGTCAGACTTCCTTTATAAAACCGCTAATTGGTAATGTGTGACCAGGGGGTGGAATTTAAATAAAATTAGTTTAGTTACAATGCTAGATCATAGAGGCGCTGGTGGCGATAATTTGACATGTATATAAATTCTAATAGATGACTTGCAAACAATACTGCTTCATGGGTGAACCGTCTAAGGCGTTATCTTATGACTTTGCACTCTCAGTTCGTAACTCGCAAAGGCACATTTTTTTTTAAGTATTATATATTTTTTACAAATTTATTAATTTTTATTATTTTAATATTTTATTAAATTAATTTTATTAAATTAAATTTTATTATTATTGAGGCAGGGTAGCCGAGAGCGTAGGATACCAAGTTTCCACGCAAGAAGTCGGCGTTCGATTCCAACTAAGAACAAAAATCTTCAATTTAATTTAACATCAGCTGCCTCCGGCAAGCCCCACCATGGATGTCACCTTGTCGTGTTGGGGGGCTTCGACTTAACTAAGAACATCCACGTCTCGGAGATGAGACTAGCAATCTACTCAAGAGACGCAAATCACAATTGCTCAATGAACCACAAACAGCCTCGAAAATTGGAATGATTAACACATTGACGACACGGCAACCAACCTATTACGGAAAATGGGTTAAGATTCGCCGTAAAAATGGAACGAACACGTAGGAAGAGCCAACGCGGAAGGGCTCTTGAGAATATAGCCCGGGATGGAAGGCCAGCAACACAAGAGACCAAGCCACCGAAAAAATGGGCTGACTGCTGGGCGTACTCTTCCCAAAAAAGACCTGAGGATAGTGAAGAAGAACAGGCCTTAGGCCTATAATAGAAGAAGAAGAAGAAGAAGAAATTTTATTATCAAATTTGATTTTATTGTTAAATTGTATTTTATTAAATTTTATTTTATTAAATTAATAATTATGTCAATTAATTTTTTCTGCATAAATAAACATATATAAAAAACTATAGAGATGGGACAGGGTAGGAGTTAGATGGTTATAGCTCAGAATAGAGACACCGGGGGGGTACAGGGGGCGGAGCCCCCGTCTAGGTGTGGAGAGCGCCGAAGGCGCTCTGATCAGCTAGTTATATATATACTATCTGATCAGCTGTACCCCCCCCCCCCCGAGTGTCCCTATTTTGAGCTATAACCATCTAACTCCTACCCTATCCTATCTCTCTCACGTTCCTTCCTACATTGTCCACCCTGTTCACAATTGGTCTTCCAAACGGACGTTTTCCAATCGAACTCCCACCAATATATTTTCCTCTCCCATGCTAGCCATGTGCCCTGTCGGCCCCAGCCTTCTCTATTTTATGACCTATAATTTAATAATTTTGATCCCCTTTGATAATAATTTCCCGATTGCAACCTCGATTTAAATTCTTTGCAAATATTATTCTCTCTGATACTAATTATTTTGTCTTGTCACTATTAATTTCAAACCCCATCAATTTTCCTGCCTCGATTAATTTTTTTATGCTACTTTAAATGTTATTAATTTATTTAAAAAAAAAATCAGAGTAAACAAAATAAAAATAAAATATAAAATTAGCATAACACTAAACTACTATAAAAATAATATTAAAAAATATATTATATATTAAAATCTTACGTGAAAATCCAATTATGAGATCAAATTTTCTTAATTAAAATAATTTACTCACATAATCTTAAAAATTAATAGTATTAAATTATAGCCGTAATGTGAATGTTTTCAAAGTTTAAAAGGCCAATAAGATCAATTGAGATATTGTAAATATCAATAGATATATAAAAAGATTTTTATCTGCACATTGCTCAGAATTTAAATTACCGCCAAATTATCGCCACCAGCGCCTCTATGATCTAGTATGGTAACTAAACTGGTAATGGTAACTAAACTATTATATTCTTTATAATTTTTTTAAAATTTTTCTAATTAAAAAATCGAAAATCGGGCTTCGAGGTCTGGTGGCCAGCCCCTTTGTGCTTCCGTGTAAAAAATTCCAGGTCCCTGCGTGCGATAGTTTTTGCTGGAGAGCTCGGTCAAACAAACACACAGACAAACAGACAAACAAACAGACAGACACATTACACTTGCTTTTATTATTATAGATTAACAAAAATGTTTAATTTAAATTTTATAAAAAAAAATGTAAAAAATTTTATATAATAAAATCAAATTTTTTTCTAAACAAATTCAAAATATAATCAATTATTATTAAATTATTATGTCTCATCTTTTTGTTTTATCTACTTTTATTTATTTATTTTTTCACAATATCTGATTTAAAAATTCAAGGTAAGTATATATCAAGGTTAATTAGATAAGTTTTTTTTTAAATCCTAGACACATAAACAAATAATTAACAATAATTACATACTTATGTATAATTGATCGATCATTGGAAAGATAAAATAATAAATTATTTAACCATAAATATACAAAAAAAATTTAAGAACTTTTTATAAATCCACTATTTAAAAAATTATTACAAAAAACACTCAATGCAAATTAATATTCAAATTGGAGCAAAATTTATGCATTTTTGTTATTCTATTCTATTCTAACAAGTTTAAAACCTTAAAATATATATATAATTTATTATTATTATTTTTGAATGTAAATAATATTGGTGGGGGGTTATTTCGATTTTATCTATTGTTTAAATTCATTATAGTATTTTCGTAGCAACCATCTAAAATGTAACGTGAAGATTCGAGAGCCACTTATGGGTTTTTGGGAGGTGAGTGTGAAATTTTTACCTCTCTGTTTGAATTTATTTGGAATATTTATACAGATGTTGCTTTGCTCTTCCACCCTTTTATTATATTATATTAGGAATATGCCCGATGGAAACTAGGTCAGCTCTTATCTCTCCTTCCAAGCAGTCCAGGTGGGATAATGCTATAGATATCTTTCTATATGCATGCTCATCAAAAAATAAATAATTATTTTAACTTAGGCCCATCTGTCAAACTTGAAGATGAGAATTTACATGATAATTCTTCAATTAATAGCTTTTCTGATTAGGGAATTATAAAATTTAGATTATATCAATATTAAATAAAACGATATTAATTTCATTTTATTCTTTAAAGCATTAAAAGCCGATTGAACGTTAAATAAACATATCGCTTTCCTTTTTAAGTTAAATAAACATTTACATTTATCTTCTGTTGTAATTTAAGATACAACATTCTGCCAATTATGTATTTAAGTAATATCGTTTATATCTTTCGTGCCTTCCTTAAGATTTATCAAATAAATTCAATTCAATCTGAAGTTATCACCTTTAAATAATGTAAATCAAAAATATTAAATTCCAGTATTTAAATGTCTTAATTTAAATTTGATTTATTTTAAATCAATGTTTACTATATTATTTACATTTTTCATATAAATAGTTCAGAGGTTTTTCACTAATATTAATAGAATATTTAATTTTCAAATTTTTTTTATTTCTCGACCCTTCTCAAACGTTTTATTATCATTGATCATAAATTTTATATATTCTGATGTATATATATATTATAATAAACAAGACTGAAATAATGATGGATATCATTTCACATACAATTTTATTGAATATTAGGCATATATATATATATATATATATAGATAATCCGGTCCTGGATTTGATGTTATATTAACTTCCTGGTCTAAAGAATATTATTAATATTATAAACAAATATATATATAAATATATAACAGAAAGTATCTAGATCTAGATTGTTTTAAAAATTTTAAATATATGTATTAGTAGTAAAGAAAAATACCATATACATATTAAAATAAAAACGATAAAGTTTAATATATTGATAATGAGATAAATAATATAAACAATTACAAAATTAAAGATAAATTTAAAAAAAAAACAATTATTTTTAATTTTAATAAATCATATGCATAAATGAAGTTAATTTAATTATAATAATTAATATAATTAAAATACTTAGGGGGCATAAATAGGATAAAATGTGAAAAAGTCATATATTTAATCGATTTCTCTAAAAGCGTATCAATTTAGAAATAAAAAAAAAGATTGAATTTTTGATTTTAATGCGTATATTTTCATTTGACAATTCCATTGAGGTTCTTGATGGTTTTTTAATCTTCAACTTGATGAAATTTCTATTTACTTAAGAGACTTCTTCCATCTTCATTATATATACTACTAAGATAAATTGAAAAAAAAAATTATATTTATTCATTGCCAATACAAAAAGTTTCAATTATAATTAAAAAATGTAGAATGAATAAAAAAAAATTGATAATAGATCAAACCTACTTTAATTATTTATTTATTATTGTATTTAATAATTTTTAATAAAAAATGATAACTAAACTATTGTAAAAATTATAAAATAAAAGTGATATGGAATGGAGATAAAAATATCAATAAGTCGTATTATAAATGTTAGATTTAGTTTTTGGTCTAATTTAAGTTCACGTCATTTAATTTATTTATTTGTATACCCAGATGAATATACATAATTGACAGTTTGGATACCAACAAATTTAACTTTTATATTCTTGTCATTCATTTGTTCTTTGTTCAGACTTTTTAAAGGGGTAACAGCGACATGCAATTTATCTCCAAAGAAAAAAAAAATGGTGACCTTTCTTTAAAGATTCGATTTATAGTCCTATCAAACAAAATAAAACAAAAATAAAAAATAGAGATCAATTTGTTGTAGGTATTTTAGAAAAAAATATCTCAATTTAGTTACTGTAAAATTCATTTCAATTATAACTATTTTTTGATAATCAATTAATATTTATGTAAAAATGGTTATTAATTAGATTTATGAATTTTGAACTGTAAATTGAATTAAAAAAAATTAATTACAAATGATTTTAATACATTTTGTGTGTAAATTAAATGCATACAACTTTAATCTTTGCAATGTGATTGAGCTATGCTTCCAAAAAGTATTTCTTTAGATCTTTATATTTACCTTATCATTATTACTCAGGTATATATATCATTAGATTTTATTTTAGTGGTTGTGAATGTCGAGTGAAAGAAATTGAAAAAACGTCTTTCTTCATAAAATATTTTTCGAGGAACTAAATTCAATTGTAGAAATAAGAAAAGACCGTCCATTTATTTATTTTATTTGATAAATTATCTTTCGAGAAAACAAACAAAAAAAACCTCTGTCAAAAAAGCACTTATGATTTCTAAAAGAATTATTCTCCCACATTTTATTATAATGTAAATAGATAATGAATATCTATTCTAAAAAATTAGAATTTTAAATATAAATACTATAAATATGTTTATCAAAGGTATATAGGACAATCTATTTTGTTTTTATTGTAATTTATATTCATTATTTAATTGGCCAATTTTTTATAATCAGAAATCAGTTTTAATCTAAAAATAGGGTTTTATTCAAACGTAGATAAGTGGTATATTTCTAAATTATATTACTAGACGACAAGAGTTCAAACCTCGCCAAGAACACGAAATAACACCTCTAAAATAGAAAAAATAGGCTTTTATTTCAATAGTGTGTAGTGATTTAATTAATTCCCCATAAAAACAGTTTTATCTTAAAAGAAATATTAGCATTTTCTCAATATGGATACTACTCCTTTTCAATCTCTTGGAAAAGTGTATATGGCACAGCACAGGAATAGTTTGGGAATAAGTTTGCTTCAGCATTTTTTTATCATTCGGAGGGGAAATCCTTCATGGACCAATGGCGCTTGATTTTTACTTTCCCGCATACTTCGTATAAGGGAAGTATTGGAATCGTCAAAAATTTCGACTTCGAGATTTCGATAGATCTTGACGTTTTAGACCTCCCTGAGTCGGAAAATAACATTTTTCGAATTATGTCTGTGTGTGTGTATTTATGGATGTATGGATGTATGTAATGTTTGTCTGTGAGCAAATTTACTCAGAAACTAATCAAGTTAGGACTTCGAAATTTGGTTCACCGATATTATTCACAGTTTCTAGATTTGTATCAAAATTTCGTCAAAATCGGTTTACCGGAAGTGGTACTTTACCTACACTGGTTGCGTTTACCTTTCAAGTAAAGTACCAGTTTGCTTCGAGATATTTGCTTCCTATTTTGTATATAGATTTAAAAATATGAAAAAAATTCAGATACCAAATCTCATCATGATCTGACTACCGGAAGTGACATTTTACCTATACAAGTAGCGTTAGGTGTAAATTATAAATATATATAATAGAGTTAAACCATTTTACTTTATAATTTAAATTATTTAGTTTGTTTATTTTTATTGTTGTTAAAACAATAATAATAACCTAATTACCTATTTATATGCGGGAAAGTCTAGGGGAGGACACTCCCGACTTGTTATTACCAAGTAGTGCAGGACTCCTATCTGCTAAAACCTCCCATAAGTTGCCCATTGCCTATCCATTTACTAAAAAGGGACAACCTATTTCGTACATTTGTTCTGATTTTTTCTGTCTTTATGATAGAATATCTATATACATATTTTTCTATTATTTTCCAGATTTTTAGACTTTTAAACAATTAATTTAGTTTGCAGCAGCTAAGAACTTTCCTTAGCACCACAAGGGTAAATAAATATATAAAAAGTAATATCAATATCTTTATCTAATATTTTTTAATAAAATGACATTCCTAATTTTATTCATCAATTTAGAAATATTATTTTATTCCAAAACAGGTGTTTTCAAAGACCCAGTCAAAAAGGAAAAAATACAATTTTTGTCGTCTGGGTGTAGATGTAATAATCTGGGTGTAATAATAACGGATGTTACGTAAAAATATATGATAAAATATTCAAAAGAAAATTGAATAAAAATAATTTTTTTTTTATTTTCATATGTATATATGATCATTTTTTTTATAATCCTATCCTTGTAAAGAATAAATAAAATGAAATTGCAGGATCATTCTGTATTATTTAATTGAAAGAGAAATGTTGTCAGGATTATTTTAAAAAGCCAGTAGAGAGATAAAAAATTAAAAATGAATAAATAAAGAACGAAGAAAATAAAAAACAAAACAAAACAAAAATGATGGGATTCGTTTGTTTATATTAACGTTTTAGAAATCAATTACAATCTTAACACGATTATTTCGTAATAAATAAAATGTACTCTGAATAGAATAAATAATGAAGTTTTTTCTTTGTTTAAGAAGAACTATTTTGAATTTCATTATGAATAATTAAATTATGTATTTTTTTCTTATTTTGTAGAATGTTGTTTACCTTCGAGTAAATAGTTAGTCACCAAAGTTTTATTTGTAAAGAACTTTCTTAACTTTATTATGTCGGAATCTATTCCCTTATGTGTAAAGTTCTCAAACATAGATCCGGGAAACGTTTGAAATACGTATGCACTACTATAAAACTTGTAAGTCCCAGAATCCCACCAATTTAGAAATTGAATCTATCTTCTATTTGAGTGTTTTACCTAACATATATTCTTTTTCTTTAAATCAACAATAAAATCCTAAAAATATATTTGTTTATTTATTTTCTATTTTTTTATTATTTTTAAGATATTAAATACATTTTTCTTCGGTATTTTTCTTTTTCATATTAATATTATTGATTTTCTTTTAAGTCCAGAGATGAATTCCAGGATGAGTTTTCCGATATGTGGAATTCAGAAAACAAGCAGCATCGGAATTTTGGGTGTATAATTTTTCTAATCAACCTCTTTCTCTTCTTATTAGTGGTAAGTTAGCATTAGATTTATTCTAATAATTTTCAAGATTTTAATTATAATTATACTAAAATCATGTGTGTTAAATGTAAGGGTAAATAATAATATATTAACATTTAATAAAACTAAATTTTAAATTTTATAAAATTCTAATAAAAACAAATTAATTAAATGACAATATATCAATAACTGCTAAAAATAATTAAAACAAATTTTATTAAAAATTTTACACTCTTCACTTAGAATAATAGTTTTATTTAAAAGTGTATTTTTTTAAATGATAATAAAGATAAAAATCGTCATTTATATTTATAACTAGCTGCTCCGAGCGCCTTCGGTGCTCTTCACACCTAGACAGGGGCTCCGCCCCCTATACCCCCGAGTGATAAATAGTATTTGGTTGAAAGTCTGTATGTAAAAGATTTTCATCTATTTTGTTCCAATCAGTATAAGTAGATAAGACGTTTATTTGTTTTCTTGTAAAATATTTTTTAATTTAATCAGTAAATTAATTATTTATTATTATTGTATATGTTATATTTATCTAACTCTGTGTCTCTACAGTTTTCGAAAATTCTTAGCCTCAGCATCCACATTTCTCTAAGCGTCCCTATCCTGAGCTACAATCAAATCATACGTCCCATCTCTCCCATTCCAACCACGTCCCCTTCCCATCCCATAAAATGTATTATAGTCTAAACACATTTAATACTATTTAGAGAATTTAATGACTAAGAATATTATTTTAATATTGAATTTTAAACTTATTCATAAATTAAGCCCGGTTTTTCTCTATATATTTAAATTCAGTATCCCCATTTATGTCATTTTACCCCTATATGGCGGCAACCAAAATAACAATAGTAGAATCAAAATTTAAATGACGGTTTATATATATATAAACTCTCCTTTAATTAACTATATTCCACTTATTTCTAATATAATATTCTAACATACATAATATATCTTATATATAAAAATGAATCGCAAAAGTGGATCAAAATTGAAATATATAAAACAATTATTTTTCCTGTTGTATTATATGGGTGTGAGACATGCTCGATGACTCTGTGAGACGAGAGATTTAGAGTATTTGAGATTATGATTGTTCCCAGCATGTATAGGGTAAAGGAAGATGAGATCACCGAGAGATGGCGGAGAAGGCATAACGAGGAATTGCATGATCTCCAGATATAGTTATCTTATCTTATTATGCTAGCTAAAATTGTATATATGTATTTATCTATATATCATGGTTCTCAAAAACCGCTCTAACGATTTTTTTCAAATTCACACTAGATATAGTATTTATAAAGAAAAATTAAGTTTTATTGATGATATCTCTTGAAACATACAGCTTCATTATTAATTTCTTAATTGAAAATTATATATTATATGGAAAACGTCAAAATTTTTAAAACTGCCTGCTAAGACAGTAAAAAAATGACAATTTTTTATCTAAATACATATAGTCCAGCGGTTGGACTGATGTTTTAACGAGTGGATTTCGTCGGTTCGAAACTCGCCGGGTGAATCGTTATTTAAAAATGAAAATAATGATTTTGTTATTTTTTTTTCTTTTTATCTATTGTTTACTTTTTAATAAATTACTATTCTATATTTATTTATTCATTGTTCTTTTATTAATAAAGTTTTAGATAGTTTTATAAGTTTTAATATTTTTTCAATAAAATATTATTCAATATATTTATTAATATTATTTTATTTATTATTATTGAGTACCCGAAGTTCCATTCATTTTAATCAGATTGATGCAATGATGCAACAGTTAATAATTGTAATATTGTAATAAATTTCTATCTTGAAAATTGTTACATATTATTCAGGATATTTTAAAAACTATTTCTTTCTTTAATTAATATTCATTTTTTCTATAAGTCAGATATATTTCCAAATATTAAATAATTTTTGAAGTGAAAACTTCTTTAGCGGCGTTGAGCACTTTTGCGGGATGGGGAAAAAGTATAGAACTCGCGTGATCGTGACCAACACCATGAAACCATCTGCTTTCAAATTTCTTATAACAGAGCGCGAAATTTGAATTGTCATTAGAACTGTTTTATAAATTATCTCTAACATATAAATATATATTTATTATGTAAAGTTCATTTCATATATACATATATAATCAAAATTATACGAAATGAACTTCACATAATAAATATATATTTTATGTTAGAGATAAGAATTATAAAACAGTTCGTATTGCAATATTTTAAACAAAGTTGTGTATTTATATATATATAAATATAAGTTACAAATTTGTTTAAAATATATGTTTAAAATAATATATAAGTTATATATATATACATGCATATGAAATTCATCTTTCTCGTGAAATAGCGCGAATTTCGTCTGTTTTAAAATTTCTTACGCAGAAGTTTTCACTTCTGTCGGCCAGTCACACGACTGCCAATTTTGCTTTTTTAATTCCGAAAAGCTGCAAAGCACGTTTTTTTGTCTTTAGTTTGTTTTATAACCACTTGGGGCGCTAAACAGTTTTTCAAAAAAACACTATAGAAAAAAAATATATGTACCTATATATTATATATTTATGTATTATTGAGGAGCACAAGTTCATTAATTTTAATCAGATTGATGCAAATGTGTAACATTTAATAATTGTAATAAATAATTAAAGAATTGTGTATCAATATTTTTTAAAGGGTAGAGCGAGAGCTCGGTGTCCCAGGTATTAATATTACCAGCCAAATCCAATAATAATGAATCATTTTTTTTAACTTAAGTACCGAGCCGAGGCTCGGGGTCCCGGTACTGGTTATAAAATCGAAAAGGCTGAGATGGGAAGGAGACGTGGCTAGAATGGTAGAGGCTAGAAAGATCGGCCAAGAATATATTTTGGAGAAACCGATTGGGACCGGTGGAATACCAAGGACGCGGTGGGTGGACAATGAAGGAAGGGACATGGGAGAGATGGGACAGGGTAGGATTTAGTTATAGCTCAGGATAGGGAAGCTAGGAAAAATGTGGATGCTGCTGCTAAGAACTTTCGAGTACTGTAGAGACACAGAGTTAGATAAATATAACATATACAATAATAAAAGATAATTAATTTACTGAATAAATTAAAAAATATTTTACAAGAAAAAATGTTTTATGTAATATATGATTGAAACAAAATGGATGAAAACCTTTTACATATAGACTTTCGACCAAATACTATGTTCACTCGGGGGTCCCCCGTCTAGGTGCGAATTTATTAGATTGATTGATTATAAAGATAATGTATTTTATTATTTTTACTTTCTATAAAGTTTTATATAAATGCGAAGGCGCTAGAACGTTTAAAGTACTAGAGTCTAGCCCCTAGGATCGTATAGCAAATATTAAGTTGACAGTTAAATTTATTTAAATAAAAATAAATAGAACTTTATTTTTAGGGTTTTTATGATCACACACACAATAAAATTTTTCACTTATTTAGATTGAACCTTTTCATTATAATAAAAGGTAAACAGTAAATAATAAATAAAAAAATATAATTAATTTCTTTAAAATTATATGTTTACTTTAATTTGGATTTGTTGAAAGTATCATAACTAATTTATATTTTAATTTATATTATTTTTTAAATTGAAAATACTTTAATATTCATTGATTAAATATTTATGTTACATTTAATATCTCATTTTAACTTCAATATAATCGTTAATATTTACTCAGATATTATGGTCAGTTATCTAAAAGCATGATTTACATAATAATTATTCATAAAGCTCGGTTGAATCTACCTGGAATTAATAAACAACATTTATTTTAGTGAAACGTTTAAAATGAGTATAGTGCTATGTTAATATAGTTTGAAAATATATAAATTGTATTCTAAAACATTTTTTCAAAAATTAATTCAAAAAGGTTTAATAATAATCATCTGAATGTTTATTAAAAATAATCTATTATTATAGACTCAATATCAAGAGTATTCCTATTATTTTCATTGATTTGTCAGGAAAAAGAAAAAAAAAAAAAAGTAATTCATTCACAAAAAATTTCTCCAAGTTAACCATCTTGTTAAAGTAGATTAAAACTATATTTGATTTGCATAAGAAATAATGTATTCCATCAAAACGACAGTGAAACTATTTTTGCCTCTTTTTTAAAATGTAAAACGAAAATAACGAATACAGTGATTGTTTATAGTTTAAAATTTAAATTTTTCAAAAGTTACATTTTATTTCTATTTGTTAAATCGAAATCAAAATTTTATATATTAGATTGATTGTAGTTGTAAATATATATTTATTGATCAATGTGATATTAAATTAAATTGGAATCATAGTAAATTAAAAAAGTAATTTGTTTATTTTTACCTTTAATTGATAAATAGTATTTATATTAATATAACTGTAATATTTGTTTGAATGTTTATGAATAAAATAATTAAAAAAACTAAGTAAAGAAAATAGAGAAAATGTTGAAGCAATTAATTTTCTTAAAAAATTTTTACAAAAAATTATTTTCTATAGAATTTCGAACACGAAATTATAACTACTAATCGTTTCATTTTGTTTCATTCAAATTTATTCAAATTTTATGGCATAATTTCACAATTTTGTAAGCTGTAAATAATACTGTATTGTACTAATAGATTTTGATTAAAATCAAATTCCTTTTAGAATAGAATAATTATAAAAGAACAAAGAAATGATAATCTAGTGATACAAATTGGCAATATTATTATTTCAATTTGGAAATATAACTCTTTGAACAATTAGTAAAGAATAGAAAGATTTATAATGTTGATTAAGCTATTAATTTTATGGAGAAAAAGAGCAAAAGAGGAAAGCAACAGGGCTTGCTTACTAATTGAAAGGATTATAAATTTCGTACCTCAATGAATTTTAAATCCTCTCGTGATATATATGGTCGTTTTTGAATTTAACGACGAGTAATCTACATAACATTTTAATGTAGGGGAATGCCTCTTTCTTGGAATCCGATATACATATACTACATATACTTATTTATATTGAAATCATATAATTAAATAATTCTTATTATATTATTTATTTAATTTATATATATGAAAAGTTAATTCCGGGTTGTTTTTCACTTTGGTTAACCTGATTTGAATCTCAATGGGTTTCGGAGTCATTTTTAATAAAACAGACTATAAGTAAAAAATTATTCATCCATTTAATCCAAAATCTTATCTTATTATGCTAAATAAAATTGTTTGTATATATATATTAGCCATGGGTTCTCAAAAACCGCTCTAACAATTTTTTTGAAATTCACACTAGATATAGTATTTATAAAGAAAAATTAATATTGATCACATCTCTGGAAAAATACATCTTCATTAGTTTTTTCTTAATTTAAATTTATATATATGGATTGACGTCACAATTTTAATAATATTTTGTAATTATAAATTACGATATATATTTATCATTCTTCCAATAAAAAAAAATATTCATGCACTTAGAAACATACCTAATAACCCCAAGTTCCATTCATTTTAATCAGATTGATGCAATGATGCAATATTTAATAATTGTAATAAATAATTAAAGAATTGTATATCAGCTCGGTGTCTCAAGTATTAATATTATCAGCCAAACCCAATATAATAATGAATTATTTTTTTTAACTTAATTACCGAGCCGAGGCTATCAACTATGACTCAGTCACATAGTGAAAAAACCCAGGATACAAAATTTCACTTATTAAAAAAACTTAAACGAAATTTACTTTTTTCCCCTTAGAAAATAATGTAAAAATAATTGTTTGCTAATATTAATTAAATTCTTTATAAATCATTAATTAATTTGCAATAGGTATAATGAATCATAGAGTCAAGTTTCGACTGTGTTTCACATCAACATTTAAAATTAATTACTTTTATATTTATACATGGATTAGGAATAAAATGGATTTATTTATTATCAAAAAATAAATAAATAAATTTAATATTTTGATCAAACTGAACTCTAAGTTTATATATTATTTTTAAACTTTTAAAAATTAATATATTTTACACCTTTGTTTTTTTATTCACTTAATGTTTTTTCATAACAATTTAATCGCCAAAATAAAAATGACAACATAAATAAAAATTGATAGACTATCCATTTTAATATAATTTATCAAGATGTATATACGTAAAATTGTTTTAAAAAAAAGTTGTTTGTCAGTTGGCTTGCTAGGAAGTTTTCAATAGCTTTAAAATGATTAGTTACTTGAAATAAATAGGGAGTAAAAAGATAGAGAACATTAAGAAGATAAAGTAGCGAAATATTTAAATAGGAGGATTAAATGCTGAAAATCCCTTAATCCTCAACAAGGCTTTGATCTTTTGGACAACATCAGCCTGAACAGGAAGTGTTATTGATATCATTGAAGAGTACAAATGTTAGAATTTTATTTTTACATGAGGAATATTTAATCATTTCTTAATTAACACCACTTTAATTAATTTAAAATGTTGGTTTACAATTTGAATAAACCATCAATATGGGGAAAAAAAATTTAGAATATTTTATTTTGTTTATAATATATGATCTTAAATTCTTTAAAAGTATTTCATATTTAAGTTGTTTTTTATTTTTTATTTTTTTGGGTAATATTTATAGAATATAATTAAAATTAATATTTAATCAAAATTATTGATGGATCTCAAAATTAAAATCTATAAAACTATTATTTTGTCGGTCATATATATATATCCATGAATTTGAGTTGGCCAAATGACCTATTTATAATCAAATATGTTAGACTCTAAAAAACGTGTTGTTTATGATGGGTATCACACTTGGGGATGAAAAATTGCTGAAAAAGTTAGAAAACAGTGAATAACAATGATAAGATAACGGTAAAACTAGTATAAAAGAAACAGATATAAGAAAATTGAAGGAAAATAGTGGGAGCAAAAGATGATCCTGCAAATTCACTAACGTCATAGATGTACTTTAATTTTAATATAATATACTTAGGGATGGATCTATAACATAAAATAGATGAAATGAGTTTAATTGGTCTATTAAATTTAAAAGTTGTTTTGTATTTATATAAAATTTATTATGCAAAACTAATACTAAAATATTTAATTAAATTATTTAAACAACAGATACAAATGAAAATAAATAATAATATATAAACGGCATAAAGAATAATTAAATTTCAGTTTACAAAACTTAAATGAAAACTTTTAAATAAATATTTACAAAGGATAAACTAGATAGAGGATTGTATTTGATGTTTATATATATATATATAGCAAATTATGTGCATATGTTAACATTTAAAATGAACCTAACTCATAATATTTTTAGATGATTATAAAATATACGACATTTTTCCTTATCTCCTAAATAAATATAGCAATATTTATAAATAATATAATATATAATGTAATAAAATAATATAATATTTATTTTTATATGAATTTATAAACTGAAAAAATCTATTATCTAGTGAAAAAATAATTATTTCTTAATCAGCTCAACACCATCCATACCCATAAATGACTAACACACTAAACTTTAGTTCGATTTCATTGAATAGAATCCAGATATAAGCAAATATTATATTATCATAATACTGATATATTGATTAGTTTTTATGTAAAATAATTAAATACAAATAGTAACTGTTGGCTAAATATAATTAAATATTCTAAAAATAAATTTAAATTAGAGAAATGAACATTGAAAATCATAAAAAAAGAACATACCAAAAAGTATTGAGAATGATAACCTAGTGGACTAATTTTCATTAATGTAAAACTATATGTAAACTTTAAGTAAAAAGTTATACAAAATTTATAATTAATGTTATATGTATGTGTTTAAGAACAAACAAGGCCCGTATATAATAAATAAAGAATGATTTATTATTCACGAAAAGTAAAAGAAACTAAGAACTCTTCGAAGAGTTGTTCATTAACAAAGTACTGTTTTTAAGCCTGGTTTATACTATTTTATCCTTTAATCCAATAGGGGTGGTCATCTTTTCTCTCTCTCACAAGGTGCAGGGGATTAAACGAGAGGGAGTTAATCTTATCACACTTTGCAGTATAATTGCACCTGTTATCGACTCCATGGGTCCATTTTTACTTTCCAATATTCAAAACTGAAAAATAACAAGTTATTTTTCTATTCAAACTTTACTTAATTATAAATAAATAAAAAAAATCCGACTATTTAACAAAATATTGATGTTATTTTTTTAAATTACCTTAAATAATTTTACCTTAATATTTATTTTAGTTATAAATCCGATGTGGCTCTTTTACAGTCAGTTTAAAAAGGATCACTTTGTGTTAGATTAGACCAGGAGTCACCAAATTGATCCATATAGACCTCCAGAGGTCTATTTTAACAGTAGGGGTCGATCTGACTCAAGGGGTCGAATGGAGGTCGATTGGGACTCGAAGGAAAATCAGTTATTAAACTGCGATTTGTTGATTTGGAAATCATCACAATCCTCATCTCATTAAGAAGTAAAAATATCTGTAGCTACTTTACTTATTTACTTATTGTTTCTGATTTATTAAATATTAAGGCTAATAAATAGTTTTTATTGGGGTCGATGGAGATTTCGAAAAACTATATAGAGGTCGATGATCAAAAAAGTTTGGAGATCCCCAGTGTAGAAGATGTTGATAATCCAGTGTAATTTTAATTTTTTCTCTGATCATTTAGCTCTATAAATATTCATATTATAGGTATTCATTTTAGTTTTAAGTGCGATGAATCCCCTTTACAGTCACAATAATTGCATTAGGATTTTTATTTATTCTTCATTTATTATCTATATATAGTTTTATAGATAGATTTGCTTATGAAAATGTTTCCCTTATTTGTGATACTGGTGGCATTTAAGTTATGGAATGTCGATATGTCTTATTTATATGATACTAATAAATAACTATGTAACTCATTTTATTTATCTCGGTTTGATTATAATTTAAGCATTTAATATTTATTTTGTGGACTTTAATTATGGAATTTTCAGAAAAACTAGATTTTCATTTTTATTAAAGCAAATTAGTTTCACTAAAAAAGAAAATATAATTGAGTTATAGAATTAAAATATTTATTGGGTAGGAGTAAAAAAAATTAAACCCATAACAAAATGTGGATAAAAAGAGGGAAGTAATTTTTCTAGAAGTCATATCGTCTGCTGGTTGCTTGGTTTAGTAGTCCCTATTGACCCGCATATCTTGGCCAGACAATAACATGCCTCTTGGCTTTTAATAGATGTCAGACAAATAAAATGATTCAAGAGACCCTTATTCTAGACCTTTTGTTTTTATTTTTATTTTCTTCTTTTAATAATTAGAATAAATTAAAATGTCATACACTTATTTAAGCTATCTACGCTGACATATAGTAATTTTAATTTAAAACTATGTTATCCAGTATATAATTAAAGTAAATAGAAATAAATAAGAAAATTATAAAAGACACAATTATATTAATGAAATTTTTTAAAATATTATTGTAGAGTGTATTGAGCTAAGTTTCAAAAATTTAAATTGTTTGGGTTCATGATGACATATATATTGATGTATACCCCCCGGAGTCATTGTTTGTAATATAATGTAATAATTAAAGAACCTGGAGTGTCTCCACTCGATTATCTCGCAAATTTGAATTGGATTAATTAACAGATATTATATTTAAATTAAATTTAACTAATTAAATTGTTAATTAAGTATAATTAAATTGGATTAATTAATTAGTTGATTAAAAAATTTAAATTTACAGTATAGTATTGTTATTCAATTAAATTAATTAATTAACATATATTACATTTAAATTTAAAACCTTTATCTTCATTTTTAAATCAAAATTTAAAAAATTAATTCCGAAACTTTCAATCAAGTTGAAATTCTGTATATATACAATTTTTAATCATGTGAAAAACTATCAAACATATGTCTTTATTTTTATGGTCATTTTAGAGGGAAAAAAATGAAAACGTGGTAGTTAATGGTCCTCTTTCGAATGAGCTACATTTCTCGAAAGTTGATAGAATATTACGAATTTAGAATAATACCCGTGTACCAAATTTCATTATTCTAGCTCAAAAGGTTTTTGCGTAATCTGGACTACATACACACACATACACAGAAACATTTTTTCAACCTTAGTGAAAATGACTCAGGGGCCTTCAAAATGTATAAAAACATCAAAATCTCAACATCGAAAATTATCTTCAAAAATAATTTTCGGTGAACGTACATGAATCTATGGTGATACACTAGCACCAGTTTATATAAACATAAACTTGTATACAAAGGCATTATTATTTATATATAGGAGGCTCATTTGAAAGGTTTATGGTCTGACAATGGTAAAAAAAGAATTTTAAAATAATTTTTATTTTATTTTCTCTTTGTAAGATGGCATAAGTTTCAAACAGTGGGTGTTTAGTTTATTGTGGTGATTGAATTATGTTAAAATTTTCCCATTATCTTAAAAATGAATAAGATATATTTTGTCAATTTTTGTTTTCATTAATTCTTTATTTTATAAAAAATTCTCATTTCTAGAATAATTATTTTAATTAATATAATATTAATATTTCCAAGAAAATATACTAATTTAGTTTTCAAAAAAAAAAAAACATTAAATTGGATTAGCGAAAGCTTGAAAGATACCGTTTTCATCTGTCTAACCTTTTATTTTATGTTCAAATTTATTGAATAAGAATTATTAAATTTATAAATATTTAAAAATAAAATTTTATTACATATTTGATATTTTTTATTCTTAAATACTTCTCCTTTTCCTTACCTTTCGCTGCAATAAATATTTATTTATTTATATTTAAATTTAAATCTAACTTACAACATTTATTGAGTGTAAAACATTGAATATTAAATAAAAAGATCTCCTATGAAAATTACCGAATTTATGTGGTTCAGTGACTAGTGAACTGTAATAATTTATTTTGCTTATCGTCATTGGACATATTTAAGCTTGCTACTTACACTACATTGAAAAAAAAAAATTATTTATCTGTAAACAAATGTTACAAAAAAACCTTGCTCTCCCTTTCACTCCCTATGTCAATATTTATTTATCAAATGGCTTTTAAATATGTTCATTTTTTTAGTATTATGAATTTTAAATTATTCTCTTTTTTCTAAACAAATTATATTGAGTATTATTGGATAATTAAAATAAACAATAACCTTTGAATTTTTATTTTTATAGCTTAATATAATAATATATTTGTAATATATTAAAGTTATTATTATATTAATATATTAAAAGTAGAATTAACGTATGTTTGAATGTTAATTAAGTTATTTTTTTTATCTTTATCTATATATATATATGTATATAAAAAAGATTTGTCTTTGTGCATTGTTCGGAATTTAAAAATTGTTGAATTTAATAACCTCTAGAATCCAAAAGTGACTTTAGAATTCTTTAAATCTGTCTGTCTAGAAAATTGTGACTTTATTGACTCAAAATTAGCTGAACCGATTTCTATGAAATTACATCACAATATTCTTATATACTCTATTTGAAGATAGGATAGAAATTTTAGGCAGAAAGTAATGTTGAAAAATTTATATAATCATTCGGAGCCTCTCATGGCTCAGTAAAGAAGTGGATTCATTTCCGACAATGAATATAAAATTAACAATTCTAGCAATTCCCATACAAAGTAATTATAATATTTAAATTTTTATTATAATTTCTGATATTCAAATACCATTTCAATTATTTAATTTGTTCTATTAATTTATTTATTCTCATATTAATTTTAATTTTATAAAATATTTAGATTATAATTATTGAATTATTTTTTATTTTTTTTTTAAATTATTCTTCTTTTATTTTTTAAATATTTCTTTTCTATTTGAATGTGAAGGGTATAAATTTTATCCAAATTTATATATTGGATAGGCAATAGGCAACTTATGGGAGGTTTTAGCAGATAGGAGTCCTGCACTACTTGGCAATAAAAAGTCGGGAGTGTCCTCCCCTAGACTTTCCCGCATATAAATAGGTAATTAGGTTATTATTATTATGTTTTAACAACAATAAAAATAAACAAACTAATTAATTTAAATTATAAAGTAAAATGGTTTAACATTATTATATATATTTATAATTTACACCTAACGCTACTTGTATAGGTAAAATGTCACTTCCGGTAGTCAGATCATGATGAAATTTGGTATCTGAATTTTTTTCATATTTTTAAATCTATATACAAAATAGGAAGCAAATATCTCGAAGCAAACTGGTACTTTACTTGAAAGGTAAACGCAACTAGTGTAGGTAAAGTACCACTTCCGGTTAACCGATTTTGACGAAATTTTGATAGAAATCTACAAACTGTGAATGATATCGGTGTACCAAATTTCGAAGTCCTAGCTTGATTAGTTTTTGAGTAAATTTGGTCACAGACATTACATACATACATACATACATACACACACACAGACATAATTCGAAAAATGGTCTAAAACGTCAAGATCTATCGAAATCTCGAAGTCGAAATTTTTGACGATTCCAATACTTCCCTTATACGAAGTATGCGGGAAAGTAAAAAATGATACAAAAATTAAAATATGATTTTTTAGACAAATAATACCTATAATGTAATTGTTTTAAAAATTTTCTCTTTTTATATAAAATTGGTTAGGTTTTTTTATATTTCTTCAAATGATTAGGAATATTCTAAATACCAGTAAGTATTAGTTTCAAAAACGAAGTCCGTAAAAAATTTATTCAACGTCTTGTGTGTTTATATTGAATACAATTAATAAATTTGAAATTATAAAAAGAAAATTTAGATAAATTTGATAAAATTAAACATAAACAATACACAACTATTAAAAAGTTTATTTTTTATTTATTACGTTTAATAAATTGACTTTTGTAATTTTAAATTGGTAAAAATTAATATTACATATTATATTAATAAAAAAAATGATATTTGAATTTGTATAATTTTTCATATTAATAATTAATTAAATGTAAATTAAATATAAAATTTTAGAGATCCATTTGGTAATAAAATGTGAAAAATGAGTTCAATTAGAATACTTTAAAATTTGTATATTTAGTTATTGTAAATATAATATTAAAATATAGATATTATTAGACAATATTTAGAATAACATAAGCTAGATTTTGATATATTTATAAAAAGTACTCATTTTAATAATATAACTATATACTATTCGTTTATTCGTATAATTATAATCTCTAGTTTATATTTTGCTATACAAATTTTGAAATTTATGGATTTTATGCAACTTGAAACGATAAATGAATTGGACTGGGTTAGGGCTCAAATTATAAGTTTTTTCTAATCTTAGGAGAATATCAATGCGAATTAAGGCCAAATTGGACAACATTATAGATCAGATCTACTCTCGCTAAGAACATTCATTATTTATGTACACAGATTATTTTGACTCACAAATTTAAATTAAATCGTATTTAAATTAAAAAAATAGATATTTGAATTTATTTAAATTTTGTGTACTTGTAGGGAGACCAAATGAGCTAAAAAATTTAGTTTTAATTTTATAAAATGACTTAAGGAGCGCCGAAAGTGGACTAAGCAGCTAATTTATTAATAAAAATTCATCTTTCTTAAATAATAAAACTAGTCCAAACAATTATACTGTTGAAGACCATTCTATAACATTTTATAATAATAATAATATTTTAAATTTTTTTAAGATTTTTATTACATTTTTGAGTCACGATTTTTTGGAATCTTGTTTTTTTTTCGTAATTTGAAACTATATTTGAGAAAGCATGATTGTGTTACTTACAAAGCATTAGATATTTCGATTGTATGAATTTAATAATAAATGTATGAAATATTAATTCAATTAAATTAGAAGGTGTTCATATATCATTTTATAAAAAAAAATATTTATAATATTTGTACAAATTAAAAATAATTCTATATTATATTACCTAACATCGGATAAATGAGAGGTATTAACTCAGTGGGAAGAGACAGTAAATGAGCTAAAAAACTTTAAATAACATTTTTTTATTAAATAATAACAAACGAATTATTTAAGGCTTTGTAAGTAATATTTCAAATATTTTCTTTTATGAAAAGAGATAGAGGAAAAGCATTTTCTCGGTGAAATGGCGTGATTAAAGGAGATTACTTTTGGTATTTGCCATGTGGTTCTTAAAAGGAATTTTAATTATAATTATATTTTATAAAACCAAAGTAATTTAATTTTCACCAGGATACAGTTCTGACATTAATATTTTGAAATACATTTTTTAAACATAAAAAATAATTTACCAATCTAAAGATTAATTATATTTTTGCAAATATACATGCTTATTTTTTTCCTCAATTGTTATAATTCTTTTACTTAATAGTATAGATTTGAAATCAAATAAAAGAAAATAAAGAATAATTTAAAGTATTTTCTTAAACATTAAGAATTCCAATATCTAAAGTAATTTCAAATAAAAATTCTAAATGTGTATCCCTAAAATGAGGACCTTTACTGGCCTTAAATGTTCAATTAAAATAAATGTGAAAGGAATCCTAAAGTGAAAATTGACTGAACCGTTTTAACATTTCCAAAAATATTATGCTGTTATTTTCGATATTAGAAAAAAAATTATTATTAAATTCAATTCTAAATATTCTCAATATATTATTTAAAAGTTTGCAGGTATTTTCGAACTCATTACATTTAAGAGTTTCTCTTGAAATTATTATCCTAATACATTCATCAGTATAAATGACCCTCCGAAATGAGTTTAGGGCTTACTTCCATATATTATTTGAACTATTATACGTACAGTAATTTAAATGTTTAGATGAGAGGTTGTAGTTTATTTGACTCAAACACCCAAAATTAATTAACAACATAAATTATATCTTCGAAGTTTCAATCCTTTACGAAATTGCAATTGAATTGGTGTTATAAAGATCAAAGAATATTTGCTTTAAAGAATATCGACGTGTTACTTTTATTTGGAAATTCTTTGATGATAAAAAAATTTATATTAATATTCAATTTATGTTCATATGAGTTTAGAATAAAAGTTTCATTGAAAAAAAGTATTTTTTTTTGTGTCCTTACATGATTTAGGCCGATTCGGTAAAAGTGCCCTTTGACCGCCCTTTTCCTTTCGGTTATGAACACAATTTATTCGAATGGTGGTCTTTTCTAAAGTTATGTTAAATTTCAGATGGATAAAACTACGATGCTACTACTTGGACAAATAGAAAATTTTTATTCTCATATATAGTACCTAGAGTATTAACATTTTAATAAATAAATAATATTTTTAAGCCTTTTTATATATATTAGGTGTTGTTTGATTATTTGGTTAATAAAAGATACATTGTATTTTTAAATATAAGAATATTTATTATATATGATAATATATACAGATGAGCAATATGGGTCAGTGAGTGCATGCTTGCTTCTTGAGTAGAGAGCAATCAATCTATAAGTTGAGTGTCGTGTGACCTTGACTATAGGTCGGCTGCTTGAGTACCAGGAGGAGGTATCTTCATATTAATTTATATGAGACTAATTTTAAAATATACAACATTATTTTTATTTAATTACTATATATTTTTTAAATGTAGAGACCGTATCAAATGTACTATATATCTATATATATAAAGGAGAGTGTTTGTATGTATGTAATTTGTTTACTTTTTTGTTGTCATAGAAACAAAAAAAATAATAAATTTCTTACTTAATCGACACTTGGTAATTTAGAATTATAAAAAAAAACAATTGAACATCAAAAAAAAATTTCTCACTTAACCGACACTTATGTATACACGTAATGTATGATGGAATTGAGGCAGGAAATAAGATGGGGATTGATATTAATAGGGATAAAACACAAAATATTTAGTAAGAGAGAAAAACATTATTAACACACAAAGTCTTAACATACAAAATGTAGAATTTGAAAATGTAGGAAAATTTAAATACTTAGATTCTATAATTACAAAGGATAATAATATTGGATAAGAATTTAAATCGAGGTCGCAATCGGGTAACGTCTGTTATCATACAGTAAAGAATCTTAACTCATCAAAACTTTTATCAAAATGGATGAAAATTGAAATATTTAAAACAATTATTTCGCCTGTTGTATTATATGGGTGGTCGATGATCTTGGGAGAAAGTAGATTTAGAGAATTTAATATTAGGATTGTTTGCAGCATTTAAGGACCACAGAATGATGAGATTGCGGAGATGGCGTAACGAGGAATTGCATGACCTCTATGCATCTCCAGATATAGTTAAAGTTATTAAGGTTATAAAATAGAGGTAATGGTAGATTAAAGATCGGAGCAAATATATTTGGAAAAACCGATTGGGAAACGTCCTGTGTAATTGGGAAGACCAAGAACGTGGTGAGTGGATAATGTAGGAAGGGACGTGGGACAGATGGGACAGGGTAGGAGTTAGATGGTTATAGCTCTTGTGGGGGTTACTTTCGAGATCCGTAGAGCCGCAGGGATAGATAGATTGATATAACAAATACAATAGTAATATATAATTATAATTTACTGATTAAATTAAAATATCTTTTAAATAAGAACATAAAAAGATATGATAATATAATGTAATATACTGATTGCAACAAAATGGATGAAAACCTTTTACATACAGACTTTCAACGAAATACTATGTATTACTTCGGGGGTACAGGGGGCGGAGTTAATTTTTATTTCAATATATTATTATATTAATATATATTAATATATTCAAATACTCCTTTATAGTTTTTTTGCTTTTGGATATTTTAAATTTTACACAAAAAAGATTTATTATTAATTTATCTCACTCTATTACTTACTATCAGTAGGATCCAAACTTCATATAAATATATTAAAAAAAATATATGAAATATAATTATTGTTAATTTATTTATATTTTTTATTATTTGTTTATATATGTATTATTATTATATAATAAAAAAGACTTACCAAACGAAATAAAAGAAATCACCATGAGTAGTATGTATGTATATAACTATTTATACAATTTGACTGAATGTATTATATTATCCATGCACTCTGTCAATATGAGCCCCTGTCAAAAGGCAACCAGCATCACTCGGTGCCGATTTTAAATTTATAACCTCTTATTATACAGTACCGGGACCCCGAGCCTCGGCTCGGTACTTAAGTTAAAAAAAATGATTCATTATTATTGGATTTGGCTGGTAATATTAATACCTGGGACACCGAGCTCTCGCTCTACCCTTTAAAAAATATTGATACACAATTCTTTAATTATTTATTACAATTATTAAATGTTACACATTTGCATCAATCTGATTAAAATTAATGAACTTGTGCTCCTCAATAATACATAAATATATAATATATAGGTACATATATTTTTTTTCTATAGTGTTTTTTTGAAAAACTGTTTAGCGCCCCAAGTGGTTATAAAACAAACTAAAGACAAAAAAACGTGCTTTGCAGCTTTTCGGAATTAAAAAAGCAAAATTGGCAGTCGTGGGACTGGCCGACAGAAGTGAAAACTTCTGCGTAAGAAATTTTAAAACAGACGAAATTCGCGCTATTTCACGAGAAAGATGAATTTCATATGCATGTATATATATATAACTTATATATTATTTTAAACATATATTTTAAACAAATTTGTAACTTATATTTATATATATATAAATACACAACTTTGTTTAAAATATTGCAATACGAACTGTTTTATAATTCTTATCTCTAACATAAAATATATATTTATTATGTGAAGTTCATTTCGTATAATTTTGATTATATATGTATATATGAAATGAACTTTACATAATAAATATATATTTATATGTTAGAGATAATTTATAAAACAGTTCTAATGACAATTCAAATTTCGCGCTCTGTTATAAGAAATTTGAAAGCAGATGGTTTCATGGTGTTGGTCACGATCACGCGAGTTCTATACTTTTTCCCCATCCCGCAAAAGTGCTCAACGCCGCTAAAGAAGTTTTCACTTCAAAAATTATTTAATATTTGGAAATATATCTGACTTATAGAAAAAATGAATATTAATTAAAGAAAGAAATAGTTTTTAAAATATCCTGAATAATATGTAACAATTTTCAAGATAGAAATTTATTACAATATTACAATTATTAACTGTTGCATCATTGCATCAATCTGATTAAAATGAATGGAACTTCGGGTACTCAATAATAATAAATAAAATAATATTAATAAATATATTGAATAATATTTTATTGAAAAAATATTAAAACTTATAAAACTATCTAAAACTTTATTAATAAAAGAACAATGAATAAATAAATATAGAATAGTAATTTATTAAAAAGTAAACAATAGATAAAAAGAAAAAAAAATAACAAAATCATTATTTTCATTTTTAAATAACGATTCACCCGGCGAGTTTCGAACCGACGAAATCCACTCGTTAAAACATCAGTCCAACCGCTGGACTATATGTATTTAGATAAAAAATTGTCATTTTTTTACTGTCTTAGCAGGCAGTATTAAAAATTTTGACGTTTTCCATATAATATATAATTTTCAATTAAGAAATTAATAATGAAGCTGTATGTTTCAAGAGATATCATCAATAAAACTTAATTTTTCTTTATAAATACTATATCTAGTGTGAATTTGAAAAAAATCGTTAGAGCGGTTTTTGAGAACCATGATATATAGATAAATACATATATACAATTTTAGCTAGCATAATAAGATAAGATATCTGTATATAATATTATCTACAGTTATATTTCCTATTTGTGAATTCTTTTATGATATATATTTTATTTTAATTACGAAAATTATCTATTTAATTTTAATCAATAATATATACCGATATATTAGTTAAATTAATTATAAATTATTCATTTATTATTTTTATAAATGAATTAAATTATTTATACTTGATTTATTATTATACATATTTATATGAGTTTATAGATGATGATTATGTCTAATACAAATGATGATATTTGGATTAAGAGGACTAAAATAAATTAGAGTTAGATAAAAAATGATCACAAATTTATTGTTATTATTTTAAATTTCATAGTTTAAATTGTAAACGTATTAAGATTGGATCATTTGTCATATTCATCGAAATAGTATTTATGCAATGTACCAACATATTGCTTAATATTAATTTACATGACATTTTCGACAAAACAAATTTCCCTACAATTTAGCGTAAATTTTTAAAAAAATTTGGAAATAGTGAGAAGTTTTAAGAAAAGGTTAAGGGATCCTGGATTATAAATAATTTTTTAATTTCATAAAATTATTTTTTGTTATGTTTACACCCACTTTTGTACATCCTAAAGAAAGAATAATAGGGTAGTATTGTTTTCTCTTCAATACCACGGATCCACTTAAACTTTATCTTGATTTTCTTGTGCAGAGGTCGCTACTTCCTAATTCAAAATGATTCCCGATTTTGATCAGATAGGCTGGGTGTATCTCGTTCCCAAGGACCCTAGCTTGATAGAAATTCTCTTACCAGGTCTGATACATGAACTCGGGAAAACGAAGTTGAAAGACAAGATCAGTGTTATCCCTCAAACTACGAGGTGTGGCTATTAAATAACGAGACTGCTTACAAAAAATGGTTTAATTAAAAAAATTATGGTACAATCGAACTTTCCCCCTCAATATACTCCCCTCCACTTGCCACACACCGCTTCACCCTTTTTTTCCACTGCTCAAAGCACTGTTCGAAGTCGTTTTTTTGTTAGGCATTTCAGAAGCTCTGCCGTTTTTCTTTTCACCTCTTCCATCGACTCGAATCGGCTTCCCTTTAGTGCGGACTTGATTTCGGAAACAGGTAGAAGCAGGGTGCTAGATCAGGGGAGTAAGGAGGGTGTTCCAGCACTGGAGTTGAAATGGAAACAGGACGGCCCGGACGCTGATCATCTTCGGTGCTCTCTAGACCCTCAGATAATCTTTTGTGCCAGTCAAAAAACACGCGCACGTGATAAAGAACTCTCACCGTAAGCCTTTTTTAATAATTTATAACACTCGGTCGGGGTTGATACGTTGTTCGTGTTTTTCGTCACACATCGTTTTCGGCGTAGGAACAAAAACACGTTTATCGTAAACCGCTACAGAAAAAAACTACTTCACCGCCAGACATGTGTTCTCGTACTGGAATAGTAGACCCTTCCAGCTGTACAACGGTGCATTAGGTTCCCGCCTATCCTGCAGCCGTCTGCGAGCGCAGTCTCGTTATTTAATAGCCACACCTCGTATGTATTGTCTCATATTACGATTATTCAAATTCTTTAAATTGTTTAGAATAGGTTTTAAGCATTTTCTTATTTTAGTTAATTTGATTTATGTATTGATTTATAATTTTATTGTGACAATAATTTTAGTTGATTAGTTTATTGAATAAATTATTACTAATTAATATGAAATAAAATTCAATATTATTAATATACTTACCTGAAATTTTCATTTAGTTTTTGTAGTATAATTTTAAATATAGATAAATATACAAATAATTATTATTTATTGTTTGCATAAGAGAAATACTATTTAAATAAATTAATTTAGGAAATTGTTTTGTTCACCTCTTTCTGAAGATATATTCTAATTAAAATGAAATTAACCCTACGATATATATCTTTTATATCTGGAGGCTCATTGTTCTCATGTTGGTGTTGTTTATCTTTGGCCGTTTTGATTTCAACGGTTTTCTTTATCATTATTTGTTATCTTACCTCTTGGTTATAAGAAAATTGAAAATAACATTAAAAAAGAGAACTCATTTCATGAATGTTATCTGAAATTAGAATTTAATCAATAGAGAAATATATCAATGCGATTATTTTAGAAGGTAATTTACTTTATATGTTATATTATAAAATTAGCTTTTGGAATTTTCATTTTCATTAATAATTTTTTTCTTTTAAATCTAAACAAATTTTATATTATTAAAGAAAATTATTTAAATAAAATTTATTATATTGAATATTATAAAAATACATTTTGGTTTCCAGGACCATGCTAGATATTTTTATCTTATTTTTATTGTATTTTATCTTTTACTAACATAAGTTTGGCAGGTCTGCTATTGTTTGGTTGACCACCTGCCGTTTGTGTAATCGGATTTATTTTTGGATTATGTTAATAAATAGAAAGTTATTGTTTTTTTAAATATTTAAATTAATTATCTATTTTTATTTGTTGTTACGTTTATATTTATATATAAAATATTTTTTTTAAGAAATTTTCTCTTTCCTAAAAAAAAACTATTGATTGCAGATCATTGCACTGTTCATTGGCTGGTTTCTTCGACGATATCACGAGTGTCTTCTCGAACAGAAGGAAGTTGAATGGAATCGTTTAGTAGCTGATTTGCGTAAAACCGCAACCAAAGAGGGATGTAAAAGGTTGGGTCCTTTGTTTAACCCCAAGTCGACTACCACAACAACTCACTCGCTTGGTTCCCTTTCCATGACAACGTTAAACAACGGCGGGGAAGAGTATACGGTCAACTCGTCGCATGAGACTCTTGAAACCCCGACACCAGCAATCAGCCAGCAAATTACTGGTCATCAAATACAACACCACGAAAAAATCCAAAATACCTTCTCAAAAAAATACGAAATAGATACAGAGATGATTGAATTACATCGTCTGCATAAATTGAAAAATATTATTCACAATTTGAAAGATACTGTTTTGAAAGTAAGTTTTTTTTTTATAAATTGAATTTTTTTAACATAATTAGGTGTATAGATAACATAAGAGAACACTATTCAATAAAATAATTGATTTTAATTGCTAATCAAAAACCTTTATAATATTTCAATTAATATATTTGATATTTATTCAAGCATCAAATGAAATAAATAAATATCAAATATATATATAATTTATTTCTATTAATTCTAATATTGATGTGAAAACTTTAATTTAAATTGATATAATCATAAGAATATTTGATTCTTTCAAAATATTAATTTATGTGATATCCTTGTTTAATTTAATTCATATTTATTTCAGTATTCCCATTTACTTATTAATTTTTATTATAATATATATATATTACTATAATTATAATAAAATATGTTATCTTTGAATTTTTATCAAGATTAATATATTATTTAATATAAATTAAATACGAGGGGTGTTCAAAGTATTCTCGGTAACGGGGTAATTTAGCAGTGATGAAGGGATTTAAATTATTTCAGTTGGTAACGACACTCCCTGAGAACATAACCTCAAAATTTCATTTATTTATCATTAGTACTAATCTAATTATCGTTGGTGTAAGAAGACCAGAATGACTGATGCGACAATGTTGAGAAAAATGCTTTGAAGAAATAAAGCATACACCTTACAGCCCAGACCTTGCCCCCAGTGATTACTTCTTGTTCCCCAACCTAAAAAAAAAGATCTTCGTGGAAAACGTTTTTCCGACGATGAAAAGCTGAAGGTGTCAATTAACGCACATTTTGAGGACAAGGAGGAAAAATATTTTTTAAGAGGGAATTCAAAAGGTAGTTTCCCGAGCAAACAAGTGTATTGAGGTTATGGGGGACTACATTGAAAAATAAATTTTAATTAGAAGTTTCTGCATTTTCCTTTATACCTATACCGAGAATACTTTGAACACCCCTCGTATGATCCACAAATATTTTTTTTTTATTAAAAAGATTATTATTATAAGTTTATTTTTTATAAGTTTATTATTATTATTATAAGTTCTTTCCTGAATTCAGATGTACAAAAACCTATGTAATATATTACTTTATTAATTAAGAGTTTGTTTAATCTATAAATGAAATAAATTTGAGCACTTAATTAAAAAAACATTTTTATATCAGTGCATTACAATTTTATGTTTAAATGATATTTTTTTTTTATATATTGTTAGAATTTTAATCGAATAAATTATTAAGTGAAAATAAAAATTTATATTCATTTACATTAAAAAATATTATTCTTTCATTTTTATGTTTATTTTCTTTTTAATGATATTAAAAATAGAATTTTTATAATTAATAAATAAATGGATATTAAAAGCAAAATGGTATTTTAGGTGAAGTGTATACTATCTATTTTATTATTATTATCTTGATAATCTTAATAAGATTAATTAAATATTTTTTAGTTTGTTTATATTTATAAAGAATATCTTGGAAAGCAAATGCTTTTCAGTTTTCTTTCAACAACAAAATATCAAATCACCTGAACAAACTTTCAAATAGACAGTATACTCTTCATTTCTTTAGTATTAATTAATTAGAAAAAAAGGAAATATGATTAGTTTTTTATAATAAAAATAAAACAACATTTTTTTTCTCTTTTTTTTTGGAAAAATAAATTTAATGAGGTACTTGTGAATGTATATATTTCTTATGATCTAAACTAATACATTAATAGAATTTTTATTATTTTGAAATGTTTGATGATTTAAAATATCTAAATTATATTATTCATATATTTATTTTTAAATATTAATATAATATAAATTCACTATACTTAATAAAATATTAATTTATAATAAAATAAACTTAATTTAAAATGAACGAAATTAATTAATTATACATTAATTAAAAATAAAAATTATATTGAGGATGAAAGGACAATTAAAATTAATATAAATAAAGAATAAAAGCCAATTTAATAAAAAAAAAATTATCAATTTTAATCATCCACATTGTAAAATTTGATCGAATAATTATTTTCTAATATTATTATATATTTTTTTTTATTTCCAGGTGGGACATGTATTAGAGGAGAAAAATCATAAAGGTTTATTAAATGCGGAAAAAAAAATAATTGCAGAAAATGCATTAACAAGCTTAAAAATGAATTTATTGACATCACCAATTGACTGTGGTTTCCATCTTAAAGATAATTTAAAAATGATTTCCCAAAAAGAAAAACAATTCGTTTCTTTGCTCTCACCATCTTTTCAAACACTGACAAAAGACCTCACTCGCAGTAATTTGATGGAAAATTCACAATCCTCCCGTGATTTTATTTCGAGAGAACAATTTAGGATGACGGATACAATTCCAGTCAAATTTAATAAATCATTGGAATTGAGAAAATCATTACCAACAACGACTATATTACGAAAAAGACGTGATAATATCATAAATGAAAAACGAAATGATAAAAAAATAAAATTTGTTCATTTTGCATAGAAAAAGAACTACTGAACTATGTATAATTAACAAATGATTTGGATAGTGAAGTGAATTTGATGATCGATAAAAATAAAAGTGAAAAATATATACTTATATATATTTAATGTAAATACAACTAATTATAATAAAAAAAAAATAAAAATGAGAATTAAAAAAAAAAATCGAAATTTTATCTTTAAAAAATAATAAATATACATACATAAGAAAGGTAACTATTTCTTAAAACCAAATTAAAATAAAATGATTCAGGATGAAAAAAATAAAATAAATTAACTATAAATAACAAATGATTTTGATGGGTGACACTATGACCGATTGTTAGAAATAAATTTAATGGTAATACCATATCACAATTGGTGAGTGGATTGATCCCTGACAATTTGGCATCGAGTTGCATTGAAAATATCTTTGAAACGGGAGACAATTTATATATATATATAATATAATAAAAATAGTATATTATATATGATTATTATAACAATATTGTTTAGTAAAATTATTTAGTAAAATATAAAAATAATTTCAAAAAAAAGAAAGTTATAAAATCTATTGAAATAATGAGATAAAGTATATAATAAAAAACATAAGGTCTCCCAATATCTCTCTCTCTCTTACTTTTCTTGATTATTTCTAATATTAATGGAGGGCACCACTCATAAACATATACTTATACTTAAGTATTAATCTAAGTAAACAAGCCTAAAAGAAGTAAGTCTTTTATTTGGCAAATCTAGAAATGAACTAAATTAAAAAAATACTGCCTTAGTCATCACTATATTCCAGAGTAAATTTAATTGAAATGTTCAAATAGGAACGTTTCAGTTTCAAATTCAAATACACGCTATTTTTGATGGAAATTAATATGGCACTTGTATCGGGCCGCATTCTTCTATTTAAGTAAGTAACCTATGTTGTATAAGAATAATAATAAACAATCTTCGAATTAGTGTGGTCGGAGTTTTTCTTGTGCCTCTGCGTCAATCAGTATATCCTTTCCATTGGTTGTACAATTATTATTTGCTCCTGTTTTTGTATAATTGTCATCAAAGAAATGTGTTATTTCAGACAAAGTTTTGCCTCTTGTTTCCGGCACAAAGAAGTATACAAAAGCTGCAGCAGCTAAGGCCATACCAGCAAAGGACCACTGGACAACGTGTGTACCCAGAGCAGCTACCAATGGTCGATAGGTTTGTACGGCAAGGAACATCAAAAGATAAGCAGTGGCATTGATAATCCCGTGGCCGAGACTACGAATCTCAAGTGGGAAAAATTCCGCAGTGATAACCCATGGAATGGAAAGAAAGCCCAGCATTGAAGTGAAAACGTAGATAAGAAGACAAATCGGAGGACCCCAACTCGTCTCTCCAGCTTCGCCGTGGTCTGGGGCTGAAAAAAATAAAATACAAATTATATTTGAAATAAAAACATTTAAATTTTATATTGCATAAACATAATGCATAGTAATATAGATCTATAAATAAATTAATTTTTTCCTTTTAAGTTTTTTCTAGGTTTTTTAAGTTTCTTCCAGTTTTAAATATCAAAGCAAATTTTTTGAAAAATTTAAACTAAATATTAAATAAGTTTAAAAATAGTAATTGTATCAATGTATCAATTTTCGATATTTATTATAATCTGTTAATTGGTTAATTAATATAATTAAACAAAAAACCAAGAATTCACAAAGTTCAAGATTTTAAATTTGGGTTCAAAAACCTTGTGTATTGTGTCTTCTTTTCTTGATCAAAAAATACCCTCCTATACATAATATATGTGTTTACAATGTTTGCTCGCTCGTATTATAAGATAGATTCATTTAATAGATTTTGAAATGAAATATTGAAATACATTTTAAAATTATTTATAATTATTTTGATTATAGGTTATGAGTTAAATATATATTAAGATTCACTTTTACTTCAAAAACACATCGTATTTTTAAAGTCACATTCACATAGATTTTAATACTCCTCAGAACTGATAATGAGTCCTACTTTGTAAACTTAGAAAGTTTGATTGCATAAATTAAAGGCACACATATAAATACATATTATGTCATATGAATTAAATATTCATTGAAAAGAAATGATAAGTTATACATAAGATATATAATAATAATCTTTGCAAGTTTGAAATTACAAATAGTAATAATAAATTTTAAAAAAATCAAAATTGATGTGTTGTAATAAAAGATTACATACATCATATGAATTAATTTTATTAATATACTATGAAAAGTAAAAAAAGGACGGTTATAATCAAGACAAAATAAAATTGACTTTATCTTAAAACTCAATTAATTTTTTCAAGAGATATTAATTTAAATTATTTAGGGAATAAATATTACCTAAAGTTTAAAATTAGAAAAATTATCATAAAACTTTTTCTTTTTAAGATAATTTTTTTTTTTTTTTTGAAGGGAAATCAAATGTTTTTTATGGGTTTTAAGACAAATAACATAATAAAAAAACGATTAATGATTTTTTTTATATATCTATATATCTTTTCTACAAAGTTTTCTGAAATATATTATATATTCTTCAAAAATTAAAAAGATTCAAATAAAATGAAAAGAAATGGAGTATATGACGAGAAACTTTTTTAAAAAAAGTTTTCATTTGAATTTTAATTAAATAATTAGCAATTAAAGAAAAAAATAAATTTGGAGATAACCACATTTTTAAAAATTCACATAAATATTTTGTGAAATATAAATGATTCTAATAAATAAATTAAAATATTTGGAGAATATAAAAAATAATTTTTTTAAATATATTTTATTTTTAATATAAATGTAAAAATATTGAATTTTAGAATCAATTTTAATCATTCAAAAATAAAATTATAAATCCTTTATTGGCATATAAAAAGAACAACATCAGAAATTAATTTGTTGTTTATATTATAATTGAAATAGGGAAAATTTTTGCAAACATTTTAAAATCTTATTTCTTAATGATTAAATTCAAATTTTTGTAATTTCCCAATTTATTTAAATAAATTTTAAGTATTATAGGGATTAAGACCCAAGCGTTGTAGTTCAAGTGATATTGAACTGAGCTTTCGGATCTTGGGAACGTGGGTTCAAATCTCACTAGGTTCAGAAAGATTTAAAAATAATAATTGTACTAAAATTGAAAGAAAAAAATAAAATGAATTATGTCTCAAAACCTTAAATAATTCAGAATAATTATCTAAATGTACTTGAATTTTCTCATTAATAAATATAAATAACCTTCTTACTATAATACGATAATAGTATTTATTGTCTTTGTATTTAGTATAAAAATTTTAAAATAAAATAAATTAAAGTAAATTCTTAAAGTAAATTCAAAATATTTTAATTATAATTTGCAAGGAAATATTTAGAAGAAAAAATTATTTCTTAACCAACACTCAAAAATATCTTGATTATCAATTAAGTCAAAAAAAGGATAGTCCTGAAAAAATAAATAAATGTTTTCGATTATAATATAAAGTGACAATGTGTCGTAAAGGTAGAGGATATTAAATTTTATAGATATTGCATAAATTCTTTAAAAGAGTCGAGTTGGTCCATTAAGGGATTAAAAGGGCATGAAATGAAGATAACTCGGCGTTGTTATTTGATTTCTTTCAATGGTTTTATTTCATTCGAAATAAATAAATTAATTCAAATGATTTATCTCAATTTTCTAAATGATATATTACCTGGAATTGATATCATTCCTCAATATGTCTGTTTTTAAATTAAGAATTTAATTTTATCTTTAATATAGAAAAAATATTCGGTAAGTAAATAATTCATTTGGAAAATACTGAATCATAATTTATAATCAAAATTGTGTAAAAAGGTATAAAATAATTTCCCAGATAGGAGGAAAAGCTTTAAACTATTTTAATGTCGTGAGGGAAAATGTTTTCTCATCCAGAAATACCCCGACCATATTATATTATTCGTTTATTTTTTAATCTCTCCATTTGATATAAATAAACAAATTAATTTCAAATAGACAAAATAAAAAAATAAATTAATTAAGGATTTAAAAAGATAATTTAATTTAATTTAGTTTATTTTAGCAGTTTAGTTGGTTGTAGTATTGATATTTATTAAAGTTATATAAATTATCTATTGGCTTATGTTAATCTTAAAGAAAAAAATAGAAACCAAAGAAAATAATATACACTTAAATTAAAAATATTTGAATAAAAATTAATACATTTAGTCGAGACCAAGGATTTGGCGATTCGTTAAAGAAAAAATAATTGATAATAAATGCTAATATAATGAAAGACAAAAATGAAATTGCATTTTATATTAACTGAGTAATTTAGTATTTTTTTGCTCTCTCTCTCTCTCTCTCTCGGTTTCCGAACACAATAAGTTTTTTTTATTAAGACAACCTAGAGACGGGATTATTCCGAGCAACATCCGGAACAACTAAGGGCGTTGTCGTCTAAACTGCTCCCTAAATTATTAATACTTCAATAAAATTGAAATATAAATGAAGAAATTATTTATAAGTTATATATATATATATGTGGGAATGGAGCCTTTTGGCTCATCACCGTCCGAATCATCAAAAGCCTGGCACATCTTACTGCCTCAGGGTCGGCCATTCTCAACCACAATATCATCGGAGTTGGTGCTTCCTCTCAACGCCGCTCCAAGCAGCGAGCGCCCCAGACGCCGTCGCCGCCTCCCCACCATGCGCTACCATCACCGTCGCCGCCATTCTCCCACTCCACGCCACCGACCAATAGCAACCGAGTTCCAGCTGTTTGGACTTCCTTTTAAAAAGGACACGGACACGATTCGAGTTTAGTTGTACAGTTTCAGTTTAAGTTTTAGTTTTATAGTTTTTACAGTCGACACTTTACAGTCCTTTGTACATCGCCAGAAGTATTCAAGAAACGAAGAAGTTACATTTTCATTTATTTTTACACTGTATTTTTATCTTGTTCATCTTTATTCAATAAAACGATATTTTTGCAACCATTTAAACAAAACAGATATTTTTTGCTAAACAACCCCTAGACAACGAAATTCCCTACAAATTGGAGGCTCAGTCCGTGATTGAAAACAACTCGTTTATCGTTCGGGCAAAAGAAGATTCCTAGACTTGTTCACTCTCAAGATTTTATGTGAATAATCTTCAAGCAAAGATACAAGATTCAAGATTCAAGTCTTATTCACGTTCAAGATTTTTGTGAATAATTCTAAAGAAAAGATACAAGATTCAAGATTGAAGATTTATTTACTCTCAAGATTTTTGTGAATAATTGTCAAGGAAAAGATACAAGATTTAAGATTGAAAACTTATTCACTTTCAAGATTTTTTTGTGAATAATCAGCAAGAAAGAAAATACAAGATTTAATACAGTAAAGATTAAAGAAATAAAAATATATTAAGATGTTGAATTTGTTTTTTTTTCCAAAAATCGCAAAAAACATCAATGAGGCCAAACCATATGAATTGAAAGGATTAAAAACGATAATAACGGGTGACGCAACATGCCGCCTCAGTAGAAAAACCCTACTCAACTTTGAAGGGTTCAACTTTATTGAAGGTTCTGAGGAATACGAAAAGAAAAATGAAGAATTAAAGGAAAAACTTACCAGTAAGCAACTACGTCGAACATCTAATATACTCAATCTTCCTGAGCAAGACAGCGACGAACTAATCAGAGGTAACATTCTATCTTGGTTATGTACACTGGACGAAGATGATGAAGAAGAAGAAAAAGAAGAGACTGATAAGAAAGAAGAGACTGAAAAGAAAGAATCTAATAAAAAAGAAGAGACTGATAAGAAAGAATCTGATAAAAAAGAAGAGACTGAAAAGAAAGAATATGATAAAAAAGAAGAGACTGAAAAGAAAGAATCTAAGAAAAAAGAAGAGACTGAAAAGAAAGAATCTAATAAAAAAGAAAAAACTCAAAAGAAAGAATCGGAGAAAATAGAAGAGACTGATAAGAAAGAATCTGATAAAAAAGAAGAGACTGAAAAGAAAGAATCTAATAAAAAAGAAAAAACTCAAAAGAAAGAATCGGAGAAAATAGAAGGGACTGATAAGAAAGAATCTGATAAAAAAGAAGAGACTGAAAAGAAAGAATCTAATAAAAAAGGAGAGACTGAAAAACAGGAAGTCAAAGAAGAAAAGAATGAAGATAAAGAATCTCTAACGACTGATAATGAAAAAAAGACCGAAAGTGAAGTTAATGAAGAGGATAAAGTAAATGACGATGAATCAATGGAAGTTGATAAGGATGAAAGCACTTCAGAAGATCGAAATAAAACAATTCGTGAAGAAGAGATTGATCCCAATGATAAAATGTTTTATCTTGATGAAACAATGCCTGAAAGTGAAGATGGTGAGAAAGACAGTGAAGAAGATGACGTTACTAATTTAAAATTCGCCTGGAAAGTTTTAAAATTGGCAAAAGTGATTTATGAAAAACAAGCAAATGAAGAAAATAAAGAAGCAAAATTAAATTTAGCAAATGTCCTTTTAAAATTAGACGAAATTAAAGAAGAAAGTTCTAACGATAATGATAAAACACAAACTGCAAGTAAAGTTGAAACTGAAGATAGTGTTTTAAATAAAGGAAATGAAGATTTTAATGTGGATTTAAATTTAGAAACAGGCATAAATGATTTATCCAAATCACAAGATATACTATTTTACGTGAAGAAAAAAATCGATAAATATCGAAAAACGAAGGCGAAGTGGAGAGATAAGGAAAAGAAGATTAACGTATTCGAGGCCGAATACATCGCAGGACGGCCGAATGTGGGAATGGAGCCTTTTGGCTCATCACCGTCCGAATCATCAAAAGCCTGGCACATCTTACTGCCTCAGGGTCGGCCATTCTCAACCACAATATCATCGGAGTTGGTGCTTCCTCTCAACGCCGCTCCAAGCAGCGAGCGCCCCAGACGCCGTCGCCGCCTCCCCACCATGCGCTACCATCACCGTCGCCGCCATTCTCCCACTCCACGCCACCGACCAATAGCAACCGAGTTCCAGCTGTTTGGACTTCCTTTTAAAAAGGACACGGACACGATTCGAGTTTAGTTGTACAGTTTCAGTTTAAGTTTTAGTTTTATAGTTTTTACAGTCGACACTTTACAGTCCTTTGTACATCGCCAGAAGTATTCAAGAAACGAAGAAGTTACATTTTCA
Organism: Labia minor; assembly: GCA_963082975.1. NCBI lineage: Eukaryota > Metazoa > Arthropoda > Insecta > Dermaptera > Spongiphoridae > Labia > Labia minor. The sequence continues at coordinate 42,096,863 of OY720347.1, read as the reverse complement.
TTTATTTTTACACTGTATTTTTATCTTGTTCATCTTTATTCAATAAAACGATATTTTTGCAACCATTTAAACAAAACAGATATTTTTTGCTAAACAACCCCTAGACAACGAAATTCCCTACATATATATACATATTATATTTTATTTATATGTTCAGATAAAAGTAAGTATAAAATATATATATTATATTTAATTAATATTACATAAAAAAACATTTACCAAATGGACTCTTGATTAAATAAATAAATAAAAAAAAAATAGTAAAGGACATAGTGTTTATGAAAATAGTCAATAAACTCGAGGCCAGTATAAATAAATATTTATTTATTAAAGTGAAAGTATTGTAAAATTGAAAAATTTAAGAAATATAAATCTTTTTATTTTTTAATATAATTTATATTTGTTTTTGAAATAATGGATTAAATTTAACATTTGTTAATTTTTAAAATCTGTAATTTCGTTGTAGTTTACAAAACTACAAAGCATATACAGAAAAATATATCTTTTCAATTAATAATAAATTCGAGATCAATGGCAATTAACAAATAATTTAAATAATAATTTACTATAATTTTTAAATAAAAATAAATGGCACGAGTATTTTATTATTAGAATAATTTATATATTATTTATTATATACTTTATATTAATTATATTTTATTAATATTAAAAACAATTTTAAAATATAAATATTATTATATAGAGTTTTGATATTGTCTAAAGAATGAAAAATAATCTTAATAAATAATATAATAATAATAGCGAAGAGACGATTGAAATACTATGGTCCCATATGCAGAATGGACAATGCCAGATATGCAAGGATATCTTTGATATATTACCAAGAAGGTTAAGGTTTTTTAGAAAAAATAGATAAAGACTTAAAATAACTAAATATATCAGAAAATATCATTCTGAATCGCAAAGCTTTTGGAACTCTGGTTGCAATCACGTTTTTGGAGGAGAAGTTAAAAAAGAGAGAAGTGAACGAAAGAACCTGAGGAAATTTTGTGAGGAGAAGAAGAGGAAAGCACTATTAACTTGACTGAACAAGATCAAACGCGCTCCCTAAATGGGTAAAACGAAAAAAGAATAAGAATAAAGAAGAGTTTGGTGGCTGTAAAGGATCTACTAACTTTAATGAAGCTGTTAATATTAATTTATAAAAATGTATAAAATTGAAATTTTTATTTATTTTTTAATTAGATATAAGATTATTTAATGACTTTAGAAGAGAACATTATTTTATTTTGATTAAAAAGAGTAAAACATAAATTTTGAAAATTAAAATTTTCCTCTTCCTAATGACAAAATGAATGAAGAATATGATCACGTGGACTTGAAGGGATCCTGATTAATTAGAGGATCGCTTCAGGCGGCTCAAACGACTTATTAGTCTAAATTTAAATATCCGGAAACAATTATTTGTTTGCATTCTTTTCCTTACTCTAGGTCATAACTGAAACCTCATTAAATAAATTCTCTTTTATTTACTCTTTTCCTCATGATTTTCATTCTAATTCGTTAAAGAACTTATCTCTTTCTTTAAGTAGAAACATTTGTGCTTTCCAATGCTAATTAATCATTTGTATTCAGATAAGATGAAAAGGCCGGTCATTTAACAAGTATCCATTAGCAAAGGATTCTAACCAGATCTTCCAAGATCCTTTCCAATGGACTATCTGATTGTAAATTACGGAAGCAGAAACACAAAAAAAAGGGAAATGATTCCAAGAGAAATACAAAGAACAACAAGCTGCTTCTATAATGAATTATTTATCCCTGTCGCTTATTGGCGCTGATAGCAAAAGCTAGATACTTAATTAAAGAAAGTTTTTTTGTTTTTTTTTGTTCCTTTTTGAATTTGTTTTTTTAAACAACGCATTTAATTTTAATAGATTTTTTTAGATTAATTTTTAAAATCTTCGTTGTTAAAACAAGAAAGTAAACAATATTAATATTGAATTAAAATTTTTTTTAATAATTAGAAAATTAATGAATTTGATAATAAAAAAATCCAAAGACTGAAATGTTATTTTTAAAATAAATATATTCTGTTATATATAACCCACTAAAATTATATATCTTAAATACAAACATTCAATATTGTAATAATTATAGATTTCACTTTAGTCTGACCATATTCACATACACCAATTCATTAACTTGTTAAATGTGTTTATATAATAAAAATCTGTGTTTCTTAACAAGTTTCTTGTGTTAAATTATTGTAATAATAATAATAATAATTAAGATCAATTATTCTCCTTACCTGATAAAATTGTATATGAGAAATATCCAGAGGCAATCATGCTAACGCATTCACTAAGGCAGCTGAGAATAAGCAAAGGTCTTCGTCCGAAATGTCGCATCAAAAAGGAGATCACAAACGACATGACAAATCGTACGATGCCAAGTGAAACTGTAGCCAAGCCTGGATCCATCGCACTTCGGACATCCTAGGAAAACATTTATTTCTTCAATATAAATAGCAAAAGAAAAATATAAAACTCTCCCAATATAGTACTATTTATTTAAGAAAAATAGTAATTACGTTAAGGCATTCATTTAATTATGTGGTTATTCAAATCCTCAATTTTCAACGGAACTTTTAATATTATTTTTATTTTTTTAAGCAATGAATATATATTTATTTAAATTTCCAAAATGAATATTATTAATTCAATCTTCTAATAGCTATTTAAGGTTAATTTAAATATCCTTTAATCCTACCATAAATCAAATAAATTTATATATATTTATATAAAATTTGGTTATAAAATTTTATATATAAATATATATATATTTTGGGTGTACAGACGTTTTTTTTTTTTTTTTGAAAGTCGAAGTTTTATTGTGAAAAATTTTGGTTATACATTATGATTCAAAATAGTGTCTTTCGCTGGCCCCTATTTTCTCTCATCTTTTGGGCAGCCTACGACTCCCAAGTAAAAAAACGATGCGAAAATCTCTTCCGTTTTGAACTTGAAACCAGCTATTCACAAGCAAACAAACGCCGTTCAACATCTCTCGGCTTCAACTTGTACGGCATCCAATTTCCTTGTTTCTGAACAATTCCCATGGCTTATTGATTCACTCCCAATGATCTTACCAATTCTTGCATTTGACACGAGTCTTGATAAAGTGATGGCCCCAAATTCTGCAACTTTAAAAACCATCCGCCATGCCACTTTTCGACGTCAAAATCACTGTTCTTGAAGCTTTGAAACCACTCTCGGCTCGTTATTTCACTAATAGCGGTCTCACCATAGGTATCAGAGATCATTCCATGAGCCTCAATTCTTGATCTTAAAGCAGAAAATTAAAACCTCCCGTAAATGACGAAAGTTTGGCTCGAAAGCTGACATTTTTTATCAAGAATAACTTTATAATTCAGAAACAAATCGAATAATATTTCAACAAAGTAATGTTTATAAACGCCTAAGCTTATTGAATTCTATTAGAAAACGGCGGAAGCAAAGTTGTTCTCCTATTATATATTATTTTCATCAAGAATAACTTTATTATATTTAAAAATGTCTACGCTTATTGTATGACATCAACGATCTATTTATTTCGATCACCACTTACCGTTACAGTCATCTATTGGAAAAAGGCGGATATTATTACACATATATAATAAACGATTGATAGAATTTTTTACATCATGCCAATCATAACTCTGTAGCTCTACTAAATTCTAAAATTCTTGACTGCATCACCCATATTCCATCAAATGACTCTATCTTGAGCTACCTCCATTCGATATCTATCATGTCTCAATTCAATTTTATACCACAAAATTTATTTAATACACCACTCTACTATTTATAAGAAAGGGAAAAGAATAGTTAAACAGACTTCAATTTTGTTAGATTTCGATAATCATTTTGATGTCTAATAAAAATAAATAGAATTTTCTTTTCTTTGGTATTGCATTCTTCAATTTCTAAAAATTAATTGCCGACTTTTTATATAATCATTATTGGCTAATGACGATTTGGAACTTTCATTTAATCAAGATTTTCAATTATTTTATCTATTATTTAATTAATACTTTTTTAAAAAAAACTAATCAATTATAATTATAAGTGATTTAGTGAATTAATGTTAAATGACATTTTTTTATTACTTAGAAGAGTGTAAATATCAATCGACTATTTTTTATAGAGATTTTAATTTATGATCCTTAAAACAGACGTTCTTAATTTAATTGATTTCATTAGCAACAAAACTTAATGAGAAGCTTAAAATCTTAAAGACAAGTTAGACAAGATGTCGAAATTTTTCAATTTAATCAAAGAAGTGTGAAATAGAAATCAAAGATATTGGTATCACAAAAGAAAAATAAAAGACGAATGTTAAAATTCAAAATCCATTTTGGTGGAAGTGTCAAATTCAAACAGAGATTTTGTTCATTTAAATAATCCAATTCCAATCGTAATCGATAGAAAAGACTTCGCTTCACTGGACTAAAAGAATTCTTTTGAGTTAAATCAAACAAGTTGGCAACATCTTTTATAAGAAATCTGAACAATTAAAGATGTTTGGGAGTTTATATTAGAGAAAACACAGAGGAGAGAGAAAATCAAATACGTGAACCGTTTTTGAAATGATCAATATTGCCTTTGACCTTATATAAATTTCATTATAAAAAAAAAAATAATAATAGTAATAATAAATTAACATAACGGGAACTTGGATTAAATTGTATTAAAATGAGAAAATGAATTTTCGCTATTAATTTTAATTTTTAATTAATCCTCAAGGATATTTAAAATTCATGAAAAAAGTGACGTGAGATATAGTCGTCACGTAAAGAAATATTATTATATATATATATATTTTAACGAAAAGTAATCTAAAATCAACAAAATTTTTAATATGATAATAGTATACCAACATTTTGCTAACTTTTAATGAAATACATATCTTTTTAACCCTTTATTTTAGTTTAGACAAGGCGACTTAATACAATTTTGTTAAGTTATTTAATAATTAATAATCAACTTTATACCAATTTTTCATTAAAAAATTTATTTTTAAAAAATATTTAAAAGACACATCAAATTATCATTGTAATCAGAAAATAAACTTTTTATATTATTTTTTCTTATTATAGAAAAACTTTTAAGTTTTAATCAATTATATTGAATTTTCTTTTAATTAATTATTAAGAAATTCATTAGACTTAATTATATGGTATGAGATTTGAAAACAAAATTCTATGATATATTCAAGCTACAAAGATGTGTAAAATTAACTAAGTACGTTCTGTCAATCTATTTTTATATATAATCAAATTAATATAATTATATAAATATATAAATAAAAAGAGATTTTCGAAAATCTTAGAGCCTACTCTCACATTTTATCTTTTTTGGAAAATTTGAACCTTTTTATTAGTTAATTCAGTGATTCCCCGGGGATGCCATGATTAATGGCGTGAAAATTTGAAGTTAGATATTTTATATTATCCCAAGGAAAATAGTAAGTAATTTTTCTTTCTTAAATGGGTAATCGCTTTTAAAAAAGGAAAGTTTTCCAATTTTTTAAGAAAGTCAAAAATTTAGAAAAAATCTGATGTATTGATTGTTTAGGGAGCCTCAAACTGGAAAAGATTGAGAACCTCTGAGTAAATTGAAAAGAAATCGTTATTCACTTACCTGAAGAAAAGTGACTGCGTAAAATAAGGTGGTATAAATGCCAGAGAATTGTTGAAAAATGAAAAGAGTGATGAGAATAATCACTGGTTTATATCCGGTGGGCTTTGTAAAAAGTAATAATCGTGATTTCAGACTTAATTTTGTCTGTGTGTTAAGTTGCTCTTGACTTTTCACCAAAGTGGAGATCTGGGTTTCTGCTTTCTGAAATAAATTCAATGCAAATGTTTAGATTGATTATCATCATAAACGGAATCATAAATTATACTTGGATTTCACTAAAGGAATTAATATAACTTATTATTAATAGATTAATGTTAAATTATAAATTAGAAACAAGTGTGAACATTAGAAGGATTCATGAAAGCAAGAGAATAAATAAATATTTGCAAGCCATTTAATGTTATAAAATATTTATGAAAGTTTTTTTTTTTTTGTTTTTAATAATTTCCCCAAGGACTAAATAATTTAAATAATATTCTTAATAGAAATCAATTCAATATATTGAATAAAAATAGATCGATCAATGATTAATATAATTAATTAGAAATCAAAATATTTAAGAATCCAAATTAAATAAATACAAATTCAAAATAACATAGATTTATTACATAATATAATTTTTCTTAAGTAATAACTCTATTTCTTTAATCATCTACCGGTTATTTAGAATGATCAAGAATTGTGTTTTTATTGCATTAGATACTTTCATATTAACTCATTTTGTTTATATTACTTAAGTAATATTTATTGACATTGTAATAAAAAATAAATTGAAATAACTTGAAAAAAATAATAATATACTTTACAACTTTTTCATTTTATAATTATAAAAGTACAATTAAAACAGATCTACTTTCAGCAAACTAGTATACATATTTAATTAAAAATTATATAGAAAAGAAATTAGTACATGTATTCAAAAAAAAATAATGAATTATTATACAAGTGGAAATTGTAGTATGATCTACATTATTACTAATTAAAATAAATTATTATATTACTTATATTTAAAAAGAATTATCTATATCTAAGTCGCTACTCAATTGATCGCAGCAACAATATTCCTCCAACTATCCCTATACAAAGTTACCTTTATTTAATTCCTTTATATGTATCTACATTTAGATTATTATTCCACTAGTTCTCGGTATACTCAAAATCATCACAAATCTATATTTTTTGTACAAGAATGTTTGACATTAAATTAAATATCTAAACATGATTTTTTAGTATTAGATCTTATTAGAGATTTTATAGTGACGTTAGTTAAATAAACTGGAGTGTCTCCACTCGACTATCTCGCAAAATTGAATTGGATTATATAACATATATTATATTTAAATTAAATTTAATTAATTAAATTATAAATTAAAATTAATAAATAATAAGGTAAATGTAGCAGTGGTGGGCCATGTTAAGAGAAATTTTCATTAAAAAACACTATTATTCTGTAATAAAAGTGAAAATAACAACAAAACAAGTGCTAACAAATTGTACAACTATTTTTAATTATCACTACAACACAAACATTCGGTTAATTTATATTTAAATATTTTTTAAAATTTTTTTCAAAAGGTATTTTTTGTTCTAGTAGTGGGCCATCTGAAAATCGAAAGTTTCAGTAGTGGGCCACTTTTTGATCCAGTAATGGATCATCAACCTAAAATGGGTTTTAAATAAATAAATGGAATAAAATGCACTGAGGATTGGTTTTATTAATATTTTTTATAATTTCTTATAATTTTTTATAATCTATTTTAATTATTCTTTATATTTACAGTTTGTTTCTATATATTTACAATTCTTATCCATTTAAACGCGCGGTTTTTAAACAAGAAAGAAGGTCAGTTAATGCAATCGAAAAGAGAAAGATAATGACATTAATATAATTTAAAAAATATATTGGAAATGTTAGTAATATTAATTTAATATAATTATAATTATTCATACTAATATAATAATAAATATATTTTATTTTATTATCAGTAATAAGATCTTTAAATATAATAAATTGTTGTTGATTTAATTTCATAAAATAAAATTATAAATTTAATAATGTTTATAAATTGGGAATTAACCGATTTACACAATTTATTATCAGCATAAAATTTAGTTATCTAAAGCAATCTGATGAAAATATAATTTAAGTTGTAATGATTTAGTGATTAGCCATGTTTATCTCAGTATTTGGCCACGTGGTCCACTACTGAATAAAATTGTTCTAGACACTTAAAACAAAAAATTTAGCATACATCACATTTTTTTTAATAAAAATAAAACGATTTTAGTAAAAAAAAATTTTAATCGTAATGGGCCTCCCCGGTCCATTTTGTCCGATATTTGTTTCAGTAAATGACCACCCACTTAATAATTTTTAATCATCACATAAAATAAATATTTCAAACTGATTAATATAATTCGTAGTATCAATTATTGAATTTAATTTTTGGATTGAAATTATTATTGAATAAAACATAATCTATTGAAAATAAAGTGAAGCATATCCTTAACTTTTTGCATAAGAAACTAACCTTAAAATGCAAGAACGCTTGCCTCGTGTTTTAAAAAATTGATAATTATAATATAAATGCAGCGATTGGTCTTTGTTTCATTGTTAAGCAATCCGAAAAAGGCTCTTCTTGATATTTATCGTATCTCAAGTCCACCACTGGTACATTTACCTTATTTATTAATCGAGCGCGTGTTTGGCTCTTTGTTGAATGCACCACGTGCTGGCGCGTCATTTGCAACGTTAAAAAATTAATTCCGGTACTTTCAGAGATTCAATCAAGCTGAAATTCTATATATAGCAGTTTTATAAAATTTTTAATCATGTGAAAACTATCAAACATATATCTTTATTTTTACGATCACTTTAGAAGAAAACAATCAAAAGGTGGTAGGTAATGAACCCACGCGAATTAGCTACATTTCTCAAAAGTTGATAAAAAAACTACAAATGTTGAATAATGCCCGTATACCAAATTTGATGATTCTAGCTCAAACGGTTTTTGCGTAATCTTGTCTACACACACACACACACACACACACACACGCACGCACACACACACACACACACATACATATATATACAAATACATTTTTTCCAAGATTAATGATTAGTGAACCTTCAAAACGTATAAAAACATCAAAATCTCGACATCGAAAATTTTCGTGATTGCAAAACTAACTCTGGCGTAATTACTATACCTTTCATTGAAATTAAAATATGTCAAAGAATATAATTTAATAAAAAAATTGTAAATTTAAGTTATTTAAATAATATAATTTTTTTTTCCTTTTTGTTATTACTTTGTTTCATAGTTTATTTTGTTATTGTTATTTATTAATGTCCATTATAGTTATTTTTTTCAAAAAGAATAAACTAACTTGCGCTAGAACAAACTGGTTCATTAACATGAGATAAACAATAGAATGGGGGCAGTTAAAATTAGTTTCACTTAATATTAGCTTTGTATATTAATTTTTTTTCGAAAATAAATATTGTAAATACTCTTTAAATTTAAATGATGGAAGTATTTAAAAAAAATTCTATAAAAATGAAAAATTGTGATTGAAAACTTGGATCTCTGTAAGTAATACACCTACCTCTTGGCCTTTAAGCCAGCGAAGTGCTTTTTCTGCGTCCTCGGTTCGCCCTTTGCTCACAAGCCAAATGGGACTCTCAGGAAAAAGGAAGGCTAGAGTGAAGGGCACTGCTATATACAATTGCGCCAGCCAGGCTGTCTGCCGCCAGTTTAGGTACATATTACTCCAATAAAGAAGCAGCATCGCTATTGATCAAGAAAAAGAAAATAAATAATTGTGTGTGTGTGTTTTAATCCTTGAAAAGTTGATACGTTGTTTTGAACGTGAAAAGGGATTATATAAAAATTAACATTCCAATTAAAATTAGGGATTCCATTTATTTTTGTATCATTTACCTATTTACTACACTCTATATATAAAAAAAGGATAAAATTTAAAAGTGTGTGGTTTCTTAAAGTCAAAGTCAAATAATTTATATATAAATTGAAATTATATATGTTATATATATATATATATATATATATATATATTCTAAACTTTTAGATTCGGAACGTTAAGAAAAACTTCATTCAATTTTTATTTATTTATTTTTTATCATGGCATCGTTTAATCATTCTTTATTTGAAAAATAGAATTTTCAATGAATGACAGACAACCCTTGGAAAGAGACAATTCTTTTCCAGTTTTATACAATCATTATGCATACAAATCGTCTCCTCCTTACCAAATAAAAAAAAAATTCATATATTATTATGTATAGAAATAAAAAATGCAAATATATAAGAATCGTAACGATTTATTATTATATAATAATTTTATGAATATTCAATTTTTTTATTATAAGTAAAAATAATATGATTTTACCAAACGACATAAAAGTTGGCGCAAATGAGATAAGAGAGCTACGAAGTTTTGGATCAGCAATTTCGGTTATATAAACTACAGGTGGAGACATCCCAAATCCTGAAACAGAAAAAGAAACAATGATCAATTGAAATTTCAAAACAAAAAAAAATATTTAAACATATTATGATTTTTATTTATAAAACCAAGTTCAACTCTCCGGCTTAATAAATATTTATCTTTATCTGACTATTTTTACTTGGTAATTTCCCCTATCATTCAAATATCTGCGTATTTTATTTTAATTTAAGATATACATATTGTGTTTTTGTAAAATATAAAATTTTTAAAGAAATTGTTTTATCACATCAGATTAGGTCCATTAAATTTCTCTTAAACAAAATATAAATATAAATACTTTATATCTTATCTTATTATACTATCAAAAATTGTATGTATATATATATATATATATATATATATATATATATGTATGTATATTTGTATTTTTGAAATATTAAACCGTTTGAAGGAATTTTTTGAAATTCACACCATAGATAATTTTTATAAATAAAAATCGATCTGTATTGGTTTCAGACTCTGAAAAATCATCTTTATTAGTTTTTTCTTGATTTAAAATAAGAAATGTAAATGACGTCAGCAACTACGCCAGACAGTGCTTTCTTAAATACAAAATATTGTAAATAAAATAAAATTAAAAATATTTATGTTATATCCATATCTGTTTTTCCCCTGCATTAATACGTACTTTTAAATTATTTGAAATTGTTCCTGAACGTTTATTAGTTTTTTCTTAATTTAAAATAGTAAGTTTAAATGACGTCAGCAACTACGTCAGACATTTCAAAAGGTTAAATATATGTAAGTATATATTAAATTAAGGTATTTATTAATTAAGGTATTTAATAAATAAAGTTAATAATAGTTTAATTATAAAGATGAAATACCAAACCCCAAATTAATGCATCTTTAATTATATATAAACCAATTGAGTTTCCTTGCGAATTTCTTTAATTAGTTAAACGTTGTAAGTTCTTGACATTCTTAAAATAATTTTCAAACTAATTAAGGAAATTTAAGGTTTTCAATTTGTTTTACCTTTGTGTAATCATTGATGGGGTTATAATATTACAGCGTAATATTTGGAATATTATTAACGGAAATTGAATATTTTGACTAATTTATATATATATATATAAATATACAATGATTTATAGATTACCCTTTTATAAAAATTTGAAATTTAAATTTAAGAATATGAAATGATAATTTATTTTCTTAGTTAATGTTGTTTAAATTTTCTAGATAAATCAAATGCTTTTAGCAGTGGTTTGGATGATCCTGAGCAATTAATTGAAGAGGAAGAAACGAGCGAGACTCGATCCAGTTTCGTTTTCATTCTCAAACGCAAACAACTTTCAAGTGAGACAAGTGAACTGCCACCCACCCCATCCCCATCAGACTGTCGTTCTCTCTATTTCTAAATCTATTGAATAGATCGCATCGTATTCCCATCTTGAATCTGTCAAATCAATCCTTGCGATAGAATTCTATTCGAAGCATATACTCGGCCTTTCATTGTCACTGGAAAAGTATTTTTCTTCTACATACCAATTACTTTATTTTTATTTTTTACTTTTTTAAAAAAAAAACATAAAATTTATTAAAATATACATATATATATATATATATAAATATACAATAGAATATATAAAAAAAAACATATTTCGAATAAATATATATAATATATAATCTATAAGTGATCTGTATCATATTTATAAGTAATATATATTATAATATTTATTATTTTAAAACAAAGTTATAAATTTGAAATAAGTACATTTAATAATATCCACAGTAATTTATTCTATATATTATATATACATAAATACCAATGAATTAATTTTATTTATATATATTATAATTATTTTAATAAAGATTAGATTAATATTATTTTCAATTAAGTATTACCACAAATTCAAGTATTCAACTGTAATACTTGTTTTAACGTCCTTTAAATTTAAAAAGAACATTTCACTGAATATCATAAGAAAACAAAATTTGATTTAATTCTATTATTTTTTTTTTTTATTTTTAATAATTTTCTTTTAATGTGTATTAATAGAAGTACATTTTAAAATAATAATTTATCTTTTGATACAATTATTGTAAGATGAAAAGTAAAAATCTTTGAGTTAAATTGACCTCGAAATTACTAGATTAAATGGGTATAATTTAATGAACTAAGTGATTGCTTGGTTGGTTTATAATTCAATTCTATCCCTTCTACTCTTAGCAATCAAGAATTGGAGTACTAATTAATCTCAGTCCAGAGGTGAGATCTTTTTGAATATAATTGTTGTAATTTCTCATTTAACTAATTATGTGAATCGATAATAATTATAAATTAAATTGGTATTTGAATAAACAAGTATGAAAATCATGTTGGAGGAATTATATAAGGATTTCACATAATCCTCTGGTTATATATACATATTAATAATCATCTAATAAAAGTAAAATGCTTTGCTGACGATATTTCTCACTATTGATACAAATGATAAGTAATAAACTGAAATTCAAATTCAAATGATTCACGTCAGAGTATAAAGTGTGGGCAGATTATAATTGTGATTGTAATTTGTTTATAATCAAATTAAGAGATGCATTCTGAATGACGGGTCAACAAAACAAATCAAATATAATTTAGATTGAGATTAAAAAAAAACAAAGAATACAAATTAAAATATCTGTTTTAACACTTTGGATATAATGAGGATAAGGGGGAAATGATATAAATATGTAAAAAAAATATTGAATGAAATATAATCAAAATATTAAAATAATAGCAATTAATTAATTATTAACTAATTTATTCTCGTCCCCAATTCATGAACCACGCCTCCCAATAAACAAAGAATAGCTCAACAAAATATCTTTATATAGAAATGAAATCAAGTAGGATTTTTTATTGTTTTTAAAACAACAAGAGAAATATTAATTTTCAATATTATAATCATGTTTAAAAAACAATAAAAATATTGTTAAAAAGTGATAATTTAATAATTTTTTTCATGTTTAATATTTAACCTTTAAAGTAATGGCTTTGAATTATTTAATTATATTTTAATTTAAATATATGATAAAGAAAAAAAATACGAAGATAAAAATTAGGGTAATAACTTGAATATATATGTGAGTTGGTAAATCGTTTTAATGCGCTTAACTCTATTAAAAACCAAATTATGTACATTTTATTTAGATTTATCTCATCAAGTTGCATAAATGGTAACAGAGAAAAACATTTTGATCAAAAGAATTAAATGTAAAATGAAAATAAAAACATAACCATTAATCAAATAAAATTCATTTCATTCTTACAAATATGGAATAAAGGACCTTGTTGATTCAATTGAATGAGATATGTGTAAAATGTAAATAAATAATTTTTCTTTTAAATGCAATTAATTATTTTGCCAATATTTCTTAATCAAAGTGTTTGAATTTATTTATTTGTTATTCTTTTTCCTTTTTATTACTATAATATAACTAAATCATACGTGTTTTTAATTACTTATTATTTTTTGACTTTGAAAGAAATCAAATTCAGTTATAAGTATATGTATCTATCTTTTTTTCTTCCATAAATCGTCTATTTGTGTTCTATATTGGAAATTTTCCAAATATCCCTAGATATAAATGTACATAAATAGAATGTATGTGATTGACCGAAAAATTCGATATAAAGAGAAATAAATATTTTTTTTAAAAAAGTTAAATTATTGTAACATAATTCAATTTAGATTGTTTTTTTTTTTTTGTGTAAATATATAACTAATCTAAATTTTAACAATTTGTAAAATGTATTGTTAAGATAAGTCTATTAGACAATGATAAAAATATCTTTAAATTTAAGTAAACATGTTATTGTCAAATATATTGCGCCGTTAGTTTATGCAACCAAGACTTCTGCTTTGTAATATCTTTTTCTGCTGAATGTTCCTGAATGAATTTAGAATATGAATTTATATTAATGATACTATTATGAAATGAGTTGAATTAACACTCAATATTTTTAGGATGTTATATTCTTAAAAAATGCAAATAATTGGAATTATGTAACAATTAAAAAATAATATTACATAAAAATAATTAAAAGTTTAAATAATTAGAAATAATCTGATTTTATAAAATATAAATTTTTAAAATAATTTTTTTTTTCTTTTTTTGAAAATATTAATTCTTACTAAAATTATATTATATAAAATTTATAAAATTGCTTTTTAATCTTTATTTAATTATTACTATACAATTATTCTTGCAGAAAGATTCAACATATGTAATGTGATTTTACTTTAATTTAAAATATTATATTTAATCGATAAAAGATCTCTTTTATACAATTAAAGTATTTTTTTTATCACTTCTAAATACTTCTTTACTGTTAACTTCATTAAATCTAAAACCACTGATATGCTTCTGTTCAATTTTTGAAAACATTTTCTTGTTTTAAAAAGAACCAAGAAAAAAATCTACACAATTATATTAGAATTTAGAAGTTACAATCTTTAAGTATATTATAGGGAAGAGAAATATCTTAATTAAGAAAAGACATTTATTCTTATATTGGGTTATAAAATTTATCTGAGGGATTATATTTTCAATCAATTTTATTGATATTAAATAAATGTTATGATAAATTAAATTAAATAAGGCTAAATTAATGAGATAATTATTATATATAAATAATAAAACACCGACCAACTTGATTACCATACAACTAAAAAAAGTTATCATAAATGAGTATTTTCAAATTTTAAAAATTTTATAAAATATATATCAAAAAATTATACATTGGTCTTTGGTGTTTAAAAGAATGTATATTAATTATATTAATATTATTTCAAGTAATATAGAATTTTATAAATACTATTAGAATGAAGGTTTATAAAAATAGTATAAAATTAAATTTGAAATTGATATGTGCCAGTTAACATGTTTTGCTTGTTGCAATATTTGTAGGTGCAATTTTTAAAAAGTTAAAAGTATAAAAATTGATTATATGTATAAATATGGGATTCCAAATATAAATGATTCCTTCGTGATTGTAAAATAATTATAAAAAAATGTGTAAGACAACATGTTGCACTGAATTAGAATATATATACATTTTGTATATATAGGTATATACATTTTATATGAATAACCTCCATTGTATACGAATATTGATTTATTTATAATTGTTTCAATATATCTTTATGTTAAGGTTTATTTTTAAAGATTAATATATGAATAATAATAATTATGTTTCGCCTTGGGGAAATTTGAATACTATTGAAAACCCTACATATACTTATACCAATTAAAGTTAGATAATGATTTATTTATCTTTAAGACATATAAATGGGGGTAATATTTTTAAAGGGGATTTTCCTGAAGAAGAAGCTACGATTTCATCAATGAAGAATACAGGAGATTTATGCAAATATCCAAAAACTGATGACATCCTTGATTACAATTAGCAAAACAAGAAATGTTAACTTATTCCCGACTGTAAATATAAAGAATAATTAAAATAAATTATAAGAAATTATATAAAAAATATTAATAAAACCAATCATTAGTGCATTTGTTTCATTTATTTATTTTAAACCCATTTTAAGTTGATGGTCAATTACTAGAACAAAAAATACTTTTAGAAAAAAATTTAAAAAAAATATGGTACAATATGTTAGCACTTATATTGTTGTTATTCTCACTTTTGTTACAGAATAATAGTGTTTTTTATGAAAATTTCCTTAAGGCAGTCAACTACTGGTATGTTTACCCTAATTTTTTATTAAAATTTGTTTTAAACATAAAACATAATAATTTATAAATTATAAATAATATTTATTTAGTTTATATCATTATATCATCAACTTTCTCAAACAATCGATTTGCAGTTTTTTATCTATTCCGTTTTGAAAAAAAATTGAGTAACAACTAATAACCCGTCTCAATGAGATATGAACAAAGATTTTATATAATCTTCCTGATTATATTTTAAACAGAAAATTGCTTTCTTTTTCTATTTTCTTTTCTATTCTTTTCTTTTTAAAAATATAAATAACTACTGGAAATTAAAGTCATTGATTTCTTCAGAATTTCATTTATCTTTTAAAATGATTGGAAGTTTTTTTTTTAAAAAATAATATTAATATTAATATTGTAAAAATATATTTATAATTTACCTTTATATTTATTTTTATAATATATTGTTTAAACACAAAAAAAGTTTCGAGAACTTTACATTGAATTGATTTTAATAAAAGAAAAATTTTTACAAAAAAAATTCGTTGAGTTTTTTTCATCCTATTATATAAATCTTTTAATGGAAATATTGATTATTATAAAATTTAAATAGGCTTCTATTTTCAGATGAAAAAATATTTCACTTAAATATAAGTATGTTTTTATATGAATTATAAATACTTATATTTAATTATAAAAGGCTTTCCCTGGATGTTTTTATAATCCATCTATATTAATTTTTTTAAAATTTGTTTGGATCAATTTTAAAAAAAAAAATCATTTAAATTCACAAAATTTTTATAAGAAAAATTTCAAATAAAAAAAATTATATAGTATCTATTTAAGATGTGCTTTAAAGAAAGAATAAGGATATTTCTGGATCACTGATTCGAAAATTCGAAAAGAATGAATCAAGATGACAATATTTCAATTAACCCTTCTCTTAGAACTTTTATCTCACATACAAAGAAAAATTTCATCTTAGTTTTTTTATTATTATTATTATTATCTTTGTGATGAGATAGATCTAGGCATTTTTAATTATCATCTTTAAAAAAAGTAAAAAAAAGTAAATAATATTATTCATTCCTGGCGGAGAAAGAAGATATAATTTTTTTTTAAATTTGTTCATTAATATTTGATCAAAAAAAAAAGTGATATATCGTGAATAAATTTTCTTTTTCTTTTTTTCATTCGTTTCAATTTTGTTTTGATCGAATGTCTATCAATGGTCCAATAGATATAGAATGCTTCCCAATTGGGGAAGGTTAAATACGTAGCATTAAATTGAATCAGATGAAAGTGGAAAATTACGAAGCCTAAATGGAGTGTATTATTTAACAGATAGGACGATGCCTTTTAAAAAAACGGGTTGATATAAATAAAAATATGTTTAGATTTTTCACAAGAAATTTTTTATTCACAATTTCATTAATATTTGTTATAGTGATATGTTATATTATAGGTATATATCTATAGATATATACCATAAATTATTTTATAATTTTTTATAGACTAGGCTGAGATAAATCTCTTTGAAAATTATTATTATTATTAATTTTAAAATATTTAATCATTATTCAACACATAAATGATTAAATTAGATTAAATTAATTAATCAAAAAATGATTTATAAATATAAGATTATTAAAATGTATATTATATTAAATTTATTATGAAACTTATTTTAATAATGATATTATTATTTCAAGTATTTCTTTTGAATTTATAAATTTTGCTTAATATAAGTCATGAAAGAATAAAATTAAATAAACTTAATAATAAATAAGCTTAAGTGTCTCCATTCGACTATCTCGCAATTTGAATTGGATTGAATAACTTATGTTATATTTAAATTAAAATTAATTAATTATAAATTATAAATTAAAATTAATAAATAATATTTATTAAACCAGCGCGTGTTTAGCTCTTTGTTGATGGCACCACGTCACGTGCTGGCCCGTGATTTGCAATGTTAAAAAATTAATTCCGGTACTTTCAGCGATTCAATCAAGCTGAAATTCTATATATAACACTTTTATACAATCATCAAACTAATCAAAAACTATCAAACATATATCTTTATTTTTACGGACACTTTAGAGGAAAACACTCAAAACGTTGTAAGTAATGACCCTCTTCCGGTTGAGTTACATTTCTCAAAAGTTGATAGAAAACTACGAATTTCGAATAATGCCCGTGTCCCAAATTTCATGATTCTAGCTCAAACCGTTTTTGCGTAACCTTGTCTACACACACATGCACACATACATTTTTCTCAACCTTAGTGAAAATGATTCAGGAACTTTCAAAACGTATAAAAACATCAAAATCTCGACATTGAAAATTTTCGTGATCGCAATTCTATCTCTGGCGAGATAGTAAAAAATTAAAAATGAAAGATATTCTACAATTATTAGTTTTATATAATAAAAAAGTACTGATATATTTTTAACTATAATGTTTACCTATAAAAACATTAATAAGTTCTATTATAATTGTATTTGTTTATGATAAGTTATGAAAATATAATTTATATAAAGATTTATTATTTCTTTGCTTTCCCGCTTAAGTAAACTAAAGTAAATATAATTTCTAGTCTAGTCACGGATTTACTTGAGATAAAAGTGAAACGTAAACCAATGAAAAGAGCAGTTCGTTTGGAATTTTAATCATTTAATAATAAAAATATATATTCTTCTTAAACCTAAACGTTTTTCTTTTAATCCGAAGAAATATATATATGTGAATTAAATTAAATAATAATAATAATAATAATACAATAAAAAACAACTTTACTTTTGACCTTTTTGTTAATAATCTTAATCGTTGGTTACCGAAATATTATAAATTATTATTATTCAAATGTAATTGAAAAAAAATATATATATAAAATAAAATAAATGGAGTCGATTTCAAAAGTAAACTAAACCAGGTTTATGGAAACATATCATGAAAATGTCAAGGATTTTAATGAAAAACATTGTTTATCATTATAAAAAGTTAATTTTATATTTTAACAAAAAACCTACGCAAATTTGTCATCATAAAATCTAGATAATTCTGATTCATTGCAAATAAATTAGAATAATTTATATTTCTATCAATTTATTTTCACATGTTGATATTTATGAACGCCCCATTAGCACACTTTACAAGAAGAATATGAATATGACCTGATGGGATTATATATTATTAATTAAATTAATTAGTAAAAGTTAATCTAAACAAGAAGTCAATCATTTTCCATAATATGAAACAGAAACGTGATGATACCTCAAACCAAATAATCCAAGTATACACCCATTCGATTATTTTTAATTTTGAAAATTAACAATAAAACTTATATATAAAATAATCAGTAGAAATACATAATGTATTGTAATTTGTTAGAATATTTTTTTTTAATAATAAAATTTTCCAAATGGATATATCTATTAAAGTCATTAGTTTATTCTCTAGATTCTATTTATTTTCATTTAGTTTGTAGTAGATTTTATTTTAATTTTCCATTCTCTAAAATATTTTTATAATAATATTATAATCAAAATAAATATAATTAGGAAAAGAATAACTTTAAAAAATTCATAGATTGTATCTATTAAAAATAAGATATAAATAAATAAATAATTATAAATATATATACATATATATATATGCTTTATTATAATATATGAAAGTTTCGGATATTGGTATATGTAATCAGAAACCTTAACCTACACAATTTAAGCTGAAACATTTCAGTTACTCTGGTATTTTATTTATTTGATAGTAGTCGACAACATAAATCATTTATTAACTAAATTTAAAAAAAAGGAAAATTTTTTCAAAAACAGTCAATCATTTTTTTCATTCTATTGTATAAGGCTTTTAATGGAATTTTTTTGTTTATTATTTTTGAAATGATAATAAAAAATAACTTCTCTTATAAAAATGTGTTAATTTTATAAATTAGTATCATATTTGTATAAGGAAAAATAAAACCCCATTATTTAATCAATTTAATTTTAATTCTCGGATAATTATGAACTGAACATCCGGCTAATTTAATTATTTTTTTAATAGAATTTATTTATAATATATATATATATATATATATAATTAAATTAATTAATTAAATAACAATAATCAAAATGCTAAAAGTATCAACAGCATAAAAAAAATTATAAAACACAATTTGGTTAATTATTTTTGTTTTTAATATAATTTTTAATATGCCTTAAGGGTTTCTTGTTTTGTTTTTTAATTTGAAATATGGTGGGAGGTTTGCTGGCTTTTTGCCAATCCGTCTTAAAATAAAAATATGATTATTATATTTACTTAGGGGGAAATGTTACAAAACAATTTGATGATTATCAAATGACCTCAATGTATTTGTTTATATACCTCTTATATATTATACCAATGTTTATATAGTTACCTACTATACGTATATTTTACACATTTAAGTATTATCGAATCTATATATATAAAAAAAGGTTTTTGTCTGCACATTGCTCAGAATTTAAAAATTTTTGCATATCTTCGCGTTTCATGACCTCTAGAATCCAAAAGTGACTTTAGAATTTTTCACGTCTGTCTGTCTGTCTGTCTGTCTGTCTGTCTGTCTGTCTGTCTGTCTGTCTGTCTGTCTGTCTGTCTGTCCGGAAAATTACTATTTTATAGACTCAGAATTGGCTGAACCGATTTCTTTGAAATTACATCACAATATTCTTATATACCTCTAGAGTAACATAGGCTATAAATTTTATTAATATCTTATCAATAACCGCAGAAATTAATTTTTTAAAGTTTATATAATTCTCCGTGTTGTTCATTCAAGAGCAGCTCGCGGCTCACTGTCGGCCTAGCGGAATCATTTCAAACAATGAATTATCATAGAGATTCCCAATCGAAGAATTATTATAATATTTCCCTTTTTATTTTAAATTCTAATATACAAATATCAATTCAATTAAATAATTTATTCTAAAAGTTCTCAATTTAATTAAAATATTTATTAAATCATATTTTTATCTTAAATTATTTTTTATTTAATTGAATATTTCTTCTTTTCTATAATATATATATAATAATATATAAATTTTATCATTGAATAATAAAAAAAAAATATTATTTAACCTGAATTAAAATGACTGAATTATATTATCTTTGTTTTTTATTTTAATTTAATTACTCTATTATTAATTACTAAATATATATATATTATATAAAAATTAAAATATGATGATATAAAGTTGTTTTAAATTTTTGACATTTTTAAATTGGGTATATTTTTTAAATTTATTAAAATGTCTTTTTTATTTATTATGTTTAAAAGATTCATTTTTATTATGTGATATTAATAAAAAATAACGATGCTCTGTGCAAGTCGAATCATGTTGCACATAATTAAATAACAATTGCCAAACAAAGAATATAATATTTTTTTAAATTCTTATATTTAAATATCATTTCAATTAAATAATTTATTCTAAAAGGTCTCATTTTAATGCAATTTATAATTTTCTTCTAATTCAGATTTAGGACAAATCGTACAACATTATATCAAATCTCGCTAAGAACATTCAATATTTTTGTACACAAAATATTCAGAGTATTGGCTTAGCGTATCACTCACAATCAGTTTATATTGAAATTTATATAAATTAACAAAGTAAAGATTTTTATTTGTTTAAATTTTATTATAATGAATCAAAAAAAATTAAATATATAGATCACATGATTAAGAGAAGCAAAAAACTTAACAGAAAATAACTGTTGGATGGAGGTCGGACATGACAGAAACTGTAAGCGAAATCTTCATATTGCGACGAATAATTTTCAAATCCCCTAGCACCACAGAATTTAAGTTTCTTTTAAGGAAAATAACTATGATCTAAAAAATTAATAAATGAACTTAATAATAAAAAAACAAATAAATCAATTAATTTAAATTAATACTATTAATGAATGTATATATTGATAATTTATCTATAGTTTTATACCGTTAATTTTTATAAATTGTCTCAAGTCTCTATTTTTGCATTTTCTCAAGTTTCATTATAATTAAAAATATTCAATAATAATCTAGCAATGAAAATAAAATACCAAAATGTAATGATCAAGAAATATTATACTCTATTATAACATATACAATACTTATAAACTATAGGCGGAGGAAATATTAGGAGATATCATTGCGGGTTCAGGCCAAATCGACCAACATTAATTAAGATATTTTCATTATGACAGATATTAGGAACAAAACCGCGAATTCAATATTTCTGTTCACTAATTATTTGTAGACTTTAGTAAAACATACGCATAACTCAATAGATCCGGATAAACTTTTTCAAATTTTCAATCTTCAAATTTCTCTTGAAGGTAGTAAAGAAAGAATAAGATGCGGAAATCAATTGTAAAATATTAGGTTACTCAGACGACTTAAATATAATAGGAGATTCGGCAATTGCAATTACAGATAGCGAGGAAAATTTAATGGAGGTTTGAAATTAATAGTGATAAGAAAAAATATTTAGTAACAAAGAGGAAGAGTATTAACATACAAAATCTTAAGATGCAAAATGTAGAATTTGAATATGTAGAAAAATTGAATGTAATCACGAAGGATAATAATATTTGAGAAGAATTTAAATCGGGGTTGCAATCGGGAAACGCCTGTTATCTGCAATAAAGAGGCTTATCTCTTCAAAATTATTATCAAAGGGAATATATAAAAAGATTATTTTGCCTGTTGCATTATATGGGTGGGAGGCATGGTCTATGACCCTTGGAGATGAGAGTAGATTCAGAGTATTTGAGAATAGGATTCTTCTCTGCATTTATTGGCCAAAGAAAGATGAGGTCACCGGGTATGAGGGAGACTGTATAACAAGAAATTGCATGGCCTCTCTGCATCTTCAGAAATAGTTAGGGTTATAAAAGGGAAAAAGCTGCGATAGGCAGGGCACGTGGCAAGAATGGGAGAGGAAAAACATATTGGTGGGAAGACCGATTGGAAAACGTCCGCTTGGAAAACCAATGACGCGTAGGAAGGGACGTAAGAGAGATGGAATAAGGGCTCAGGATAGGGACACTTGGAGAAATGTGGTTGTTGCGGCTAAGAACTTTCGAGTATCTTTGAGCCACATAGGTAGATAGATATAACATATACAATAATAATATATATAATTAATATAGTGATTAAATTAAAAAATATTTTTTAAATAAGAACACAAAAAGAAATGAATGTTTTATGTAATATACTGATTGAAACAAAATGGATGAAAACCTTTTAATACTTTCAACCACCAAATACTATGTACAACTCGGGGGTACAGGGGGCGGAGCCCCCGTCTAGGTGTGAAGAGCGCCGAAGGCGCTCTGAGCAGCTAGTATTAGAATAAAAAACTGATAGTAAAAAAGTAAAGATTTATAATTTATTTACTCAACGTAATTAGAATATGAAAAAATATGAAATATAAATCTGGTTATTTTATGTTTATTTTGATTAATTGATATTTACAAGTGCAAGTTTTACTTAATTTTTAAGATAATTTTATAAAGTATTTAAAAATTGAATAATATCTTCAATATTTAAATAAATATTTCTTTGTATATATTTCAACTCTTATTTATATAATTTTTGAATCTATAATATAATTACTTATTAAATAAATGACTTTTCTATCTATCAAAATTATTAAAAAATTCATTAAATGAAGAGATGATATTAGGATAAATGTTGAAAATTGTTAATCCGTTAGAATAAACAGTGTCAACCTGTAATCGTTGGAGCTTTTAAATATATGTATATATAGAAATTAGAAATTTATTCATTGGTCCTTAAAATGTAAAGAAATAGAAAATCCATTTTATTTTTTATCGTAATATCATCCCATTGGCATTACTCGGAAATTAATGTCAATTATTATATACATATTTCTTTTAATTAATTTGTTTAAAGATAATGTTCATTTCACTTAGTACTCATATTAAATTTAAACCCAATTAAAAATAACTTGATATACGAAATGAATTTATATATTATGTGTAAGAAATAATTATTTTCCCCTTGGTTTATTTTCTGTTGTTATAACTATATATTGATATATACACATTGGAAGACCAAAAATCTTTCCAATTTTAAAATAAATGCTTACTATTGTGAAAATATTTATAAATATGTAATTATCAAATTTTTTTATAAAATATATATTAAAATTCACTAAAATTTTAAGGGAAATTATAAATAATAATCCTATTAAAATAAAATATTAAAATTTAATTTTAAATAAATATAAATTGTCATATATTTATTTTCATAAATTTCTAATATAAATCATATAATTAACACGATGGCACCAAAAAGATTAAATTCTAGATTAGATAATTAATTACAAATAATTTTTACTTTATTTTAAATATTATAAACAATGCGGTTGATTTCATACTATGATGTTCTAATCTCATTTGAATTTACCTTGAAGTAAATATTTAATATTCAGTAGAGATATAATTATAATAACTAAGAATAAATGCAAATCTTAGATTGTTTTGTTTATTTTATTAAAATAAATTAGGTATAAATGATATTTATTTTAATAAAATTAATATATATAAATATATATATATATATAAATTACTATACAATTATTCTTATAAATTATTAGCAATATGTTGGTAATAAGAATTAGACATATTTATTATCCTTGAATGACATTCGTTTATTTCTGTCAGTCAGGAGAGCGTGAACAAAAGTAGGAGAAAAACGAACGATCTGCCTTCTCAGCCAAACGAAATAGTCGAGCATCGTTATTTCGGTGACAGACCACGATGCGCAATGTCACTGTGTCGAGGCAAAGAGTATAAATATTCCGAAAACTTTAAAAAATCTTGCACAATACAATACACAAGGCCATATGTGCAATTTTTTTATAATAACAATAAAAAAGAAAATGTTTTCGAAAAATATTACTATTATAGTTTTGTTCAATTTTCAAGAAATTGTATAATTTTATTATATTATAACAACAATTTTATTTGTAACTTATTTTTTTAAAAATATTTATTATGTGAAAAGATAATATATATAAATGTATATATAGATATCTCTTTCTTTAACTTTAATTTTTTAATAAATTATGTTAGAAAAAAATCATATATAATATTAATACTTATTATTTCTATTTCTATTTATCTTAAAATAGTTTAACATAAAACTTACACTTACATATATTGGTATACATTTAGAGGTCTTTTAGAAAAAAGTATATTATAAAAACTTTAATCAAAATAAAAACAAATATATATATATATATATATATAAATTTTATTAACTAACGTTTTTCCAATGGACTAAAAAGAATAAAATAATTTTTCTATAAGCTTGACAAAGTTTATAAATGAATTGCTTCATATTCAACGAAAAACGTTGGGCGTATTTAATTTATTTATAAGAACAATCAAGTCAAATTTTTGTAATAATAAAAATTTTATTAAACACATAAACTGACAAATTTTTTATGATGAAATTAAATTGATAGTTTAAGAGCTAAGAAATTAATCTTTTATTATGTTTCACTGTAATATACTTATATCAAAGTATGTCTCAAAATTTAAAATAATTTTTATTAAATTTATATATTATCAATCAAATCCAAAATAGTTGATTATATTTGAAGAAATAGTGTTACTTGTTAATTAAGTATTTTAGTGTGGTATGTATCTTATGGTATATATATATATATATATATATATATTAATTATAGCTCTATAAAGGAAGTTAATTGCATAGAACTAAATGCGCCCAACGATTTTCGTTGAATATGAAGCAATTCATCCATAAACTCCTTTTTTTCTAATTTTTTCTCTTTTTCCTTTTTTCTTTTTTAAATTATATTTTTTTTTAAATATTATCATGATTTAACAACAATTATTTATTTTTTAAAACAAAAAATAGCTAATATTTTCATACAACTTTAAGAATTCTTAAATTTTTTAATTATTTACCTACAAATTAACAATAATAATAATTGTTATCTTGTTATTTTTAAAACATTTTATTTTCTACACGAAGTGACCATGAAAAACATTAATAATAAATAATTATAAAAATAGAAAAAAATATATTAATAATTGAGGAGGTCAATTTTTTCATTTATTATATGAACATTTTTATTTCTTTGAAAATTCTCTTTGTTTTTTTGGTAAATGGTAAGATATTGGCAATATTAAATATGAAATGAAAATTCGTAATTTTTTAGTAATATATTCATATAGTACACCCACTTAGATTAATTGTTGAAAAATGATGATGATAAAAACAATTCGTGGTCATACACACACGCATATACACATTTATACGCACAATAGCTTTGTTCATTCATCCAATATGTTTATATATTCAGATTATGTTACCAAAAAGATATGTAGTATATTACTTTGTTTTCAACCTCCCACTCATGGCCAACAGATTAAAAACATAATCATTAAATTGTTTTTTTTATTCGCATATTGTTTGTTATATATTTTTAATTCGTTATTAATAATAAAAGACTAAATTAAATCAATTAATTATATTTTGATTAAAAAATATAATTGACATGTTTATAATACATATAAATAATGAAACATTAAACTCCTTTTAAATTTAAAGTGAAAATAATACAAGGACAAAAGATCCTTATATAAACTCTCTTCCTGTTTATTCTAGTATAAATTACATATATTTAATGAATATGAAAATAATCATTTTTCATATAAATATTTGTTTCTTTTGATTTTATGAGTAAATCCTTTATTGAAGGGATGCCGTTCTTTTATTCGAAATAATAAATAAAATTAAATATTTATTAATAATAATGGTCTGATTAATTATTAAAAAAAGTTTCATAATTACAATACACTTTTGTATATTTTTGAACAACAATTTTTCAAAGCACAGGACAGATGAACAATAGCCTCTTTTAGTGTTGACAAACATGATCCTTAACAGATATACCGAATAGAAATCAATGTTTAGAAGCATCTTAGAATTGAAAAAGTGGGTCTAAATGAGAAAATAAATATAATATAAAATAAATAAATTTAAAGAGTTAAAGATTTGTTTATTAAGTATTTTGTAAATAAATTTTAAACTAAAAAATATATATTAATAACTTTGAAATTCACAACATAAATAATTTTTATAAAGAAAAATCAATCTGTATTGCTTCAGCATCGGAAAAAATGATCTTTGTTAGTTTTTTCTTAATTTAAAATAATAAATTTAATTGACGTCATCAACTACGTTAGCCCCTACAGACAGCGCTTCCTTAAATACAAAATATATTAAAAATAAAATAAAATTAAAAATATTTATTTTAATAATATTTTGTAATCAAATTACGAAATATATATTATGTTATATCCACATGGCATACTCTTCTGTCTTTCAGTGCATTAATACGTACGTTGAAGGGCTGTATGTTTTGTGACTATTTTTTTAAATTTTTGTTCTTTTAAATTGTTCCATATATTTTGTCGTTTATTTATTTTAAATAATAATCTTAATTTTAAATATTCATAGTTCATAAGGAATAATTTTTACTATCTCGTTTTCGATGTTGAGATTTTGATGTTTTCATACGTTTTGAAGGTCACTGAATCATTTTCACTAAGGTTGAGAAAAATGTCTGTGTGTGTATGTGTGTGTGTGTATGTATGTAACCAAGATTACGGAAAAACGGTTTGAGCTAGAATAATGAAATTTGGTACATGAGCATTATTCAAAATTCGTAGATTTCTATCAACTTTTGAGAAATGTAGCTCAACCGGAAGAGGGTCATTACCTACAACGTTTTGATTTTTTTCCTCTAAAGTGACCGTAAAAATAAAGATATATGTTTGATAATTTTTCACATGATTAATAATTGTATAAAACTGCTATATATAGAATTTCAGCTTGATTGATTCGCTGAAAGTACCAGAATTCATTTTTAACACTGCAATTCTCACGCCCCAACACGTGACGTGGTGCCATCAACAAAAAGCCAAACATGCGCTGGTTTAATATTTATTATATTTATAATTTATAATTAATTAAATTTAATTTAAATATAATATATTTTGTTATTTAATCCAATTCAAATTGCGAGATAGTCGAGTGGAGACACTCCAGTTAATTTTTAATGCCTGAGCGGCTGCTCGGTGAACCAGGTACTGTATATATTAAAATAAATGCAAAGAATATTTTATATAATATATAAATAAATAAATAAAATATAAAGTAAGTAATTCAAAATAAATGCAAAATTGCATACTCATTTTTTCATCACAAATATTGATCATATTTTTTCCACATTCAGAAATGGTCTGTGTTTACATAGAAAAAAACACCGGAGATTAAGTTGTGATAAATGTTCTGGTTGAGCGAACAGACAAAAATCTCTACGTTTTGATTATATTTATATCGAAAACATAAAAATATTATTATATTAGTATTGACAATTCTCTTTTACAATATCACCTGGTTATCCTCTATAAACAAAAGATGTTTAATTTATATTTAATTTATCAAATCCTGGTAAATTTTCAAGAAAATAAATAAATAAGATAGAGATTTAAGTATATACATAATATATATAAAATGTTAAAACCCAAGATGACAAAATGCATATCAGTACATAAAATATTAATTAATATTGGCTAATTTTAAATTTTAAGGTATATATACTTTGGCATTTTAATAAGAAGAAAAACTGATGTAAAACAAATGGAAATGAAATTAAAAAAATTTATATATTACTTATAATTTATTATACCTGAAGTATATACATTATGCTATTGTCTAAAAATCCTTAAAGTATCAGGAAAAAGTTTTTTTATTGCTAAATTTATTAAAACAAATCATCGAGTGTTTTGACCTTGACATAGATAAGGCAGGAAATGGTGGAATAGGTGTCTTGAATAGAAATCAAAAAATAATTATTTATTTTTGTATAATATAATTAATCATTTAACTCAACAAAATCAATTTCTAAAAAAAAAAACTTCAACATAATAATATGCAAATTTAATCTTTTTTAATTTATTATTTGTATAATAATTTAAAGAAATATGTAAAAGTTATGATTCATTAGTATGAAGGCCTATCTTTTGTGCTATTGTATTAAGGTCATTTTTACAAAAATGTTCTAAAACAATAGCCGTTAGTTATCTTGATATTTAAAGAAGTCAAGGTTAAAAACACTATTTAGCATTTAGAATTTTTGATCTTCTCATCACTATATTTATGAATTATAAACAACACATTATTAGAATATAAATCCTATATATATATATATACTTCTTTAGAATATTTGTATATTTAATTATTATGAAAACTAAATATTTAATAAATGAAATAGTTTATAATTACATTATAAAAAATACACCTCGATAAACGTCTGCTTTTGAAAATCTCTTGTTTGAATGAAATAAAATTTTTATCAGTAGGTATACGAATTTTGCTATTCTATATAAGTATATTTTTTGAGAATTTTGCATCATTTGTAATTACACACATATTCATTATCTTTATTAGGTAACTATTTTAATTGTTTCTTCATTAATCATAAAAATGTTTTCAAGTATAGTTCAAAGAAATTACAAATGGTAGATTGGCAAGATTATTATTTTTTTTTTAAATTTTTTATAAAATTGTCTGATACTTGTGAAAAGCAACAAAAAAAAAAAGAATTTCGTGTTTCATTGTATATAAAATTTTTTATTTTTGTTTTTATAATTATATTTTAGTTTTAATCATAGTTTGATTTTGCTTTAAAAATTTATATAATACTTTAGATATAATACAAAATCAAACTATAATAAAATTTATTTGCTTAAACATAGTGTTACTAACTATTCGTCCGGTTTTATATTCCCATGTGCAGAATTAATGTTTGAAAATAGAAAATAATAATAATGATTTGGTTGGAGGCGTTTTGTAGCTTCGGGCATGTTGAATGATATTTGTAATATATGTAATTAATAAATGATTTCGATCTACTCAAACGAGAATATATATAAAAAAACAGAATTTAAAATTTTTTGAATATCTTCGCGTTTCATGATCTCTAGAACCCAAAAGTGACTTTAGAATTTTTCATGTCTGTCAGTCTGTCTGACCGGAAATTGTGACCATATAGACTCAAAATTGGCTAAACCGATTTCGATGAAATTACATCACAATATTCTTACATATCTCTATTTGAACACAGGCTATAAACTTTATTAATATCTAATCAATAACTGCAGAAATTAATTTTTTAAAATTTGATATGTAGACGTTCTTTTTAATGTATTCTTTGTGAATCTCCCAACATGTACATACATATAATCTTAAAAATTAAAAGAGAAATGTAGTCACAAAGTTAATGTTTTAAGTGTGTTAAATAAGTTAAAAAGGCCATAATGATTAATTGCAATATTAAAAATATTAGAAAAATAAAAATAAAAATATAAATATTATAAACATTCTTTTTTTTCTGATGTTTTTACCAGGGCTTCGAACCGTTATTTTTTTCGTTTCGGTTTTCGTTCCGGTTCAATAAAAAAAAAAAATATCAGTTCGGTTCCGGTTTTCGTTCCGGCAAAAATAACGGTTTTTTTCGGTTTTCGGTTTTCGGTTCAGCTCCGATTAATTAATTTTAAAGACCTTTTATTTGTATTAGAAATTTAGGTCGGGGTATGCCGAGTCTGCCATAAATATATAAAAATATTTCTTGCTACCACCCTAAATCATACTACATGAATTGATACAATATAATATAAATAATAATAATTAATTAAAGGTATAATAATTAGAAGTATATAATATAAGATGTTAATATAATTTATTAAACGAATCAAATAAGTATGAATATTTTTTTACATCCTTCTACTTTCACACACAAACACTCAACAAACGAAACAAATTCGTATATTTAATGTTAAAGTATACAGGATTCTTGGATATATTTACTTATAATTATAACTAGAATTATAAAAGATGAAAATTATACCTCTAATTATTAAAATATCTTCTAATATATTTTCATTTAAACTATTTCTATTGTCTCGTAAAATAAACTTTAAACCAGAGAAAGCTCTTTCAACACTAACTTGTGTTGCAGTATCTCCTAAAACCACCATTGCAATTTTGTTAAAATGAGGATATGTATTTTTATTTTCCTCCCAAAATTCTAAAATAAGTTTTTACTGTCTAATCTTCGTACTTGGTCAAAGGTATTCAATATTTGTTTAAATTTATTTAATAATTTTATTTATATTTATATGAATCATTTTCTTTATATCAATACATAACCCTGTAACAAATGGAATAAATAATTTAAAAAATTAATACTATCATTAAATCAAAATATCAGTATTAAACAAACGATGAAAACATTAAATTCTGTATTGCGACTACGAGACGCTGCCAACACAACAGAAGGGAGAGTATGACTAGGACACTAATTTTTGAAACAAAGTTTTTAGCGACACCATGCAGTGCGAGGCATAACTAATTGAAAAAAATTCGGGCTTGGGTGTTGCCAAAACACCTCTTGTGGCAACTCTGGATTGAACACGTACTGAACCGAAATAAACCGATATTATTTTTTTCGGTTCAGCTCCGGTTTTCGTTCCGACAAAAATACCGGTTTTTTTCGGTTTTCGGTTTTCGGTTCAGTTCCGGTTCGAAGCCCTGGTTTTTACTGAACCATTTATAAAATTTTTAGATTTTTGTGAGTATCGTGCATATAATCCCGATTCATTTTTGCATTTTCAGATAAATTCCTAATTAATCGCTAGTGTTTTCACAATAAACTAAGAATTCAATCAACAAGGTTGCAAATTTTTATTTTCTTATTAACATTTTTCTACATAAAAGTTACATATTTGTTCCTAGTATTGATTCTTTTTTAATTTTTAATTTTTTTTTTCCATATTAACTCAGATATTTTAATTGAATTTAATGAAAAAGCATAAACAACAAATAGATATTTTTTATATAGCTTACTAATTATTAATTAACTAGTAACATTATGAGTTATAATGAAAGTACATAAAATTTCTACCAGTAATTATTATAATTCTTTTAAAAGAATCCAAATGATTATCTAAATCATTGATATTGCTAGAAAAAACGTTAATTTTAATTAAATTTTTCAAAAAATATAAAGAAAGATATTTTTAGAATCCAATTTTAAATTTCATTAAGTATATGAGTGCATTAATTCTTAGATTGACATGAGAATACCTATAAATATTGGAAAGCATGATTAATTATGTCACTTACATTCATTGTTAAAAAAAAATGAGTGATAGATAACCCAAGTACACGCCTATATTGTCGCTGTCATGAAGTCAATTATGAAATAATCTTGAAAATTAATCAAGGTAATTATTGAATTTCGAAATAATATTTTTTATTAATTTTTCTATTAAAACGAAATTTGTAAATTATATAAATTATATAGCAAATACATTATTTAGTTTCCCAATAATTAAAAAAAAAAATTCTTGAGAATAATTTCAATTTTATTTATCAAACTCATTTTAGTTCCATTGCATAAATAAAAAAATATTTATTATATAATTATAACTCTTAATATGTTTTAAAGTATTTTCAATAGAATGCAAATACTCATAGAATTACAGAATATACTAATCTATTTAATTTTGTTGTTAGTTAAAAGATATAATAAGTTATTAGGATAAACAGTAGTCTGATATAAAATGTATAAAATATTTGAAAGTAAAAAAAAAAATTTAAAATTGAATTTCTTTCAATGTTTTTTCTTTCATGAATCAATATTTACATTATTAAAATAATATTTAAAAAACTGTATATATATATATATATAAATATATATATTCTAGGTTTTTTTTTATTAAATTATTCAACAAAAATAACAGCTATATTAGAAAATTGATCGAAAAAACATGTGATGTTTTTTTAATCAATATATAAGTATATTATGATAACATCTCTTTTTTTTAAAAAAAAACTCAAAAGTGAATATATGATCCAAAAGAATGTAGGTAGTTAGGCAAATATTAAATTATCATTAATTTACACTTTATAAAAATATGCTTTTATTGTTATAAATGTATATACTTAAGTGAATATTTTGGAGAGGTAAAAATTTTAGTAAAATTTTTCATTTGAAATCTAAAGATAATTTCATTAAAATATACTTAATGAAAATAAATTTTAGAATTTAAATGTTTAAGTCTATGTTTTTTTCTATTTATTTTTATAAATTTTAATTGTATTATGTAAATTATAAATAGGTTTTATTTTATTTTTCTAATCTAAGTTTTAAGATAAATACTTACATCTTTTTTGAAACATTTTCTAAATTTTTAGCTCAGTTTATTAATATTTTCATTATTAATATAAATTTTTATTGATAACATTTAGACATTTTTCCATAGAATTTAAAAAAAAAAAAATTTTTTGTTTTTTTTACTTGCATATAAATCTTATAAATCGGGGTATTCATATATATATTGTCTTTTATGCTGTTTTTTCAATAAAACATAAAGTCTCTTCTAATATTTGCATAGTTAAATCTCTAGGCTTAATATATTGAAATAATATTTCAATATATAAGATTTATATTTTAATGAAACAAAGGATTATATACTTCAAGTTCACATCAATTTTATAATTAATTCTCACTGGATAATCGCCGATTTTATTAATAAATTGGGAAATTCAATTATCAGAGAAACAATCGTTTTTTATATTTCTTCTCATATATATTATCTAAATGATGGGTGAGTATTATTAAGCTAATCATACCTATATAAATAATATTATATATGAAACACACACCCAACTTTCCAAGAAGTCTGAATGAATCATTAAGATTATTAATTTATTACTATTTTTTTAAATAAATAATATCTATTTTCAAAATAGTCTACATTTTTACTATCTCGCCAGTGTGTGTGTGTGTGTGTGTATGTAGACAAGATTACGCAAAAACAGTTTGATCTAGAATCATGAAATTATTCAAAATTCGTACTTTTCTATCAACTTTTGAGAAATGTAGCTTATCCGGAAGAGGGTCATTATCTATCTCGTTTTCATTTTTTTCCTCTAAACTGAGCGTAAAAATAAAAATATATGTTTGATAGTTTTTCACATGATAAAAAATTGTATAGAACTGCTAATCTTTATATTATTACTATCAAAGATTCGTAAAATTAAATAAATTCAATCACTAAAAATAAAGAATTTTATAACAAAAAATTCGAAAAAATTTTTTTTCCTAAAATTATATATATATAGTTATCTATTTCTATCTACAAACTATGAAATTATATTGAACAAATGGTGTAGATGCAGATAATAAAGCGTTCACCCATATATCTAACTATGCTTAGACTTATGAATGGAACTTTCCTTAATTTTAAAAATAATGTATAGCTTTTTCTTCCACAACTTTAATAGTTATAGTATTACATATATGTGTAGTGTGAAAAGTAATATTGATATATTTAAACTGTGTAATATTGTAAAAATTGGTGGTTTTAAGTGATCCAACGAAAGATAATTCTTTCCTAATTTATATAAGAACAAAATTAATAAAAAATAATTAAAATATACAATTATGTTTATATAATAATTCATCAGAATTTATAAGATTTGGTGTCACCCAAGTATTTTCTACAGTTTATTTATTTCATTTTCACAAAAAGATAAGAATAAAATAATTATTTTATAAAATATCATTTTATTTTATAATTAAAGATGTAAGTAATAAATAGTAAATCTACATTTTGAACAAAGATATAGAAATATATAATTATGAATATAATAAATTGTAAGTTTAATTTCAATTTACTCACCACTGAAGACTCCAGTAATAATTCGACCGATAATAAGCTGTGTTATGTTTTGGGCGGTGGCAATTAGAACCCAGCCGATTGAACATGGAATCGCTGCCAATTTTATTGTATTAAGTCGACCGACATATTCCATCGCCATTCCAGCCAAAAGTGCCCCTAAAGGCATTACTAGGATAAATGAACTGGCAATCCATGCGGTCTCTGCCTTGGTTACGTGTAGACTACTATTTATAGTTAGATTGTCGTTAGGATTGATTTCCAATTGGGGAATTAAGATCCCACTATAACTAAAACCCATCCCGACAATGAGGAAGTATGAAGTGGACGAAATAGCAGCACATATCTGAAACAGATATTTCATATATGAATATTATTTGAAATAATATCACATTAATTATTTTAATAAGTTTGATAAAATTATAACTATAAATACGTGTTTTAGATTTATCCACGCTGGTAGAAAAAAATTCAACAACTCAGAAGGAGTTATGCTAGGTAAACATAAAATAATTGGATGTTTGCATATAAATATATCAAATGTGAAATAGTGGCATCTTAATCAAGTGTATTTGCCATGATTTTATATTCAAGCATCCATTTATATTGTTTATCTAAGATAACTCCTTGATGTTTGGATTTTTTTACGCCAATATTGATTTTTATCTCTTTATTGTATCAAACATCAAGGAATTTTGAACCATCTTATTCATATTTCTTCAGCAATCGCTTAAATCACAAATCTCTCCTAAATTATGACGTTCATAAGACCTTCCAAAGGGTATTTGCCCTACACACCAGTGATTTAACAATTCATTCTCACAACACAACTTTCTTAATTTTATTATTATAATAGTTTTTAAAGATTATCATTATAAATGTTAATTTTTACGCGCTCTAACATAAATTTGAATTTTGAAAATTTAATTTTAAAAAGTGAATCTGTATCAAATTATGTTGCATAATTTCATAGATCAAAAATATTTAATTATCTTAGAATCTTGTGCTAGTTTTACACTATGCGTATCTACGTACAGAAATTGGTAGAAAATAAATAGGACGCTTTCTAATATTTCCTGTACAAAATCTGCTAATGTTTACAAAAAGATATCTATAATATTCTGTAGTTTATCTAACAATTTGTATCTATTACGCATGCGCCAGTAGACAATATGCAAAAATATTAGAAAACGTTCTATTTATGTATTCTCTACCAATAACTAAACTGTACTAGGTTGTTTAATAAGTTCGCCGAGCGCCATCTATTCGTCAATATCATCGGAAAAATAGAAGATATGGTATTTGAAGACCGTCGATTGACTGAAAGAGATTTAACAGAGGAAGAGGAATTTCATTGGGCACAGTGAGCAATATTTTGAGTGTTAATTTGGGTTTCAAAAAACTATGTGTAAAATGGGTGCCGCAAAAACCATTGCTAAAATAGCGGAATTGAAGTACGAACTGTTGCAACATCCATCCTATAGCTCCATCCGACTTCTGGCTCTTCCCACATCTCAAACAATATATCCGTGGAAAACGATTATCTCCAAACGAAGAGGTAATAGCTGCCGTGGAGGGATATTTTGCAGAGCTGACAGAAAACCACTACAGTCAAGGGATCTATAAATTAGAAGACCGTTGGAATAAGGTATTGAAGTTGAGGGAAACTACGCTGAAAAATAAGGTTATTTTACAAATAAAAATTGGTTTCTTCATTTCCGTTCTGCGAACTTATTGAACAACCTAGTACATGCATATTTATTATGCATGGTGTAAAACTAGCAATATAATTATTAAAATTAAATTATAATTATTATTATAATTATTATTTTAAGTTTTAAAATTTTTGTATATATTTAAGCTTTTATTTTATTATTTATTTTTTTCAAAATGATATAATTTGATACACAAAAAATTCCTGAATAAATCTAAATAGTAAATGATAAATATAACATTTATATTATAACGTTTTTTTTTTAAAATTAATGATTCATCATTTTTTCTAATCAAGTAATCATAATCAAAAACCATATCAAAACGTTGACTCATTTTTTATGATAAAAATAGAAAGAGTGAATGTCAAATTTAATAATTTGTCTGATAATTAATTTTTCAAACCCATAAAATTTTATTGAAAAAAAGTAGTTTAATGTACAACACTACATTATTATTAAATACAAATTATTTCCTAATATGTATTATTAATATAAGTAAAATTTATTCATTTAATTATCATCGAAATTAGAATTGCAGATATCCTTTAGCTTCTTCTTAGGTAAATAGTTTTTGTTTTTTAACTTTAAACAAAAACAATTTTTAAAAGAAAAATAGGATACCATTTTTGAATATATATAAATAATGAATATATATTTTATAAAATATAAATTAAAGAAATAATAGTTTAATAACTAAATAGAAATAATATAGTTTTTAAAAATTTATGTATCCATAAAAAAGGTAATCTTTATATTTAATCAGAGCTTTAAAAAAACAAATCAATCAATATTTTGAATTTTATTATCAAAAAATTTTTAGATCAGGTTTACCCATGATGAGTTTTAATATTTATTTGTTCACAAGGATAGTTGACTATCTCCTTGTCAATAGTTTTCCGTAAGATGGTGTGAATGAAAATTCAAACACTAGACACTAGACAATTAATTGCTAATTGCATTAAAATTAATTAATTAAAATTCAATTATATTACTTCCATAACTTCTACGGATCCATTGAAATATCTAAAAATATTCAAAAGTCTAGCTCAATGAAAAATCGATTTCAATTTGTCATAAGAGCGAACAGACAGACAGGCATGAAGCGAAGTTGATAAAAACTTTTTTAAAAACACGCTTTTATTTAAATGCACCAAAAAGGAGAAAATCATTTCTCCACACATACCACGATTTCCTCACAAACATGCAGGGAAAAACGCAAATTCTACTTCAAATAGACATAGTTATCAAGTATAGTGGAAATAGTTTGTGAATATACAATAAAATGTTCTTCGTATTTTTTTCCTTACCCTGCAAGTTTGGCGCCCACGCTTTCATTTTTTAGATATGATTAATTGTAAGGAAATCGTGGTGTTCTCCTTTTTAGTACATTTAAATAAAAATGTTTTTTTAAAAAGTTTTTTTTTAATTTTTTTTTCTATTTCCAAATTTTTAGTCTTTTGCAGAAGTTTTGTCCGGTTTATGATTTCAGGTTATAGTGTTAAGAATTAATTAATATATTAAAAATTAATAATAATAATATTAATAATAAATTACGAAAAGCACTTCTTTAAAATAAAAATAGAAGAAAGGTGCTGAAAATTTGGAAACCCTAGGGAGACAATAGAATACATAATGGCAGGTCTTTCTGAAAGAGCCTATCTGGGAAGACACAACCAATTTACCAAAATAGTCCACCAACACCTAGGACTAAAACACGGCTTATTAAATATAAAAAAACTCCATCCTATTATAAATATGAGGGATAGATCTGTCGACTTCAACAGGCCAGAAATAATTCTTAAAAACAAAAAAATAAAAATTAGAATAATAATTGATATCACGGTTCTTCTAACACACAACATAAAAATAACTGAATCGGAAAAGTGAAATAAATACGAGGAACTCGCATATCAATTAAAACAAATCTGGAAACTGGAGAGGGTTACCATCCACCCTTTAGTAATCTCGGCAGAAGGGATTGTCACAAAACATCAAAAAAACAATCAAGGAACTTGATATACCAACCAATATAATCAAGGTTGGACAACAAGCAGTATTTTTGCAAACGTGCCTCATCGTTCGCAAGTTCCTTGACTAATGATTATTCGTAAGCGACCTGTGGGCCAGGGTGAACACCCTTTCAACATCATCCTAGCCTAATCCCAAAAAAGACCAAAAGGGAATAGGTGAAAGTTTACCAGCATTAAATGCTAAGTAAGTGCAAAAACTCGAATAATAATATTATTATTATTTATTAATTAATAATACCTCCGAGGTCACCTATGACCTGGGATGAACCTGAATATTGCCTTGTCATCAGAGTTACATATGTATGCAAAATTTCAGCTCATTCGAACATTGGGAAGTGGGTCAAATTCACCTTGCAAGATTTGACGACATAATACGATGTGAAACTAAATAAAAGAGTGTAATAACATTCATTGAGATTTGATAATATGAAATAAGTAATGAACATATTTTCAAAACGTTTTAAATAATTTATCAAAACATTTTATTTAATAGCTCAACAATAATTTATTAAATTAACATCTTCCTATAAGTAAATTATTTTTTCACATATTTATCCGAGTCACATATTTAGAGTATACATAATATACATAAACAACTAAAAAAATAAGTAAATAAAATATCACTAACAAGTTGTGCAATTAAAAGATGTCAACGTCCACTCGTAAATATCCATTTAAATAACTTGAAAAAATTCAATTTAATCAAACTCTTAAATACATTCATTTTTAATTATAAATTTTCTTTAAGATAATCAATTTTATTCGTTTTGAAAATTTAAAATCTCACTTTAGAGAGAAATTTCATTTAAATAATACTCTTTTAAATCTCACTTTAATATTCAGATGTGGTGTGAAATTTGAAGTATAACATTTAAAATATTATTGTTTAATACGAGGGCAGGTCAATAAGACCGTGTCTTTTTGAATGAAACACAGGTTTTTGGATTAAAAATTATTTTATTTTTCAAAGTTTGCCCCTTTGAGCTCTATACACTTCGTCCAATGTGTATCCAGTTTTTTATCCCTTTAAAAAATAAGATTTGCCGAAGATATCAAAATAGATTTGTTTGTGAAATGATTTCATCGTTGGAGTCAAATCTCTTTCCGTCAAGCCATTTCTTCCGGTTTGAAAACAAGAAATAGTCACTTAAATCCGGAGAATAAGGCGGATGAGGGAGCAAATAATGGGATTTCATGGAAATTCACATTTTTCCATTTTCTTCGCAAATCACGAGGTGGTCTGCTATAATGGATGTTATGCCTATTGACATGACCAGTGTTGTGATTTCATTTAAGAGAAGGGAAATTCAACTTATTGACCTGCCCTCGTAGGTTATATACCATATACACCTAAATATGTTATATTATTCATACATTATTTCTATAAAATTAAATTAGTATATTTTTTCTATACTCATAAGAATCATTAAATAATAATCAAATTATTAAGAAAATAATAAAGTTGATTATAATTCTTGACAACTATAATAAATAAATGAAACTCATAATCTCAATTTAAAAAACGAATAGAAGAAAATTATATATTCTCTAATTGAACAGTTTATGAGTGACGAGGGTAATGTAATAAATGAAAAGTGAAATATGAGGGCGTAACAGAGTTCTACTTGTTTACTTTTCA
Organism: Labia minor; assembly: GCA_963082975.1. Lineage (NCBI taxonomy): Eukaryota > Metazoa > Arthropoda > Insecta > Dermaptera > Spongiphoridae > Labia > Labia minor. The sequence goes on along the minus strand of OY720347.1, from coordinate 42,056,764 downwards.
TATAACTTAAATAAGATTAAAATAAGTAGATAAACAAGTTAATTGATGCAAGGATGACTTAGCTATGGGGCAAGGCCTTCCTTTAATTTAGAAAAGGGCACTCAAAAACACACACTCACACACACCCTAAATAAAAAAAAGGTCTTGTAACATAAAAGAAAAAAAATGAAATAATAATTAACTTAAATTTATTTTGGTTCGTATTAATTTCAAATTAATTACGAATATTAGATCATTTTTTTTAAAGAAAACTCTCATTTATCTTTTAACATGATATTTGTATTTATGAAAGTCGTTTAAAATTAAAGTATTTTTTTTATTTCTGTTTGTATTTCAAAACATTCTATAATAAGCGTCAAGGGCTTTCATTTGTGATTCTGGTAAATTTATTAAATAAAATGGTAATGTTTCATGAATGAAAGGGACTAATTTAATGGGTTCTTAAATATAAATCATATTTTTCTAATAGAAATAAAACTGGAGTGTCTCCACTCGACTATCTCGCAAAATTACATTGGATTAATTAACATATATTATATTTAAATCAATTAATTAATTAAATTATAAATTAAAAATTAATAAATAATATTTATTAAACCAGCGCGTGTTTGCCTCTTTGTTGATGGCAACACGTCACGTGCTGGCGCGTGATTTGCAATGTTAAAAAATTAATTCCGGTACTTTGAAGGATTCAATCAAGCTGAAATTCTATATATATAGCAGTATTATACAATTTTTAATCATATGGAAAACTATTAAAGATTTATTTATTTTTATGCTCAGTTTTTAGAGGAAAAAAAATGAATATGTGGTAGGTAACGACCCTCTTCCGGTTGAGCTAAATTTCTCAAAAGTTGATAGAAAACCTAGAATTTTGAATAATTAAATTTCATGATTCTAGCTCAAACCGTTTTTCCGTAATCTTGTCTACATACATACACACATGCACACAGACATTTTTCTCAAACTGAAAATAATACAGGAACCTTTAATACGTATAAAAACATCAAAATCTCGACTTCGAAAATCTGATCGCAATACTATCTTTGGTGAGAAAGTAAAAAGGAGTAAAATTCAATCCCTCTTGAATTAATCCCATCAAATTTTATGTCAAATTTCAGTTGATCTTTTCTTCGTATACTAACAGTAATTATTCATATTTCTTTCTATAAATTAACAGTCACACATTAGATTTTATCTCAGCAAAATATTACTTCCTATCTGTGTTAGCGGTTAGTACTTTTATGTATTTTGAGTCATTATCATTACAATGAGTTTTGTTTTTAGGAACTTTGAACTTTTATTATATGACTCTCAGTCTTTTCACATCGATAATGAATAATCAAGAATATAAAAATAAAAAATATCATATATTCTAATATTTAAATTACTCGACACTTCGAGTTTTGTCATAAGTTTTTGTATTGCATATAAAAAAATATTTTTTGACTACAATATTAGCTCAAATTTTGAATTTGATTCTAATTTTCTAGTGTAATTTTTGTAATTCTTAAAATATTTCTTATTGTGTGTATGGTATTTTAATATTACTTTATTTTTCTTCGAAACCAAATGAACAACTACTTTTCTTGTACCGGTTGAAACGTAATCTTTCCTCATCTATCCTAGCCATCTATGTAATTTAAGATAGATAGATAAATATTAACATTTTTGAGTTATATTTGGATTTTTCATGTATAAAAAAACAAATAGATATGCAAAAAATTTTAAATTCTAGTTGCATTTACAAAAACCTTATATATCTATTTATCTATCTCCTATACCATATAGATAAAGATGGATAGATACATATAAAAAATTTTGAGCCAACTTTTGTTGTTTTCAACCTCTTCTCTTCATGTTCTCCGTATAAATATAGAAATTATGAATATTCTTTAGTAATTTTGCATTCATATTCATTTAGGAATAATCTATTTTTGTTCAATGTCCAGATTTTAACAACAAATATTAAAATATGATATATTCCGAACGTATTTGGCCTGACGCGCTCTGTTTTCAGAAAAAATATTACTCAGCGCCTACTGCAAATTTATTTTTTTTATAAAATTTAATATCATATCATAAGATATAATTATCTATTCATGTTTTTACCTTTTTCATAAAATTTAATGTAGAAAGGAGTAAATTAAAAATGTTGCTGTTTGAAATTATGAAACTACTTTTTGAACTCAGAATAAAAACGTAATATAATTTTTTCTAAATGCATCTGTGCCCCTCTGGATCCATTACACACCAGCGCCTACTTTGGGGATCAGGGTATTAATGTATCGAATAGAAAAATTTTTTATGTACTTTTTTTCTTTTTTAATTTATAAACCATAGTGTCATTGTTTTTTTGTTCTCTATTCCAATAGAAACAAAGAAAATAATAAAATTAATACAAAAGCAAATCAATTATAATAGCAAAACTATTGAAAAAAATAATCTAACAAAATAGTCAATAACATATAGTATTTTTCTTTATTTTATAGAATTATAGAATCTTTATAGAATTTAAGTGTTTTTAAGATATAATTTTATTGTAATACAATTAAATATAAAAAATACATTTAAATTTCGTTCAAATCCATCTGAATTGAATACAGAGCTGCGAAGGAATGTTTACATGATTCATTTTGTAAAGTTTTGGATATATATTATAAAAAGAAACTAAAAACAGAAAATAGGAAATGTAAATTTTATGAGTCTATTGATTATATACTACTGTATATATATATGTAAATCGTTTACTGAAAAAAATTAATTTTCTGATTTAAATCCACAAATCTTTTTCTTTCAAAACAATGACCTAAATTCTTATGTCTCTTGGTTAGAATCTTCTTCTTTTTCTCATTTTAGCCATGTTAAAATCTTGAACCTTTCAAATGACAAGTTAACAAATTCCAAACTGACATTTGATTTGATTTTAAGTATTTTTTAGACCACTAAATACACTCACAAATGTTATTTTTAGCAATAAAATTGATAAATAAAATTTTGTATATAATAGTCTATCTAACATTGTTATTTAATATCATGATAATTGAAATTGTTAAAATTATGCATATTGAAATTTAATATAGAATAGAGTGAATAATATAATATTCTTATATGATAAACAAATAGGATTAACTAATGCTATTATTATTGGATGTATCTTATTAACCTTATAATATAAGTATATTTATATATATTTATATATATAACAATAATAATAATAATAATAATAATATGAAAATTGATAGCTTCTACACTGTCTATTTGATTGAGTTTAAATTAGGAAAATGGATTAGCTTAGCTTTGGAATCGATACTAACAGTTTTTGCTCTTAAAAAAATTTGAAAACACCCTTTGTCAACAAAAAGAAGAATTATTTTTATTTTGGCTGTCATGAATTGTGAGATATTAATAATTTTAGATGATAACACAAAAAACACGAAGATGTCAAATTCAATTTTCTTTATTTAAAAAAAAATATTAATTATTAAAATAGAAGAAATAATTAACTAAAAATAGAAATATATGAAGGAGAAAAACTAAATGGGCTTGGGTAAATGGGATGATTAAATATTTTCATAAACATTGAAAGATGTCGATTACTCTTTTAATTCAATCGGACAAAAGTATGAAAACTACAATATTACAACGATAAAAATACAATTTTACTATATTATCAATGATTATATCATTTGTAATAGCTTAAATTTTTTTTTTATTTATTTAAAGATTAAAATAAATTTATATTAATGTGATTTTATTGTCGAATTAATTTTTAAATAATAATTATTATTTAAAATGAAATTTCTTATTTGAAAAAGCTGACCATGTTTTGGATGTTTATATTATTATTAAATTAAAATTTTTAAAAAATGTATTAGAAATCTCAATAATGTGATTTATGAAGGATATCGTTTCATAAATAAATAATCTGTAAATATTATAACAACAGTTAAATACTAAATAGATAAATATAAACATAAATTTTTCAGAATTTGCTGTTTGTTATAGGTTTGGTCCAGTAATCTAGTCTAATATTTATTTAATTAAATGATTTATTTATGTATATACAACATATAAAAATTATTATGATTTTAATGTTAATCTTTATTTATATATTTTATTTCTCTTTACTATTTAATTCTCTTTTATACATCCGATGAAAAGACATCGCTTAACAAGTCGGTTGCAGCCTATGATCAGATCTCAACATTTATCTTGATTTTCTCTTTTTGGAGGCCTTCTCAATTTTTCATCATTTAAGCTTGGTGGACCTATAGGCCCAGGTAGAAAAAAAATGTCATTTTCTCTACTATTAACTTATTAAATTATTTATTCTGGAGATGCTCAATGTTGATCCCTTTACAGTCTTCCATCGAAATACTAATTTAATATCATAAATACTTTTTTTTTGTAGACTGGGAATCCAGCCTAATTCCCTAGAATACGTAGGTTAGGTTGGACTTGTATTTGCCTTGGTGTTCCATGGCGAAGAATGCATATCTTATCCTGCTTGAAGATCATTTTTTTGATGGGAGAAGAATTGATAAAGAACAATTTATATTGAACTATTTGCCTTTAAGAGTCCAATGGCTCAATAATAATAAAATATTATAAATGTAAGTAAAAGAAACAAAAAAAGCAATTTAAATGATTACAATTTTTAAATTAATATATATATAATTATATACATTTTGATTAATCTTGAGAGTTAGTGAAGGATCCTTTGTATAAAATGTGTGATTACTATATACAAAATCTACATATATGTTTAGCTTTAAAAAATTATATCACAGACTAAAGAAGGAAGAAAAAAAATATATGATAAAAGAATATCTATGAAAAATAAATAAGTTTCTCTCGCTTTTTTTACAAACGCCCCCTCCGATTGCACTTCCGTATTTACGCTATTGACGTAGCGAGTTTACGATAAAAAAAACAAATGAAATCAGACAGAGATAACGCATAATACAATTGTTTGTTCAGTTTATTTTTAAGATTGAAAGCAAATTCAAGGTGCAATATTAAAAAGAAAAATAATTCTTGAAAGAAAATTTTTATTTTTATTTTTTTTTTTTAAATTTAATTAAAAAATAAATAAATTACTAGTATCTATAGGTAATTTAAATAGACATTATCACGGTCAATGTTAAGATAAAAAAAATTACTTAATTTAAATTTTATTTTATTTTGGTAAATAATTTAAGACTAAATAAAAACTAAAAAGTTAATTTTTAAATATATATATTATTTTACTGTTAATTTACAAATAATTGAATAATTGAAAAATCAATTAACTAAATAAAATATAAACAAGAAATATATTTTATAAATTAATTTCATGGTCAAATTAACAAATAATAATTGTTTAAATGATTATAAAATAAAAATAATATAATTTTATATCAGGGTATATAAAAATTTAAAAATTATATATTATTTTTTTTAATTAATTATAATAATTAGAACGCTAATAAAACTACTCTTAGATTATCTTTTAAATTAACAAATTTTGGTTAAATAAAATTGAATTTTTTCTAAAAAACAATCCTATTTCTTAAACCTTTCTCATTTTTCAACTTTTGAACAATACGAAAATATTTTTATCTCATATTTTAACTAAAGGAATACCTACAATACATACAAAGATGTATTACTATAAATGTATTAAATTAAATTATTAAATTAAATGTATTATTCCACTCATTTTCGACAAAATGAAAAATATATTTACACTTTATATATAGATTCATAGAGAATAGATGAACTACTTTATGATAAAAAAATAATTTCAAAATTAACATAATTTTTTTTCTATATCAGAATGAAGAAAGTTTTATATAAACATATATGCGATTATTTACCTTAAAATTGGATTTATCCAATTTGTTATTTTAAGGTTTATGTATACATTTTGGAGTTCAGCCAGAGGTCTTTGGCTTATTATTCATAGAAGTGTTATTCATAAATGATATCTATATTACTTTTAGTTTTCATTAAATAATGACAAGTAAATGTAATAATAAATATCTTAAGTTCAATTTCATAATGAAAATCAAATGTTTGAAAATCAATAAATTATTTGTTAATTACTATTATTTACTATTAAATTCATTAAATAATCGATTCTGATTTCAAATTATAAAAAGTAAAAGTTTATATTTCGAGACATCTTATTATAATACTTATTATTAGTAAATTTTAAAATTTTAATTAAAAAAATTAAAAAATCTTATATTTTTTTAAATAATATTAATATTACTATAAATTATCTACATATATAAACGATTATAAAATAATGACATATTCATTTTTATTTTTTTTATTTTAAAATATTTATTTTATCTAATCTATCTATATCTAATCTTAATATACTAGCAAAAATTATATGTATATATGTATTATACCATATGAATTTTTCATAATAGGAATATTTGGATATGAAGAATCGATGTATATTTAAAGGGAAAATAATTTTAATGTTTTTTTTTCTTAATTAAAATACATAATAACAGGTGTCAATAAATATTTAAATCTAAATATTACATTAAAATGAGGTAGCTTTGATATTACTATGATTAATATTAACTTATTATTTGTAATATATTATAACATATTCGCATAATTATGCTTTTGATACACAAGGGTAGAAAGTTCTAGAAAGACATTTCTAACAAACATTGAAATCACCACCTACTCACCCTCATAAATTAAATAGGTGAAACTTGATGGAACAAAGGGAATCAAAAAGAAATATTTTCTATTGATGAAGACAATATATTTCCTCAATTCTTTTATAAAAATTCATCAAAGACTGCACACCTGGTTGCCAGAGATATTGGCAAGAGTTGACCAATCAACAGAGGTCTTGAAGAGAAGAGGGGAGTGATAGAATCTTCGAGAGATGTCAATGGAGAGGGATGAAGAGTTTTCGTTATTGATGTAACAACAATTTTGGGATAAGTCTTCATTATGTTGAGAGAGAGAACAATTCATCCCTGAGTGGACCTCCAGGAGGAATCATCGCGGTAAAAACAACATTGAGTAACTGCCGCTGCCTAAGATGTCCAAGAAATTCTAATGATTGAAACCAACCAGAGTGCTACCAATTAATTAATTATTAATTTTCAACCCATTTTTCTCATTAACCAATCCATACTAAATCATACTTCATACGTCAATATATATAATAATTATATAATTATATAACTATATATATATATAATATATATTTAAAAAAAACATCAGCTCCGCCCTGGCATTTCCTTTTTCCGTCACTACATATACTTTCGTATTGTACGAGAGCAGGTCAATAAGTCAGCTACTTTTTGAATTTCCCGTCCCTTAAATTAAATGGCAACATTGATCCTGACAACAAGCAACTATCTGCCGACTCCTGGCGAAATTTGAACCAGCTGGGTCTTTTAGTTTTTGTTTGACATCCATTAATAGCAGACTACCTCGTGATTTGAGAAGAAAATTCTAAAAATTGCTAAAATTAATATTTTTGTATTGATTTTCCTACATAAATAGATACATTCGCTGAACCTAAGTAGACATCAGGACACCGTGCAACTTGACATCAATTCTATCTTTTAAAAAAATTTGTATCAAAAAATAATTTGTTAATATTCTTAAAGCAATATTTTGAAAATAATTTTACCCTGTAAATTCTATAAAAGAGTTTCACGATTTTGATCATGATTTATTTTAGAATAATATAAAAACATACTTAGTTATATTTATATGAAAATTTATATCATGTATATTTTTAAATATATTATATTATATTAATATAAATTAAATAAAGTTTTTCCCTTTGAATGATTTACAATATGTCAAGCAAAACTTTAAATATTGTTATCCTATGAATTTAAATAAAATAGAAAGTTTAATTTTTAAAATTCATACATTTTAAGTTCACATAAAGATTTTCAATTAAATAATATATATTATTAACATAAGCTAAGGAACAAAATTGGATTTGTTTTGCTAAGGCTTTAGATGTGATTGGATTTTTAAACTGATATATGCTTAACCCAACAAAATCATATATATATATATATATATATATATATATATCATTTATAAATAAGTTTACCTATGAAAACTCTTCATGATCAAAATAAATCGAAGGTCAATAAACTAAAAGATATTAAGAAAAATTTGAGACTTAAATACATCTAAAATCTCGATGATTTTGCAATGTAAAAATAAATAAAAAATTACAAAAATATTAATGGTATTATTTATATATTAGTTATAATATTTCAAAAAAAAATTATTTGTTTTTTTAAAATTTTTTAATTTTAGAAATAAACCATCCACGATATATGAATGTTTTCTTCTAAAGTCAAGGATTATACGGTATATTTATATATTGAAAAACCTTCATATTATTAACGTAAGATTCACATTTCCATGGACTTTAGTTAATTGAATATAAAATTTATCAGAAACCAATAGTTATAAAAATAGATAAATAAAGTTCAGTTAATTTTGATACTTAAAAATAATATAAATAAAATTTCAAAATCTTTCCATATATTATTAAAATTAATAATTAGTATACGTTTAAATTTTAGAAAGATTATTATTGTAAAATTAAAATATAAATACAAAATACTCAAATTTTTAATATTTTTTTGTAGTTTAGTTTTCAATAGTAATTAGGTTCAATGGGATAGAAAGTATAATAGGATTATTGTTTAAATATTTCAATAACTCTAAAGTTTCCACTATGATTTGGAACGCTAGAGGCTATAGATACTTGAATTCTATAATAGTGATTAAATTAATTAGGAGTAATTAACAAAAAGAAAAATTCGTTATTTTATTTCATTTTTTATTTATTTATTTATTTGTTGTTTTTTTTTGTTAAAATTATTTTCAATAATAATTTCAAGTCATGAAAAAATGTTAAGTGTATAAAGTGATGAAGTGAACGTATCCTTTCCTACCTGAGGTCGTAATGATGGCTTTTTGTTAAGTGTAGTCGTGGGTTTATAGACTTTATCCTTGAGACTGGAGCCAATGAGTCTGACTTCGTGCCCCGGAGGTCCCAGGCAAGCCTCCCGTTCATCCTGCATTCTGAAACATTTAAATATTCAAACATAAGTAAAACAGATTGAATATATGTCAAATCTTACAAATGACCTCTAACGCCCACAAGGAAACTTTCTTTGACTTGTTTATGTAGAAAGTGGATCAATAAATTAATTTCGAAAATAATAATAATAAAAAAACTAAAGATAAATAACAAATAAATTTTTATGGTTAAAAAAATTGTTAAATTTTTAATTGTTATTGTTTTAGTTATCTTTAAAAAAATAGAAGTATATATATATATATACAAATATACAAAACCTTCTGGATTAATGGCAGTTTTAGGTTTTATGTTTATATCTCTCTGAACAAAGGGAAACAATTCAATTTATTTTCAGGTATTGAGGAGTTCAAAATTAATATAATATAATAAATTATAAAGATTTTTTAAATAGATTAAATTAAAAGTTTTTAAAATTGAGGAAAAAATTCAAGAAAAAGTATAATAGTTTTCAAAAATGTTTCTTATATAACATAAAAGAGGATAGAGTACTTAATTATTATTTTTTGTTCAATTACTTTAAAAAATATATTAAGGAAAATTAAATTGAAATAAATATAAATAAATATGTACTTCTAAGTTTATTGGTATAATTTATTTATTTCAATATTGTTATTTAGGAAATTTGATTAGTTTTTTTTTTAAAATATCTATATTACTTATGATTTTAATTTAAAAATAATAAAGTTCATATTCTTACTTAAAATGAACTTTATTTATCAAAGGATTCTTGTTATTCATTTTATTTAAATTTCGAAGAAACGATTAAGAGAAAGGTGAAAAAATCGATAATTGATTTGGAGAACTATAAGAGAAGCAAACATAAGATCTTTAATGTTTATTATTGTTATTATTATTACCAGTAGTAGTATTAGTAGTAGTTGTAGTAGTAGTAATAAAGAGATACATAAGAAATTGTAATTCTTGGAATAACTAATCATTCAGGTACACACTCTTTGACATTTAATTCACGTAATGTTAAAGAAAGGATAGGATAGCAAGGCCAGAAAATTTGATGAAAGATTTATGTATTTATTTGATTTTTAAAATAAAAAAAAAATGATAATAATAAATAGAAAATAAAAGTGATTTATTTCTTAATTATATTAAAATGAATCAATCAATCATTTACCTGATAATTTATGATATTTATATCTTAACCTGAATATTAATTTAATCCATTCATCTTTTATAATTGATTAAATAATTATACACCTTTTTTTATTGAAATAATAAAAGTTCAAAACAAGACAAAAAAAAAATATTTAGTTTTTAGGTAATTCATTCGAAATGGATATAAGTATATCAAATCTTTTATACATAATATTGATATAATTGAAGTCAATGACCTGGAAATTGTGTATTAATGAATAATTAATCTACACGGGTTGAAAAAGAATTCATGAATTTATAAAATCGCCAATTTTTTTTTTTTTTTTTTTTTTTTTTTAAATATTTTTTTTTTATGTTTAATTAAAGAAAGGGGAGGGGAAATAAATAAATTGTATAATAACACTTACATGAAGTGAGACGGAAGTGTAGTAGCTGCTCTAAAACGAATTCGGGCCAAAGGTATACGCGAGACCGGCAACTGGTGATTGCCGGCAGTTCGGGTCGACGGCTGACTGACAGTCGGCCGATGTGACTGACTGACTCAGTGCAGTCAGCTGGGCTCGAGGATGCCCGTTCCCAAGATGGGGAGAATGGCACCGCGGTTCGCGGCCACGTGACCACCACGGACCCCCTCAATTGGTTTGCGCTACAAACCATCACATACTTATTAGTCAGGCCTCGTACAACTGCATATATAATCAGCTGTTTTCATCCACTACCGGATACACAAGTCGTATTTTCAGTGATCAATTTCCTTTAATTTATTTATATGTATTTCATAATACTAATTAAAAATAATTCTGTTTTTTTTTATTCTTTAAAATATGAAATTTCTATTTTTTTTTATATTCTTATATATTTATTATTTATTTATTCTGAAATCATAATATTTATGATATAAATTTTAACTTATATTTTATTTATTTATTTTATTTCATTTGTTTATTTATTTTATATGTATTTTTTATAATTACTTTCAATATTTACATAACATATTATCTAGCTATTAATATTACAATATCATTATTTATTATTATATTAATTATATATTGAATTAGTATACTAATACTTTATAAATTATTATTCACTATTTTGTTTTTATTTATTAATTTAATTTTTTGGTTCCATATTATAATACAACAAAGAATCAGACAAACAATCTTTAATAGTACACAACTAAAATATTCAATAAATGTTTTAAGGTAATTATTTTTTATTTTATTTGCTTTTGAGATCTATGTCCACACTTCCTTCATATTTATTTGAAATTAATTATTAATTCATTAATCTAATTGGTGTTGGCGACTTAAAATTCAGCAGACCAGAACTATAAGCACATAATGAAATATTGAAATTTTGAAATTTTTTATTAAATATAAATAGTATTGAAAAGAAATTTTATTTTACCAAAGGGCATAAAGTAAAGAATAATAATCGGGCAAAAGTGATGTGAGTATGTGTGTTTATGTCCGGATACGATAAGTTTTGTGACTACAATACAAGCTAAACGAACCCTAACAACATGAGAATTATAAATTATTCTGTTTTATCGTTCGTTGTTTTTGAGGAAAATCCATTAACTATATAAAGGGTAGTTCACTTGAATCCCTTTATTGAAATCTTCATTTATTACAAATCCTGGGAAAACATTTAAAATTCATTATTAATTCCATTCAAATCTAAAGTTTAATAATGCGTTAATAAGAATTGATAGTTTATTTGAAATTGAATTGTGATGTTTCTTTTTTTTTCTTTTAGGATCTTTTCCCACATATGAACAAATCTACAAAAATGTAGATATATAAAATCTAGTTTTATGATCATTTCTGAAGTTTTCACGTATGATTTTTATTTTTTAAAAAAATGATTTCAATTAAGAATTATTGAATAAATTTTATATTTTTCCTTGTAAATAACTTATTTTCCTATATCAAAAACATCTTTATTAAAAAGAGAAAACACAAGTATATATAATTTAATCATTAACATTAATAAATTAATAGAGTCCATTGACTTTTTTGAAACTTGTAAATGATGCAATATAACAAAATTTTAAATAATTTTAGGTCAAATTCTACTTCTTACTTTAAAAGGTGTGAGATTCAGAAATGGTGACCCTGCCTGTCTAATTAAATATTTTTATTGGACATTAGTTGTTATTTGCACCTCGTTAAATATTGGATACTTTACAATTTTCTTAAACAAAGTGCCTGATGAAATATCCAAGATTTGTTTTAAATAGCATGTGCTAAATTCTGAAAACATTAAAATAAAATTAAAAGTTCATACCATGAATTAATGTCTAATAATGTACAATTTTAATCAATCAAAATATACATTCAACTTTTATTTTTCAAATTTTTTTTTTGTATCAAATAAATTATTTTAAAAAAAGTAGGTGTTTTTAAAAAATTAAAAACTAATGAAATCATAAAATTATTGATTCTTATATTGTTTTAAGAGTATTTAATATTTAAATAGCATCAGAATTAATTTTTAAAATAGTCTAATTTGAGAATAAGAAAAATTCAATTAAAACAAAATTTATTCAAATCAATGAAAAGAATCTTTATTATGATTGTTGTTTGGAACCCGTAGGGTTTATTGATCATATTTTATTTTTATCAGTTTTTTAAATTTGTATGTACTTTTCTTGATGATTTCCAAAATTAATAAAATTTATAAAAACATAAGACAAAATGAATTACTTTATTTATCTTATCTCAAATTTCTGATTGCAGTGAGTTGGGAAATATTATTATAATAATTATATAAATATATTATTTCATTATATTGAAGTACTATATAGATCTTAGTCCTTGGAATTGCAGTACAGTGCTTTAAAATTTTATTTTATTTTAATTAACAATTTGCAAAATTTGTATGATCAGAAATATATAAATATATATAATTTTTGCTATAATAAGATTATATATATATATATATATATAGGATGGCTGAATGGGCTTGATTCCGAAGGTCAATTAATTATATTTTAAAAAATAAAAAAAAATTAATTCTATTGCAATATTTCATTAGCAAAAAATAATATTATTTTAAATAATAAGTATATGATAAAAGAAAAGATAAGGATCTGAATACTATGGTAGGTAAATGAGTATTTTGAAATATACTCTCAATTATATTATTAGCTTTAAATCATGATTATCATTAATTAAAAAAAAAGTTAATAAAAATACATTAATTCAATATTATCAAAAATTTATATTAATAAACTTTCGATCATACTTTACCTAAAATGAATCATGAAGTGAAATTTTTTGATGTATTATTCATATTTTTCCATACTACTAATAAAAATCAAAAAATCTATATTGATTGAAAAAATTTAATAATCCTTATATATAATTTCATAGTAGAGTTATTTAAAAGCAAAATAAAACTGTCAGTTTTTTGAAAAAATCCTATATGCTTTTATTGAATTGGTTGAATTAAGATACTCTAATTTAAAATCCTTATGACGGAATTATACTGTTAATTAATATTTAAATCATTTAGATAATTTTTAATTGATTTTAAATAGTATAAGTATTCCTAATTTCATTTTATTTTATTAAAAACATTCCCATTTTCTATACTTTTTTTATTTTTTAATATGAGAATAATTGATATATATAGATTATACTCGTAGATAAATAAATTTTAAATTTAAACTTTCATTCATAAAGTTATTATGATAAATATATTATTTGAATGAAAAAATATGAAAATATTCTTAAATATAGCAGATTTTATTTTGTGTTTACTTTGTAAAATGTTATACTTTTCTGATTCTATTTTATATATTTATAGATAAACATTACACATCTCCTTACTCAGATTTTCTTAATTTTAGATTTTAATTTAAAAAAATATATATATATTTTTTTAAATCTTGAGTTATAAAATTACAGTTAAAAATATAAAATTTAATAAGAATAATTTAAAATTAAATACTCCCTTAAGTTTTAAGTTAATTGATATGACATTGTTTATAATATTTGTTTTATGCGCATCATCAAAAGTTGGAAAAAAATATTAAAAAATCTTAAGCTGTATATTTTTTAAGTTTAATTTCAGTTAACATAATTCATTAAAATGTTTCCACTAAGGTCAGTGATTAATTTGACATTAAATATAACTTCACTAAATAAAGAAAATTACTTAATAAATATTTACATAAATACTACAAATTTTCTAATTATATCCAATTAAAAATTAAATTTAGTTTTTGTTTAATTTTATTGACTTTCAATGCCTAAGCAGAATTTAGAATCAATTCATACAAAAAATAAAATATAAATTAATTAATTTTCTAAATGTTTTATTAAATTAAATGTTAAAAAAAAACATTTTTAAGGTATCAATTTAAGGTGAAAATGCACTTTTCAATCCAACATTTACTATAAGTATAATATGATAAGTTGATAAGATAGTTACATAAAACTAGATACGATGGATAATTGCAGACTTAAGGATGTATAAAATAGTAATTGGATGCTCAGAGATTTTAATTAATTAATTAAATTGAGTATTAGATTAATATAAGTATTATATATGGTAGTACAATATGATAAGTTAGTTACATAAAACTATATACGAAGGATAATTGTAGACTTAAGTATGTATGAAATAATGAATGGGTACTCAGAGATTTTAAATATAAAACCAGTTAAGTAATATACTAAAAAAAGATAATCTAGTTTTTTTATAGATATACGGAAGTTTGATAAATATATATTTAATATAAATATTTTAATGTAGAATAAACTATATGCTTTATGCTAGATATAAACAATATATTATTAAACTAGTGACATTAAATTGTTAAAAAATTTCAAGGAATCGTTATTAATAAACATAAATAAGGTAGTTTAAAAGAAATTTCTTTTTATGAATTATAATATTAAACTACTATCTAGTAAAATTTCTAATAAGATTTAAATAAATATACATTTTTACATTTTGCGTAAGAATATCTATATAATATTATCTATATACTAGGTCTCTTAAAAGAAAATTTATTTTTCTCCAATTTCTTTTATATATATATATATATATATTGGTATATAAAATATTACTCTAAGGTTGTGGAAACTTCCTCTCCCACAAGACAGAACCTGATAAGAAGTTATTTTATTGAACATATTTAATATTTCTTTTTTATTTATATCATACTCGTATTTATGTTTTACCTATAGATACATACATTTATGTAATGTATTATGTTTTTATTTATTATCAATAAAGAGAAATAATTTCGATATAAAAAAAATCCACTAAATCGGTGACTTGATTTCTAAATCATTTTATAACATATAATATATTTTCTAGTCTAGAGAACATCATTCATTCTATTCTATTGATGGAATGTGGACGATGTTATATTAGTTTTCAAGTCAGTGATTTCTTTTAAGGCGTAAAAATTGCTTTTCAATTCTTAAAAGTCATTTTTAAATTCGGGACATGCACCTGTCATGAAAACGTTTTTTTGATTGACAACTCTTCAAAGCAATCCTCCGCTCTCTTGAAAATAAATAAGAATAAAAATAATAATAATAATCCTTTGAAACATAGAAAATATCATATTTTCTTCATTTGGGTCTTCTTTGTTAAGAATTCATAAATATTCTGCTATATAGATTATTTTAATTTTTTTTTTTAAATGTAGTGATAATTTAATGATAAAAAAGATAAAAATATTTGTGCTAACGAGCCATTATTAAATAAATCAAACATAATTTGGAGGGTAAGAAATTTTATTGACTGTTTTAAATCAGTGTCATATAAAAGGACATTCAATAAGTCTATGGGATAAGTAAGAAAAAATATGAGCTCTGACCAGGAACAGAACCGTCCGACGCTTTAAAATAAATTAATTTCCACACAATAGTATATATAATATATATATTGAAATGATATTTCCCATCAGTCACTATTTTAATACTTATTTTCTTAATTTTAAGTATTCTTAAGCTGGTGAACTTATATTGGTTAAAGCCAATCGTCCCTCCTCTTTTTTACATAAAAAATATCATAAATTTTTTCCCCTGTACGAACGACCTTTTAAAATAAATAGAATCCTCGCCAATTGAATTAATTAAATAATTAATTTTTTTGCGTTGTTTAACTGTTTTATTATATTATCTGTTCCCAAATACCCTTATTAAATACTGGAACATATCTCTAAAATCAATTTCTTGATGGGAGCTAAATTTTTTTCTTTGAATTCTGAAAACAGAAATAGTAACTGGGTCTAGATGTGAGAGTACATTGTTTGGACAATCAATTCATAGACCAATTTATGAAATGCTATATCTCGCAAAATAATTGTGTTCGCTGACAAATTTTGACACATATCATAAGAAAAGGAAGCATATTTGAGACACATTAGAGCGATTTTGATATTGATGCCATTTATATATCATCCTACTTATTAAATGGTCCTTATATATATATATATATACATATACATATACTATACTGATATAGGTATAAGTTATCGTTTGAATGTGAAATGCATTATTTCATAGAATAACTAAACAAGTTAAAGTAATATACATATATAATGTTATCGAATTCTAGCCTTCAACTATGTATTATATTCACTAGAATTGCTAACGCACCTTTAAATTAATTTTTACATAATTCAAAGCAAAAAGATAATTTCTTTATTTATAATAATATTTCGATAAATTATCAAAATATCATTAGTTGAAGCAAAGTATTTTATTTTAATTAAAAAATAAATTAAAGGACTAAAATGTATTTTTACCGACCGACGATAGTAAGGGAGGTATTGTTTTCACATCAAATTTCACATGTGGAGATTTTTACAAATCTCCACGAATCATGCATTTTCTTAACAGAAAAGAGTATTTTTAGCATGATGTCTGTCCGTCCGTATAGATGTGTACAGCCTGAACGGCTCAACTGATTTTGATGAAATTTGGTATATTTACTTAATGCATCATTGGGATGAATTGATCAACTTTTGGTGCAAATCCGGAAACCGGAAGTGGTAGTATTAGCGATCGACGATAGGAAGGGAAGGGTTATTTTCACACCAAATTTCACATGAAGAGATTTTTTACATATCACCACGAATCATGCACTTTGTATTGGTTTTATCCTCGAGAAAAATCATATTTATTAGTTTTTTCTTGATTTAAAATTATATGACGTCATCCAGCCATTCATGACGCCACAGCCTGGTCTTGCATATATATTATAAATAAAATAAAATTAAAAATGTTTATATTTATTATTTATGTATCCATCTCTTTTTATTACATTAATAGATATATTAAAATTATTTGAAATTGTTTTTGTAGCTGGAAATTAATTTACTTCAAACCGTCGGTCGGTTCGGACCTGGCCACAGGTCAACTTATTAAAGAAATTTTAGATATTTATCATCAATTAATTTATATACTATCATTGGTTCATTTTTCACTTTTCACTCATTAATAATGGTTTTTAAACTAAAGACCCACTCACTTTTCGATCGTATGAAGGCCGGGGAAGGGGGAGAGGATATGTTGATTCCGCACTTTAATAATAATTCGACATTCAAACTTTTGACTGTCAATTCTATATGTACTTTTAAAATAATTTATAGACAAAAAATTGTCAACCATTGTATGTTGAACCGAGAAGAAACAAAATATCGAATCTCTCATTTCTTTTTGTATTTTATAAGGGCGAAAAATATAATATAATAGATATAAAAATAGGAGATACCATAAAAATACTAATCAAATATGTTAATATAAATAAAAAAATCTTGATTATAATACAATATATATATATATATATATATATATATATATATATACTACAGTTTGTATTAGAAATATATATTTTAAACATTTTTACTTGGACTGCTGGGAAATATATTTTATTTATATTAATATAAATTAAAAAGTGTTTTCTCTCCTATAGACGAATTGTTTATTCTTTTTATATTTATGGCTCGTTCTTCGATAGAATTAATAAATTATGTTATTTGTAATTTAAATGACTCAAAGTTAATGGAAACTTTTAGACATTATGTTATGATGGTAGAATTGTAACCCGTTTTAACGATAAAATATAATTTTCATTCAATATAAAAAAGTCATACATTGTTCATTAAAAGAGCCAGGTTTTAGACTAAATTATATTAGATAATCATGTATACTTATATATATCTTTCTAAAAATCGACCAAATTATTTTATTTATATTCGTTTGTATAAACCTTACAAAAAAAAGAGCAAAGATCTCATTACTTTCATTTGTTAAATTCAATCGAAAAAGAACAGATAAATTCAAATAATTTATAATAATTAATTTTTAATAATATTTTTTAAGAAAATAATTAGGAATATTTTTATATTTGATTTAACTTAAAAATAAATAAAAGAAAATATTACAACCATAATTTATACATTTATACAATATTTATAATCATGTATCAATAAAAATATATAGGAGGGCAGGTCAATAAACCCGTGACTTTTTGAATTTCCCGTCTCTTAAATGAAATGACAACATTACTCCCATTACTCCTGTCAGCAGGGAACAATCAGCTGACTCCTGTCGAAATTTGAATCAGCTAGGTCTTTTAGTTTTTGTTTGACATCCATTTATAGCATACTACCTCGTGATTTGAGAAGAAAATGGAAAAAAGTAAATTTCGTTTTGCTGAAACAAACATCACTGAAACCGAGTTTTTGTGCCGTTTCGTAACCGTGGATGAAACGACAACACACCAGAGACCAAACCAAAGTAGTCCTCGACAAATCTTATTTTTTTTTATAAAACTTGTGTTTCATTCAAAAAAAGTCAGGGACTTATTGACCTGCTCTCATAAATAGTAAAATAATAGATGACACAATGAAAATTTTAATTTTGTTTTTTAATTTAATTATTTTTTCAAGTGTATATCAGAATAGTAGATTTAATTTTTTATCTTTGAAAAATCGATTAATAAATCACATTTGTATTTATTGATTTTAATGTTTTAGAATTTATATTAATGAGAATTTAAGAATTGAGATTTATTAAACCAATATAAATTCGTATAATTTTGTTTAGTTAATTATCATAATTTATTTGAATTTATTATCATTATTTGTGTTAATTTTTATATTAATACTATATACGGTGATTCTCTACATCGATTCAGATAAGATTGATAATCATATCATTTTTATCATGTAAAAAAATGTTAAATATTTTATAAAAATTAGATATAAAAAATATATTATGCAAATGAATACGCATATTTAAAAAAAAAGTGACGAAGATTTCGTACAGAAAATTACGTAGGTAATCTTATTTTGTGAGAAAAAAATTGATGATTTATTGAAATTCAATCATTTTTGCTATCTATAATAAGAGTCAAGTGTTGATAAAATCATAATCAATGAAATATTATGACATTTAAATGGACTTTGAAATGACAATATTATAAGGATGCATGTGATTTTTTTTTAAGAAGAATTTAAAAAATATTTTAGATAGTTGAATGCAGCTCAATAATATAGTTGGGTTATGAAACTGATTCATACCACTACAAATTAACTTAAAAAATTAAATCTACTATTCTGATATACACTTGATTTATTATTTATTATGACCATTTAAGTTAATTTGTAGTGGTATGTATTCTCGTTCTCAGTTTCATAACCCAACTATATAAAATATTTTTTAAATTCTTCTTAAAAAAATCTTTGAAAAATCAACTAATAAATCACATTTGTATAATAATAAGAATAATTTTGTATTAAACCCTCAATTTGATTTGAAAATTGGAATGAGATCCTAAAAGTTAACTAAAAATCACATGAAAAACAAATATTGTTTTTTTATATTTATTGTTTTTCTAGAAAGAAATTATTTCTGATCAAAAAAAAATTTCGTTGTTTTCTAAATACACCTATCCCCCGATTTACACGGTAGATACGTTCCTGAGAAAAACGTGTAAATCGAAAATTAAAAATTTTCAAGTCAAAACCGTGTAAATCGAAAAGCTTGCAGAAAATGCATAATTTCGCTATTTAACAGTTGTGATTTTTTTCAATATTTTTAGGTGTACACAGAAATAAAAATAAAATGCATTGACAGGTTAAAATATGTAATATATTACGGAAACACTGTTTTTTTATTTAATTACAATACATTAAACAGAAGAACAAAAAATAAAACCAAAGGTGTTTTATTATCCTTCATCACTATCAGAAATTACTCTCATTCTTTTTTTCGGAATCGAAGGTTGGAATTCACTTTCATCACTCGAAGTTATTTGAAGCAGAAATATTTACATTCTGAGAGGTGGTAATAAAATCGGTTATTAACAATTGTACCCATACTCGTAGTATTGCCAGCTGCAACACTCTTTCTAATTGTGTTTTCATTTGTTCTAATAGTTCTTATTGTAGCTTCGTTCGTGGTATATATGATTTTGCAACATCTACTACTCTATCTCCCTTTCGTTAGCGATCCAAAATTTCGATTTTAGTTTCTAAAGAAAGAACCTTTCTTTTAACTTCTTTCGACATTATAAGCCTATAATGTTTTTTAATTTCTGTTAATTTATAACAATACAATTTTCCGTAGATAAAACTTTAACTTTATGCGAAGAAATACAGACACAGTGTGCATGTGCACCAAGTCAGCACATAAGCTCGGGATTCCCCGTGAGATGTGTACACAGCGCATGTGTTCAAACACAGTAGCATTTAGTAGAGTGCGGTAAAAACAAAAAAAAAATTTATTTGGAAAACCGTGTAAAAGCGAAAACGTGTAAAACAAGTACCGTGTAAATCGGGGGATAGGTGTAATAAAAACTCATGTTTAAGTAACATTAATTATAAAAAATAAAGAAAAAAAAATTGAATTAAAGTATCAGAGTTAAATAGGTTAAAAAATTACACTTAGAAATATAAAACTTAATTCTCATATTTCAGTTGTTACACTACCATCAGAAGATGAGTTAAGAAGAAGAAAGGGTAAATCCCGAAATGCTCATAAAACAAATTCAAGTATTTCAAATTGAGAATTCACTAACAATTTATTTAAAAGTTATATTTATTAAGTTTTATATTTTCAAATTCAATTTTAGTTTACATACCTAATTTATTAAAATGATTAAACTAATAAATACGTTTCAATCTATCAATTCCATGAATAATTAATCTTCATAATTTATTGTTAGTTAAAATCAATTAAATATCTATTATAATAAATTATATATACAACAATATAATTACTTCCAACTAATATCTTTAATAAATTTTGATGTAGGAAAATTAAAATAATAAAATATTACTATCTTCATAAATAAAAAAAAATATAAATTAAATTTAAAGAAATAAATTAAATGAAACCAAGATTTAAATTTATGTCTTAAAATGTTATAAAAATTTTATTCTGGTGAATATATATATTTTAAAGAAAAATTATATTTTATGAAAATTCAGCATTTCTACCATAAGAATATAGAAAATCGTAGGTAAAATGCAATCATTTTCATAGGATTCTTCTATGTAATGCATACATTTTATAGAAATAAAATATATATCAATATTTATTTGATATATGGTAGATTGTAAATAGTTTTTGATCATTTGACCATTTTGAAGACACCTTGAATATCAAAGAGTAACCTTCAGTTCATCAGTCCATCAAATATACATTATATACTCATTAATAAATAATAATTATTTACAAAAAATAATGAAAAAAGAAAAATGTATTTAATTAAGTTATAAAGGTAATAATAATATATTACAATACAAAAAGTAAATATAAATTTAATGATAAATATTATATAATGATAAATATTCAATATATTATTTTTAATAAATTAATTTTATATTTATTTAGTATTTTTATGGCTATATATTATTACATTTTATATATATTTTACTATTTTTGTTTTTTATTTTCAAAATTTTCTTAATAGGTATAAAAATTCCAGATTTAAATCCAATAAGTTGATTCATGATGATTTTAAAAAAACTAATCATAAAAATCATAAAAAAACTGACCTAGGGAGTGTTAAATATTCCAATAATTCTAAAATGTCTATTCGAATATATAAATATTATAAATTTATAAATATTAAAGATATTCTTTACTCTGTTTAATAACTTTTAATGTTGGATAAATAACGTTTTCTATAAATATTTTCTAAATATAATTTGATTTGTCTTAAATTAAACAAGTAATGCCTGATCATTTAAGAAGGGAGACAATAATATAAATAAATAAAATAATGAATTCAATTCATTCTATTTTATCAACCATTCTTATTCTAAGAAATTTTGAATTCAAATGCTTATCAAAGAAAAAAAACACCAATCGTTGTTGATTATTCAAATAATCAAGTCCATTCAGAAAATAAATAAAAGTTGGGTCTGTGTAAATGAATTAATGTCCCACTAACTTTATTTACAATATAAAAAGTTTTACATACTATCATAATTTGATGAAAATTGATTAGCAAAAGGAGAAGAATGTTAAAATTTACATTTGTATCATAGACTCAGCAAAAATCAATTTACACGACTCGATATCTACGATATCTACTTTTACCGTAACATATATTTGTTTATATTATCTTAAAATTTGATACATTTTTTTTTAGATTTAAATCTCCATTTAGTTAAGATTTGTTTGAGAATACTGATCTTATGGTTAAAAAAAGAAAAAGAATCCAACTTGAAACTACTAATATTCACTCTTCTGAAAATAGCAAACAGTGCGCAATGTCAGCATCCCAAGGACAATAAGCTCCACATGTAGCTTTCCTCTTCATCTTTTATCTTAAGTAATCCAACATTTATTCTATCACCAAATTACTAATTATTTCATTTCTTTCAAAATACATTATTTTAAGCAATATCTAAAACACATTTTAAAATTAATTAGAATATGTGCCTCACACTCGACTTTTCCGATTTATTTCGAAAAGGTTTTATTCACATTTTAATGGAAAACTAATAAAATAAATAAATTTTACTTTGTATTAAATCTAGGAAAGTAATTTTTTTCAAAATTTTTAAAATTAAAAACCTTAAACTAAAATATAAAGAAATGCTGTCATTTCATAGTGGTTTTAGTTTTAATGAGCAGATATTTGTTTTTACAAAAAATACATTATTATTATATTATGTTTACATTCATGTTTTAATAATAGTAGAAAGGAGTATCGTAAGCATAATTATTATTAACGATATGAGTAACTATATCTATACCAGGGCTTCTTAAACTTTTTTATATAGCGACCCCCTTCAAGCTTAGGAAATTTTAAACGACCCCCTCCTCCATATAATGAAATATATATTAACCGTAGATGTTGATTTAATATCGCACTATTTTACAATGTAAATAAAATGAGGATTAAAGAATACATACCCATTCATTTCACATATATATAATTTAATAATTTTAAAATTTTATTTATAATGATTCAAAAGTATCAGATCTTTGCGACCTCCTTTCAGTAGTCTCGCGATCCCCCTGGGGGTCGCGACCCACAGTTTAAGAAGCCCTGATCTATACCACTCATCCGATTGAATTCAAACTTAGTAAGAAAGAAATAGCCCCAAATAACATTGGACAAAATTTTACTTTTGATACTATCAACATACTATTTAACTATTTTTAAACATATCTAGTCAAAATAATATATTTCCAAAAATAACATTTTAAACCTTATTTGGATCATTTTCAGAATACACAGTGTGGACAATAACCAAGGTGACTGAGACCATAAAAACAAAAGGAGTTACAAATTTATAAATTTTATTTCAGATTATTCAAAATACATCCCTTCCTCATTGATACATCTTTCAAATCTTTTGTAAAATGAATTGAAGCATAAATAGAAGTCATTCTTTTGGAGCCCCTTTAGGGTCGCGGTTACGTAATTCTGGATTTCTTCCACCGATGAAAAACGCTCTCCCTTCATGGCCATTTTTATTTTATTGAATAGCCAAAAGTCAGCAGGGGCTAGATCAGGGGAATAGGGAGGATGGGCGATAAGAACATCGCATTTTTTCGCCAAAAACTTGGTCACAATTATGCATTTGTGTGGAGGAGTGTTGTCGTGCAATAGCCTCCATGAGCCTTGCTCGCGATACTCAGGCGATTCTCTTCAGCAAACGACCCAAGACCTTCAAATAGTGTTCTCCATTGACCGTCTGCCTTTGGGGAGTGAATTCTTGATGAATGATGCCTTTAGCATAAAAAAAAACTGTTAAAAGGGTCTTCACTCGACTCTTTTGAAGCCGGACTAGAAAACTGAAATTTTTTTTGGTTATCGAGGGTTCGTATACCTATTTAATTATGTTTTTATATCTTAGGTTTAGCACCGTGAAAAGGAGTTACATGACCAGTCACCTTGGTTATTGTCCACACCGTGTAAAGTGTATACAATATTATTACTAACTTTATCCTAAATGCTTATAATAAGGTTTATGTTATAAACAATGCTAATGTTTATTTATAAGAAATCTCTCATTTTGTCTTGTAGGAATAACGTAATGTTATATGCATATATTTCATATAAATTATTTCTAGACAATAAAAAATTACTCATTAATATTTAAAGAATGAATCATTAATTCACTAATGAATTAATTTTATTTAATTCGTCATTAAAGAAAAATTTTATAATTTCTAATATATAAAATACATATTTTTAAAAATATTAATATTATTATTAGGTTTCATTTTAAATAAATTATCTCTTTTATAATATTTTATGATTTTGGAGTTTTATTTACTATTACGCTATATATTAAAATTTGTATCAATTCTTTAATAATAGATAAGAAAATTATTGATTATTATATTTTTTTGTTATACAGATAAGTAATTTGGATTTAATGAAAGATTAATACTAATTGTACAATTCGAATATTATATTAATAATTAAATTATCATTTACCTTGCAATCATTCACTTCAAAAGAGGCTTTTCGTGTCGCTGCATAATCTTGAGGGCCTGTTTGCATGTAATCAATTGTATTTACACATAAATTAATATGAATATACATTTGTTTCTATTCAATTTACATTAAATATAATTTGAAATAAATTAAACAATATTTTATTAATTCATTATGGTTTTAAATTAAAATTAGTTGACATATAATAATCATCATAATTAAAAAAAAATATAGAATCAAATTTAAATTCAATTTCATGTCAAGGATTTTATTTTACTTCTTCCTTTTATAAATCTTTGTTTAAATGTTATTTAAATGTTTTTTTAAATAATTAATTAAAACGTATTAATTTTATTTTAGATCAATATATGAAATAGTAATCAAAAAATAATATTAACCAATGATAATAAAAGAGTGATTCAAGTGGTAAGTAAATAACTGATCTATTGTATTTTTATTTATAGCAATTAAAGAAAGGGAGTAAATAATAATAAAATAAGCATAAATATTATTATACATATTAACGTTTTATATATTTGAAATAAGAATAAATAGGTGTATGTGAAGAATTAAGTAAATATATTTGTGAATATATTGAAATGCTTTCAGACCTACTTAATTTAAAATTGTCTCTTAACATCCTAAGAATATACAATTAATGAGTTTTCCATAATTTGGAAAAGATTTATGTAAAGAAACAAAAAAAATGAAATGAAATTTATTTAAATGATAATAATTGAATTATTTATTTTTATCCTTTAAATAAATAAATAAATTAAAGTATTGAATAGAATAAAAAAATACTATTAGTATAATTAGTGTGGATGGTTTTATTTGACAGTTGAGGAGAACGGTCTCTTAAATCTTAAAATGTGTTGATTCTTGACCGAAGAGACTTATACTAAATTAATGAAATATTCGATAAAATTAAATTGATCCATTTTCTTTTGTTTGTTTTATAATTTTGCGCAACATTGACCTTAGAATTTATATAAAACTAGGCTATTCGTTATTTTTAGCTTTTTATTGATCACTAAAATATATCTACATTCGAACTAGGATTACAAATAGAATCTTTCTTGTTTCATATTATAAGCAAAAGCTGTAAAAGAGAGAGGGAAATGTTTGTTTACCAACCAGTTTGGTGAGTGAATATCCAGCGGATGCTTGGAATCGAATTAATACCGTCTCCACGGAGCGATAAAAACAATTGATGCCACTCCGGGCACAAACAAACAGGCAAATGGAATTCAATGAGAAGAAAAGTCTAACTTGTATTGGGTAGGATGCAAAGGAATCCCCAAAGTTGCAGAGTGAGCGAAGAGATCGGCGCCCAACGGGCCGGACGCCCTGGCGCCTCCACCACTTCGGCTACTGTCGGTCCCTATCGGTGGTAACGTCACCCCCCAAAGACCTCTCTTCTGGCGAAGTGCCTTCAAGACTGACGTTTTCACTCAGCTGTTTGAGATAACATTAAATCCCTTCTCTATAGATATTATAAAAATACAAACTTTAGTTAATAAATAGAAATATTCTATCCCCCTTAAAAAATAAAAAAAACAAATTAGAATTTAAATTCTTTTTTTTCTTTGTTCTTTTTTTGAGAGTCTATTCATTATATTTTTATTAATATTAGGGATAAATCAAATTTTAAAAAATATGTATTTTCCAAGTAATTTTATTTAACTTCATTTGAAATTTCTAAATCTCTCTCTATCTCTTTTCTGTTCTTATTTGTGACGCCTCAACAGATAAAAATCATATTAAATACAATATTAATATTTCTATTCAATAAAAAAATACTTGGATTATATAGAAAACAGTTTTTAAGATCTTGTAGGTAAGCTAATTACATTAAATTAAAAAAAAACTCATTTATATCCAACAAACACCATTATCCCCAGTGGTAATTTAATTAACTCTTAAAGTTATTCATTGATTTTCAAAATTTTCTTTAAAAATGATTTGTTTATTCAAAATTGATAAAAATAACGATTAAATAATTTTGAATATTATTTTTACCGACCGACGATAGTAATTTTCACACCAAATTTCACATGTGGAGATTTTTACACATCTCCACGAAAGTATTTTGTTAACAGAAAGAATAATTTTTATCATGATATCTGTCCGTCCGACCGTCTGTCCATTGTGTGTCCGTACAGACGTGTATAGCTGTCCAAGCTGTTCAACGGATTTTGATAAAAATTTGGTATATTTACTTAATGCATCAGTAATTTATTAACTTTTGGTGTATATCAGAAAACCGGTAGTGGTAGTTTACAAAGTATTAATTTTATATTCATTGTCCCAGAATATTTCACTTATTTTATAAATTTAGTTAAAATAATTAATTATTTCATTATTATTTAGAATTAAAATTTTTTAAATTAATATTTATTATTTAAAAAAAGATAGAAAGAATATGTATACATAAATTTTAGAATTGACTTTTAATCAATATACACCTACCTCTATACTTATTTATATAAATAGTTTTTGTTTAGTTCTTTTAATATATATATGCAAAATTATATTTATTCTTTTAATTAGTTTATCAATCTAAATTTAACTTTGATCTCAGAAAAAGAATAAATATTCCCTGCTTAAATTCTTAATTGACAGAAATAGGTAAGATATATATATAAATATATAACATACATACATATATCGTTTTTTAAATTTACATATTTGTAAATTTCAAATCTAAATTTAAAAATTGGTACCAATAGGTCAAATCCTTTTTTTAAATAGTTAAAAACAAATAGTTAATTTAATCTAGTTTATAAGTTCCTAGAGTAGAACACAAATTATTATTCACGATAGAACCGGTTTTAAAGTTTACAAGCATTGTACTATAAATTAACTGGATTTGTTAAGGTATATTCATTAGAAAGATTTTCACGCAACCCCAACGGATTTTTTTTTAGTAATTTAATAAAAATAATTTATTATGGTACTAAAGGTGTGAATAATAAGTTGATTTTTTATTTATTCTTATGCAGTGAATTATAGCTAATATTTTAAATAATATAAAATGAAATTCAATTATGTATATCTCCCAATTCCCAACTATATTACCGATATGAATATGATTTAATTACAAGAATTATTTATTTTTTTGAAAAGAAATGTATAATAATTATGTATTTTCTATAAATGGATTAGTTTAATTTGATATACTTATTTAATAATTAGGAATAAATTTATAAAATTTAAAAATTTATTAAAAAATTTAGAGTACTGATCTATCTTAATGCCTGTGATGAACTCGGGAGTTATCGACAATCCTTCACCTCTACTAATACTGAGCTCCATTCAATCCTTTATAGCTCCAAATTCTCTCAAATCTTTTTTTCCCGATTGGTTTCTTTGAAAACATTTCTCTTTATCTTTTCTTCTTTCATTTTTCTCTTCGATTTTATGAGTATATCTATCCAAAGAGATCATATAATGTCTTGTTTTGTCTTCTTTGGCACTTCGCAGATGTTTTTTGTTAACCCATAAATGTTGGATAGCCTTTTTTAAAATCTCTATCCTATATTTTAAAATTAAAACAAAGTTAATAATTAAGTGAGATCACGGTACACGGTCTTTTTTCATTTGTATATAATGTTTCAATTTATTTCTCTTTTAAACTTATGAAATAAATTTTTCAATATTAACAACTTTTTACTTACGTAATACTAATTATTGGTATTTGTTCATCGAACAGCATAATTTAATTTAATTCTTGTTATTTAATATTTTAATTGAGAGGTTTCTTAAAAAATACACTTGATTAATTGATAAAATGTATCAGTAAAATATTTATTTTATTATAAAAAAAATAATCAGTCACTTGTAAAGTTATTACATGAAGAATATTTAATTTGATTATAATTATAAATTCTTCAAAAAAATATTTTATATTAAGAAATTATCAATGATTGTACAATACAATCTTTTTTTTATAAAATTAAGTTATCTACATTTTTGTAACACATGGTTTGAAATCTTTATAAGTAACATCGACATTCTTATTAATTAATTTTTCAATGTTCAGGTTTATATTGGTTAAATATATATTCTATAACTTCTCTATAATTAACGATTACAGGACATGACAATATATAGATACAACTTAATGAGGGATTCAAATAAATAATAATGAATATTATAATTTCATAGAAATACTCAAAAAAATTTAAAAAAATAAAAAAATCAACATTTTATGACAAATATGCAATGTTTTTTAATAATATTAAAGTAAATTGAACACCATATAATGAGATGAATTTACGAAAATATTTTCACAGTTAGGCAACCAAACATACTAGAAATGATTTTATTTATAATACCTATATAGATAAAAGTTTAAAAATATTTATTAATAGATAGAAATGATTGTACCCTTATATAAAATGACCATCTTTAAGTTACATTAATGAAAATATATAATAATCAATTGATATAATAAAAAAATTATACAAAAAAATATAAAAAAATTATATAATATTGATTAAATTAAAAATAAACTAAAGTAAAGTAAATATTTTAATATATTTACCAAAGAATACTGTTAAAAAGAAAATAAATATAATTAAGAGTGATGCATTAAAATAAATAATAAAAAAATTAAAATATCAAAAGAGTAAGATAATCTAAAATTATCTTTATATTCGTATATCCGGCTCCTTCATTATTTAGTAAATGTAAAAATATTTTTTAATATTATTTGGAATGTGGTTTTTTATAAGTACTTTTTTAAGTAGTTTTTTACTACTTAACTCTTTTATTTATTAAATATTTAATTCATTATGGGCAGGAACACTAGATTTTTTTTGGCATAAGTATACAAAATTATCGTTGAAATAATTTTCAATAACAATTAAAGGCTTATTATGAGTTTCAGGCAAAAGGATAAATACAAATAAAGAAGCAATTATAGATACAACAGCGAAAAACCATTGAATTCCTGCTCCTCCTTGAAGAAGTTGTACTAATGTTGGATAAAGTTGAACAGCGCTCCACATAGAAAGATGAGCAATGGAAAGAACCACCCCCTGCGCTAGCCCACGAATCTCCGTAGGAAATAATTCAGCTGTCATTGTCCAGGGAATAGAAAGTAGTCCAAGCATGGAGGTACAAATATATAACATTAGGCAAATCACAGGACCATATCCCGTTTCTCCAGCTAAAAAAATATAAATTTATAATAAATTATAAAAAGTTATTATTTCTAGTAAGTAACTTTAATATATATATTTATATATGTAAAATAAATTATGTATCATCATTTAATGTAATCATTGTGATAAGTATTAATAAAGAAGTTAAACCTATAAATAATGTAATCACTGAAATAATATTAATTTTGAATTTAAACACTCAGTTTAGTTTATTTATTTGCTTTATAAGCGCATTTTGGCAGATACACAATCATTTTATCCTTGTCAACTACTAGAATGCGGATTAAGAAAAAAAATTAATTAATGCATTGAAACGTAATGTTTAGAATTTGAAATTATTTAGTTTTAAAATATCTATTTTTTAAACTAAATATCTAAGTTAAGAATTTTACAAACAAAAACGAAAAAGTGATGATAAAGTGAAAAAATCATTCAAATTAAATAAATAATACAATATTTATTTTTATATCATATATTTTTCATTTATTATTTTTTTACCTGAAATTAATCTATTAGTAAGAAAGCCAGAAGTCCCCATTGTTAGAAACATTCCAAAACCACTGATCATTATTAAAGGACGCCGGCCGAAATTTTTTAACATTAAAGTATTAACAAAAGACATTAGAAATCGAACTCCCCCAACCATAATGCTTACATGACCAACATGAATACTACTTCCAATTTCCTAAAAAATAAATAAAAACATTAATTAAATTTAATATAAAAATATAATATGAAAGAATAATATAAAAATCAGAAACCAACCTTGATAAAATCTACTGTATAAAATAACGTCATATAAATTCCAGAAAATTGTTGTAAAATAAATAATCCAGTTAAAATAATAAGTGGTTTATAACCAGTAGGTTTAAAGAACACTTTAATTCTACTTCTAAAATCAGTTGATACAAGAGCTTTCATATCTTGAGATTTCACCATAGCAGCAAGCCTTTGTTGAGCAAATGAACTCTATAAAAATTTAATATATATTAATTATATTTCTAAAAGAGAAATTATATAATCTAACAAATATTTATATATTCTCTTTACATACATAATAATAAGAAAAAGGGGCTAATTTTATTTAATATTGAGTTCTTCTAATTTACCAAACTTTAAAGATATTTTAAATTCGTAAAAAAAAATATTTTTTCTTTGTTTTTTAATTAAATTTGATTAAATTAATAAATATATTTTAATTAATCACTAATTTTAGTTGGAATTATAGAAATATTTTATTTTAACTTAACTTAATAATGTTAATTATATAGTGTTTTGTTGACTAATATATACGACCTCGAAGCTATAATCTCATTTTGTCAGTAAAAAGGACTAGAAGTTCATTATAAAATAACCTCATTTATAATTAGACTTTATAATCGCTTTATTAAAATAATTTCATACTATAATTATTTTTTATTAAAATCAACAAAAACAGATGTAGATTAAATATTATTAGCAATATTGATTGAAAAAAATATTTTTATTTATTTAATTGGTAATACTTGAACTGTTTAGGTATAAAATTAGAGTAGCACTAAGTTTTTTTTTAATGTGCTTTAAATTACTTTAAAAATGGAAATATATATACAAATAGTAAATTATTGAATTAAAAACTAGAATTAAAAAATATTCCAAAAAAATGATTAAATATAATTTTGATGATTTTGTAACGAATTTCTTAAAAGAGATTCCTTCAAAGTGGGAGGGGAATCTATCATTTTTAAGAAATATATGAATGTATAAAATACCTTAATTATTTATGTAGATTCTAACTTTATAAATATTTTATATTCTATTCTATTCTAATTACATTTAGAATTTTTAATAAAATTCTTTATTAAACATTCAAATAATAAAATAAATAATACAATTTTAAAATATTTATTAGATCTTATATATATATTTTATTATATGTGAAAGTAAAATCATAGATAGTAATAAAAAATTGGGTTAGACGTAATTAAATGAGATTTGAGGGGAAACATTTTATTTTGTTTATTGATTGTATTTATATTCTCTTGAATATGTTACCTGACTTCCAGCAAGCCAGATCAGAGAGGCTTCCGCCTCATCGATCCGTCCTCGAGCCACCAGCCAGGTAGGGCTCTCTGGGGCCCACATCATTACCATGAGAACGGGGACAAGTAAATAGGGAAAAGCTGCCCAGGCACACGTTTGATAGTCAAAATACGCACCCATCGCATATGCTATAAGCATACCTGAAAAAAACAAATATTGAAAAATTAATTTTAAAAGGTTTTTACATTTAATGAATTATTAATTATAGCACGAAAAATAATACAAATTTTATTAAAATGTATTATTTTTAAAAGAAAATTGATTTTCAATTTAATTTTTAATTTTCAATTCACTTGGATTAAATTAAAAAAAAAAAATTATATGCCATAAATATTTGAAAATTTATCTTATAGTAACAAAGTTTTGCAAATGTATTATATCATAATATTAATTATTTTTATATAAATATGTTAGAAATAAATAAAACATACCAAGTGAAGCAATAGTAGGACACATTGAAATTAAAGCTCCACGGTATTCAGGTTTGGCCACTTCAGTAATATATACAATAGCAGGACTTGTAGCCAAAGCTTGAAAATACAAATGGAAAGCATTAATTAAATTTTAAAATTAAAATTTAACAAAAAAACATTAAGAAACTGAAAATTACTGAAAAAATAGATCAAGGAAAAATAAAGGTTCATGTTGAAGGAAATAATTATATCAAATACTAGATTAATTCATTATTTATTTGGAATATTACTTTTAATGTAATTTTGTAATAATACTAATATTTGAAAATCTCTTAGAAGAAATAAATATAACTTCTTAATTAATTTCGTTTTATATTTTTCCTTTATTATTAACATAAGGAAATACATTATAATATATAGGGTTTGTAAATATATTTTATATAAATATCCATTTGGGATACTAAAGTGAAAAGGATATAATTTATAATTAAACGAATTAAATGAATTTACCCTTTAAAAAGTCATTCATCATTTTAAATATTCTGATCTTTACTCTTGAATTTATCAAGTTAATTGATAGATAGATTACTAGAAATTTAACATGTAGTGTATAGTATATGGAATTTTTTAAAATTTATTTTCAATTCATGAAATCTTAATATAGTAAAATTATATTAAATTAATTAAATAATATTTGGTTAATGCGATTAATATTTATTTTTTCTTTCTTTGCTAATATCAAATAGATAAATATTTGTTTTGATTATGATATTAAATAAAAAAGTTAATTTAAAAATAAGATTGATTTTTTTTTATAAATACCCGATGATAACCCTGTAAATATTCTTCCAAGGAGAAGCATATAAAAGTTGGTTCCAATTGCTATAAGAAGCCATCCAAGAAGGCCTGGTAATATTGCTATTTTGATTGTGTTTACTCTTCCCCAAGATTCCATAAAGAAACCAGCCATCAAAGCTCCAATAGGTGTAAAGAGGACCATTGAACTTGCTGGAAAATAAACGAAAATATGGTTAAGAAAATAAATTTATAAACATCTGGGATTGAATTCTCATAATAATAATAATAATAATAAGAGTATGTTAATAATATAAAAATAGAAAAAATAAACCTAAAATTCTCTATGGAACTTCAATCATTTTTTTTTTAAGTTTTAAACTTACAAAAGTTTCAAAAAGGTGTCTTCATGAAAGTAGAGACTGAAAGATAAAAGATTGTATTAGTCAAAATTTCGATAATACATTTAGAATATATGTATTTTGATGTTTCAAAACTTTTTTAAAAAAACATTTAATAATTATTTATTTATATATAAATAATTTAATAAAAATAACCAAATTAATAAACAATTGCCTAACTTAAATAAACTTAAATTTAGATAGTTAACTGATAATATAAAAAAATAATTAATTTTATTAAATATTTATTTATATATATATTGAAGATCAATATAAATTGAAATATAATATTAATGATTATCATGTCTTTAGTACTAA
Organism: Labia minor; assembly: GCA_963082975.1. Taxonomy (NCBI): domain Eukaryota; kingdom Metazoa; phylum Arthropoda; class Insecta; order Dermaptera; family Spongiphoridae; genus Labia; species Labia minor. Next base: position 42,022,425 of record OY720347.1, on the reverse strand, counting down.
GATTTATTAAGCTAAGTTTATTTATTTATAGGTACAATTAAATTAAATTTTCTTTTCTAAATTATATTCATTAAATTATCAAGTTATCAAATTTTTTATTTTATATTATATCAAAACAAAGAGAGAAAACTCTGTTTTAAATTAAATGAATATTGAATTTTGTATTTTATTTTTATTATTTTAAAATTAATTGTGAATTTTATAGTTAATGTAATAATATTTATTTTTAAAATATATCACTTAAATTTTTCTAATTTTTGTATTTGAATTAAATAAAATTTTACTTCACAATTTCTTTAATGATTCATTTTTTTTTATTTTTGGGTCTTTTTACATATTATAAAAACATAATTTTCTGGAGAAAATTTAAAAATTAAGATATGTAATCTTTTATCTAAGTCTATTCAGTAAATAAAAAAAAATATACATACTTATATATTAGTTTGAAAGTTGAATTGTATTTTTATTAATATAAATATTAAAATAAATAAAATTCAGCTCTGTTTATTCATGATTTATACTTTTGTAAGTTTAGAAAGAGAAAGATTTTATCACTTTTAATTTTTGTTTAATCAAATAAACAAATATATATCATTTATAAAGAGAATACCCAGAATAAAATATGATTAAGAAAATAATATTTGAATTACCGATCCATGCTGCCTCAGAATTGTTAACTTGTATTGAAGATGTAGGTTCTTTAATTTGTGGAATCATGATTGCGGAGAAGGCTAACGAATATCCAACTGCGATGTGATATAATGCCATAATAAATGATGCAAACACCTTAAAATAATTAAGAATATTTAAATTATTATTGTAAATATATTTGGAAAATAATAATAATAATAAATAATTGAAGATCATTTTTAAAGGTTGATTTTTCAAAAATTTTATAAAATATAACTATAATAATGATATAAGAAAATTAGATTTTTTATAACCAACAGAAAAGGTAATTTTTATATTTTTAAAATCCACTCACACATTCTTTTATATATATATATATTATTCTAAAAGAAGAAATTATAAATGAGTTTAATTAATTAAAAAATAAACAATATATAATAATATATTATATATTTCTATAATCTATATATATATTTATATCATTATCGCTCTTCATAAGCGAAATATAACATAAGTCCTGAAGAGGGTCTTGATATGGAACCGAAGCGTCTAGACATTGGTTGGAAAAGAAGTTATCTATTATTCGTATCGTTAATTTACTCTTTGGAATATAAGACTATTAGTCAATGATATTTAAATTAATTACCTGAGGTAAAATTCTTTGTTTTTCTTCGGTTGTTGTAGGTTTATAAATGGGATTATGTGGATCGGATGCATCTTGTACTTTTTCTTTGGATACAATATCAATTTTATTTGCTGAATTAATCCAGGGTTTGGTTTCTTCGGTAATCCTATAAAAAAAATTAAATTTATTATAAAATTCCAATAATTTTTAGATAATAATTTACATTATAAACTAATCTTTATTAATAAAAAAAATATTAAATATGAGTCATGTATGTTTTTAAATTGTATAATGCATTATTATATAATTTTCAAAAGAAATTATCAGCTGTGAAAGAAAAGAAAAACTTCATCATAGCAAAATAATTATATATATATATTAATATAATATAATAGTAATTCTTTTAAAATTAAAAAAAAATATTATTGATCATGATTTTAATTATAATTATATCATAAATTTTAATTTATAAAATAAAAGAAAAAAGAGAATGATAATAAATAATAACTAATGATATAATCTACTTTATATTCATTATTAACGAATTAATTATCCATATTAATTAAAATTAAAAAACAATTAGATAATTTTAGGATTGTATCAGTTGAGAGAAACAAAATAGACAAAAACAAATTTATCATGCTCCAAGGGTAAATTTATAAATCTTTTTACCACAACAAATTCATTACTTGGTTAAATTGTTTCCGTTTATTCACGTCATTGCTATTAAATGATTTGTTTTATTTATCCTGAATCGTCGTCGGTGATTATATTCAATTATATTTTTTTTTATTTGTTTCCCTTTAAATTCAGAGAAACTGAATAACAACCAATAGCCTTATTTTATATAGACTGCCTGTTTTAACAGAAGGGAGTGGCTTCAATTTCGTTGAAATGCAGTCGACCAGAGCAGGGTACACAAAGGGATCATTCATGATAAGGACATTAACAAAAGTGAATTGAAATATATTAAAAGTTTAATGATGGGGCACCCACCTAAAGAATGATTTATTATTTAAATTTTATGATTAAATTACGATTTGAATAATGATGACATTTATTAAATAAAAATGAATTGAGAGACAAAGCTTAGACATTCATGATTCCAAACCATTATAAGTAAAATTAAACTTTAATAATTCTTCAAGGCATAACAATAAAAAATAATTTAATTAATTTATTATATTATAAATTCATATAAAATTAGTTTACTGGATTAAAGACTGATATTTGTATTTTCTTTATATTTGGTTAATCACAATTAATATACAAACTTAATTTAAAAGTAAAGCGGGGATTATCTTTTTAATTTTTTTTAATAATAAACAATTAAATTATATCTCTCCATTAATAAGAATACATATATAGCTATATAATATATATAAATATTTGGTTGGTTCCATGTATTAAGCATTCTTCAAATGGTTTTTTTATTCCTCAAATTAAATTAATAAAATTATTGAAATTTTTTTATTAATTCTATTTTATGGAATTCTAAGTTTATTGAATATATATATTTACATATTTTTAATTCAATTTAGTCAATTAATTTTTTAATGAATTTTTTCAAAAATAATATAAACTATATAGAATATACAAATATTAGCTTTTATTTCTATATTAATAAAATATCCCTAGGATAGCTTATTTTATTATATTCATTTTTTATATGGTATTTATTAGTCCATATATTTTTGATCATTTTTAATAATTTTCAATCGTAAAAAGATTAATTATTTATGTAGATTAAAAAGTTATTTGAAATGACAGGTTAATAAGCAGATAGAACAAGTTTTACTTTGATTTGTAATTAGCTGAGAAACCAATGCGATTTTCATAAATAAAAAATGAAAAAAAAGAAAGTTAAATTAAAACAATGATATATATATATATATATCTCCAATAAGAAACCATAATTTTTTTCTGTAAAATTAAGTAACATTGAATAATAATAAGTAAATAATAAAATATAATAATTAAAAAGTATATATTAAAATAAAAAAAACTAATCAAATGATATTTATTATAAAGGTGGCTACTAATTATAATTAAACAAATTATTTTTTTCCTTTTTCCTTAAGATTAGAAACAATATTTTATTCTTTATATAGTAAATGTATTATTGTAAATATAATTTTGAATTATTATTGAAATATAAGATATTATTTACAATATTTATTTATATAAATACTGTTAAAAAAATTTGTGGATCTTAGAAACTTAGAAAACACTGAATTTGGAAGGCATTACAGGACGAAACTGCAAAAAACTTAACGATTACAAAATACGTAATCTTTAAACGGATTTGCGTCAATGATAAGCTAACAAATTATTTATTTTTGTTATCGCACTCTTTCTTGAAAACATTTTTTTAGTACATAAATATTGGATTATATTATATTATATTATGATGAAAAAACTAATAAATTTCCAAAATATTTAAAAATAAAAAATTCTTTAGTATTATATATATATAAATATTTAAAATATTGAATTGAATATCATTATTATTATATCTTCTTCTTCTTCTTCTTCTATTATAGGCCTAAGGCCTGTTCTTCTTCATTATCCTCAGGTCTTTTTTGGGAAGAGTACGCCCAGCAGTCAGCCCATTTTTTCGGTGGCTTGGTCTCTTGTGTTGCTGGCCTTCCATCCCGGGCTATATTCTCAAGAGCCCTTCCGCGTTGGCTCTTCCTACGTGTTCGTTCCATTTTTACGGCGAATCTTAACCCATTTGCCGTAATAGGTTCGTTGCCGTGTCGTCAATGTGTTAATCATTCCAATTTTCGAGGCTGTGTGTGGTTCTTTGAGCAATCGTGATTTGCGTCTCTTGAGTAGATTGCTAGTCTCATCTCCGAGACGTGGATGTTCTTAGTTAAGTCGAAGCCCCCCAACACGACAAGGTGACATCCATGGTGGGGCTTGCCGGAGGCAGCTGATGTTAATTAAATTGAAAATTTTTGTTCTTAGTTGGAATCGAACTCCGACTTCTTGCGTGGAAAGTTGGTATCCTACGCTCTCGGCCACCCTGCCTCCAATTATTATATACGAGTATTAATATTAAATAAATAGATGAAGGATAGAAAAAAAATTATTTTAAGAATACAATTGAAATTATTTATTAATTTTTTTAAAAAACTCAATATTTATTTATAGTTAAAATAATTTTTTACATATATACATTTTTTTTCTATGTATATAAAAAATTATATGTTTAATTCAAAGAAAATATTAGCTATCCATTTTCTTATGAATTTATTAGGCTATTCATTGAAGTTATGAGTATTTAATTAAACCGAGACACACGAATGCCGTTATAATATTAATATGCTTTACAAGAAATAAATAAATCCTTGGATTCTTATTTCAAAATTGGGTCTTCTTTTATCAAACATTCTTCCTTGAAATAAAGAAAAAATAAATTCTTTACTTGTCTTTTCTTTCATGTAATGATACAAACAATATATGTAACTAGGAAATTAACTTCAATGAATAGTGATGGAGATGGAGCTAAATGAATTTTTTTTTTATATTTATATGAACTTGAATAATCTATCCATTAATATGTTACATAAAAAGAATCATAAACTTGATATTGTGATTCTTTAAACATACTTAATTAAAACAATAATTAGATGAATAAAACTGTTTTGGTCTCGAAATATATAAACAAAATAATTAATTAGATGATCAATTTAATATAATAGTTAATTTTTAAATGTTATATATTTTGATTTTTTATATTTTCTTTGTCTCTTAACAAATAAAACAAAATATAATAAATAATTTAAGTATTGAAATACTAAGTGGGGGGAGGATGTTTAAATCATCAATAAGAAGAATAACCAGCCTGATGCATATATTCATTTTTTGTTATTTATGTGGCGTGTATAAGACAATACAGTTGCAGAACTATCAGGCGGTCTTTTCTTCTATTTTCTTTTAAAAATGATTTATACCTATATATATATATAAACATTTAATTTTGTTAAAAATTATTTATTGGTTTTTAATATTTATATTAATATTCCCTTTTGATTGAATTGGGAAAAGAGATGGGAAAAAATTTAAAAAAATTATTATGTTTAGACTTTATAACGAAATCATATAATATTATTTGAATAGCAGATTTCTCATTTCACTTGTTGACCTTTCTATGACCCTGAAGATTCTCATGGATCTGACGTCAATGATACAAAGAAATAGGGGTTGGTGTTGGAGCCAAAGATGTAAAATAAAACATTAGGAAGAAAAATAGGATTGTCACCGAATTAATGATAAGTAGAAAATAATGAATCATAATTTTTCTATTGATAATTTGATTAAATTATTAATATAATATCTCAGTTTCAAAGCAATTATATAGGTTAAATTTCACTAGAAATAAAAAAAAATAACTATGGATTAATTAAAAAACTAATCATTTATTTATCATTTTTATTTTAAAAAAATATTATCTCAATAAATAATAAAAAAACAATAAAAAATATTATTTTGTTTATCGGTATCTTTTGATTATGCCTCCTTTGAGAATTATAGTTAATTTTTATCTAGATACTATTTTAATTTCTGTAAATGAAAAAAAAATCCATTGAGACCAAACGCCTTGAACTTAATATCTTAATATTGTCTGGTGATGTTTATGCAACATGAATGTTATCAAACCTTAAATATATTTCGAATATTTTAATTAAATATATTATAAACGGACCAAAGAAAGATTAGCAAATATATAGGAATATTGAAGAAGGATATATAGAGAGAGGAAGACAACATCAATTCGGTTTAAAGGTGATATATTATTACAATTGAGTAAAGATTGGAAATTGGATTTAGGCAGTCAATACGCAAACAGCTCTCAACCTCCTTCCTCCCTTTAGATTGATTGATAGAAATGTTTGAATTTTCACCAACGATATTTTTTATTTTTACTTTTCTATCTATATGCAGATGTCCATAAAATATACGGAAGAATATATGAATTTGTTCAGTCCATCACTCCAATTTATTTAGTCAAATTTTTCTTCCTTCATTCAGTAATAATATTTGTGTCCTATTTAGACAAAATATTTAGTAAGAGAGAGGAATAGTATTAACACACAAAGTCTTAACATACAAAATATAGAATTTGAAAATGTAGAAAAATTTAAATACTTAGGTTCTGTAATAACGAAAGATAATAATATTCGAGAAGAGTTTAAAGCGAGGTTCCAATCGGGAAACGCCTGTTATTATGCAGTAAAAGGGCTTATCGTGTCAACATTATTATCAAAGGGGATAAAAATTAGAATATATAAAACAATTATTTTTCCCTTTGTATTATATGGGTGTTAGGCATATTCTATGACCTTAGGACTCTCGAGAGAGTAGATTGAGAGTATTTGAGAATAAGATTCTTTGCAGCATTTATGGGCTAAAGCAGAGGTTCTTAAACTGTGGGTCCGCGAAGCCTTTACTGGGGGTCCGCAAAGCCATCGTACAGGTGCACGAGAAAATGATGAGTCAGTTCAAACTTTAATTAATATAAAAGAAGCGACGGCATGGCTTTGTGAGGAAACAGAGATCAAATACCCAAATTCAACGAAATGTGCAAGAAAACTATTGCTACCGTTTCCATCTTCATATTTAGCTGAATTTTCTTTCTTCAATATTATAGTTTCTAATAAAATGTGTTCTACTATATGCAAAAAAATCGTTATTCACCAATCACTGTTAGAAATATCCATCATATATCCTTGTTCTTATGAGATCGTAAGCCAGAAATTAACTAATAAAATGACGTAAAGTACCTAAAGTTGGGATGGGGTCAGTCAAAAATTTTTTTTTCAAGTGGGGGTCCGCGGAGTACAAAGGTTTAAGAACCTCTGGGCTAAAGAAAGATAAGGTCACGGGAATAGCGGAGACTGCATAATGAGGAATTGTATGGCCTCTATGCATATCCAGACATAGTTAGGGTTGTAAAATCGCGAAGGCTGCGATGGGCAGGGCACGTGGCTAGAATGGGAGAGGAAAGAATGGCGAAAAATATATTGGTGGGGAGGCCGATTGGGAAACGTCCCCTTGGAAGACCAACAACGGGGTGGGTAATGTAGGAAGGGACGAGAGAGAGTTGGGAGAGGGTTAGGGTTGGAGGGTTGTGGCTCAGAAAAGGGATACTTGGAGAAGTGTGGTTGCTGCGGCCAAGAACTTTCGAGTTCAGTAGAGCCAGAGAGATAGATAAAATTATTTAAAGTTGTTAATATCTATTGTTCTTTAAAGTGATTTTAAATTTAAATTTCTTAGCTCATATATATTTATAATTAGTTCAGAAATTTAAATGACCTCTAACTTTTGTATTTTTTTTATAATGATTTCTTTTGCCTCCTTAAATCTTTTACTTTACTGTATAACTACTGAAAAATTACTTTTTAATATAAGAAATAAATACAAGCATTTTAAAAAAAATAATCTGGTTGTCTGGGCCAGATAATATTAAATATGATGGAGAATGTTGTTTAAAATTCAAGTAATACATCAGTATAGCGGAAGTTAACGAAATTAAAATCTAACAGTGTTGTTTAATATAAATAAATTTTAAAATCTAAAATTTAATTTGATGGCCAATTTTAAAATTATCAATGTCCCAGAATATATAGGATAAATATATTTATAAATATCAATTATCTGATAATTAAAATCAATATGTTTTGTTAATTTAGGTAAAGATTTAATAATATGAAAATTACTTATAAATAAATAAAATATTAATTTGTATTCAAGGGATATATGCGTCATAGTCAGACAAAAAATATTTATTATATATTATGTAAGATATTGAATATATTAAGACATTCAATAAAATATTATCTATAGAGAGTGTATATTGGAAAATATCCGCAACGAAACATGTTGCTGAATTATTAGTCTTTGGTCTTTTAACCGGTTGGGAAGTCTACTTCCGATTCCTCTTACAGTCTTATTATTCTTTGATGTGTATAAGTTTAAATTCTCTCTCTTTCCCTTTATTCTTTTATTGTATAAAGGAACAAAAAAGGAAATGCGCTATTTTACATATTAGGACTGAATGTTTGATACCATGGAGAAGGTTTTGTCCAAAATTTGTTTCAAGTTTCTTAATTTTATTTAATGTAAAAATAATTTACTTATTTTCGAATTAAATTCTCAAGGAGCTCTTTTGTTATGTGCAGTGACGAAAAAATATAATCGCTTGGGTGGCGCTGTTTTCGGGCAATGACAATGCGCCTTCTCAGCCGGTTAATTACCCGACAACACTTTACTTTTTTTCCATCACTAATGTTTCTTATATATCCATATTGAAAAAAAAAAATGTTGATTGTAATTGAATTATTTTTATTAAAAATCTTTTTCTGACTAAAATTTCATTATGAACTTATATAAAAATCAATTGTATAAATTATAACAGTGGGAAGGCTTAAAACAAGATTTGACTTGACCTTGAAACTGGAACTCCAGTTGGAATCGGTCAAAGTGCAAGGACAAGTAACTCATCTTTCATAAAAATCTGCAATCGAAAGAACTTTGGGTCGTGAACATGCTGCATCCATATGGATTATATAATAGTATATAATATCTTCATTAATTTTGTAATTATACGCTTAATTTATTCATTATCTAGTCTTTTAATTAGGAAGAGGGTATCGCAAGGCATAATACAAATAGAATTGGTTCCAATGTTGAAATCACAAGTTTTTTTTATATGAATAGATTATATAAAAAATTCCACTTAGATAATTATATATGTATGTATGAGTAGTACAGTGTATAACGGAGCATAAAATCGGCCAAGCCTTCACAGACAGTCAGGCGCCTTTCTCGTGCATCCAATTTCTCCTCCAAATCTCCTCTCTACTAAACAAAAATATTTCAAAACTTAAAAATTATTTTCAAAATCTAGCCCATAAGTACAATTGAATTATTTATTATTATAAATATATAAATATTCTTATTTTTTTTCTATTGACACAAAGAAAATAATATAAAAAACCACATAAAAATGTCAAATATATATACGAGTATATATAAATACCATATATGTATGTTATTAATAGGTACAATAAATTAAATAAAAAATAATATTAATTTAAATTCAATTAATATAAAATCTATATAAGCAAAAATAAATAAATTGAAAATAAATAAATAAATTAAAGAAATTGAAGGTACATTGACTTGATAGTCACATTTAAGGAATTACAGAGTGGAGAACAGAAAAAAAAAATTCATATAGCATAATCTTGTCAAATTTCTGAAACCCTCATAAAGTTGAAGTGATGAATGATATAAAAATTAGTTTTGATAAATGTTTGATAATTCTATTGTAAGTTTAATATTTTTATGAAAAGGATTAATTCTAATATTGGAATAATTTACGTATATTTATATAGTACATAATTACCTGCGAAGAATATTTTTTTTTTGCTAACCTATAGAGAATTCTCTTATTTCTAACAGAAAGTTCTCATTTTTCTTAAAATCTCATCAAAATATTTAATAAAATACAACAGCAAAGCAGGTATATGGTTAATATTTGAAACGTAATTATTTTTTTATAAGAAAAATCTAGAAAAATTATTCCAAGACTTACAGATTGGGAGACCTCTAACTAATCTAAAATAATGATTAATTATTATTTACAATTATTTATTAGAAATATGAATATGTTTAGTTTTATTTTTATTTTGAAGCCCTGATATCCATTTCATTAATTTGTTTATTAATTTCATAATGAAAATAAAGATTTTTATTTATAATTTATAAGATATACTTATTGTTATAGATAAGGGTCTGGTTTAATACATTTGGGAGATTAATACAGAGCCCGCTCCAGGGCCGGTTGACTCAGACATTTGTTTGGAGCGGCAAAACTAAAGGGCGGCATTTTGGTCGTTATTGACATAAAATATTGATAATCGGTTAATCAAAATATATACTTGTTGATTTTTTGGTAATTGTTCAATTTAAAAGGTTTAAGTCAAGTAAAATTAAAAATATTATAATTTTTTTTTCATAGGTTCTGGTAAAATTCTGTAAAATAATTATTGTAAATATCTTACTCGTCTTAAAACATCTGACTAAAAAAAAAATTTTGTTTAAAGGGGCGTCAAAATAGCTAGAGCGGGCGCTGGATTTATATATATGAAAAACAAATTAAATGTGATTGTCAAAATAACAGTATATAAAAAATAAAATATGCAAACTTTTGCTGAAGAAATGAATGAATAAATAAATAAGTAGATTATTTTATCATTAGTCAAACGCAGAACCCAAATTATCTTACACATATTTATATAGATAATCAAATTTCGCTGTGTGGAAAAAAAAATATTTTTGATGGATGATAAGAACCACGTTCTTGGTATAATCAGACTTTCTAAGAAGAAATTATATGATTTTATTGATATATTATATTCATTCCTTTTATTTATTCATCAAAAGTATAATATTTTGATTTAAATTATTATTCAGATTTAACATTCATACTTTGACTGTAACTTTAACCATTCATAATTCTCGGGAAAAGTAAACATTTAAAATCGTCATGGATCGATTTGTTTGGAGTAAACTCATTCATTCATCGAATAAATTTAGATTTTAATTGACGTCATTATTTCATGAAAATTAATGGTCATTATTATTTATTAATAAAAATAAATACATAAAAATACTTTTCTTATATATTTTTCATTTCATCGATTTATCTATAATTAACCTAATATAGTCTATTATTTTATATATATATATATATTTATTTATTTATACAATTTATATATTATATATATTTATATTAATTTTTTGAGAAGAAAATGGCCATCAAGTATAATTTAGGAAAATATATAGAAAAAAAAATTACTAATATATAAACATATACAGTAAATGAGATGTCGAAATATAAAAATGATTAAATATTTAATGTTTGTAAAGCATTCATGAATGATCGTCATTTGAGATTAGTATAAGTATATTTTATTTATTTAATAGTTTAATTTCAAATAAATATTGAAATAGTAGAAGTTATTGAATTTTTGAAAATTACCCCATTAAGTAAACTTAAATCTAAAAATCATTCAAACTCATTCATTCATAAATATTTAAGAAATATAATATCCAATTATTTAAATAAAATATTTTCTTTGCTAGAATTAACAAGTGGCATTAATTTTTTTTTTTTTTTTTTTTTTTTGGCAACATTGCCTTTTTGTAGCCACAAGGCAATTTTAGGTAGTTCAATAGAACTGGTTTGAATATCCTCTTTCTAATCTATTATGTATAGAGTCTGAGTCAGATTCAAATCTCGTTTCACTTGCTACATAAAGAGACTAGCTTCAATGATATTTCAATGTGTAGGTTTCACCTCTTGTTGTCATGTAATTGATGCATAAGAAAATAATTTAAAATTATATAAGCCGAGGTAGATTTTTAGAATGAATATAATCTATTTTTCTAGCTTTTTGGCTTTAAGCCACACAGTGTCTTCAAGAGCAAATTATTCAATCAATAACTTTAAAAATTTTCTATACTTTATCAACTTTATCATTTTACTATCTCTGGCGAGATAGTATTGCGATCATGAAAATTTTCGATGTCGAGATTTTGATGTTTTATACGTTTTGAAGGTTCACTAAGGTTGAGAAAAATGTATATATATATATATATATATATATATATATATATGTGTGTGTGTGTGTGTGTGTGTGTGTGTGTGTGTGTGTGTGTGTAGACAAGATTACGCAAAAACGGTTTGAGCTAGAATAATGAAATTTGCTACACGAGCACTATTCAAAATTTGTAGTTTTCTATCAACTTTTGTGAAATGTAGCTCAACCGGAAGTGGGTCATTACCTACCACGTTTTGATTTTTTTCCTCTAAAGTGACCGTAAAAATAATGATATATGTTTGATAGTTTTTCACCGGAATTAATTTTTCAACACGGCAAATCACGTGCCATCAACAAAGAGCCAAACACGCGCTGGTATAATAAATTTTATTTATTAATTTAAATTTATAATTAAATTAATTAAATTTAATTTAAATAAAATATATGTTATTTAATCCAATTCAAATTGCGAGATAGTCGAGTGGAGACACTCCAACTTATTTATATGTACGTTGCATTACCTCGTGGTTGGTATAATTTTAGACTGAACAATGATATTTTAGGGAATATTTTATATTTTATAAATATATATAAATAAATAATATAAATAAAGAATCGTAACTTTACAAATAGTTCAGTAGAAAATCAATCACTTTTATAATTAAGATTAATGTGATTTTTTTTTACAATTAATTTATTAAAATTAAAATTATTGTTAAATAATTGATAATGAACTTGGTAGAAAGACCATAATAAAAAAACTTGGAATAATATTAAAATAAAATCCATCAACTATGTTTAATGGTTAATTTAATTTAATTAAACATAGTTAATGGTTAATTTGATTTAGTTAGGACTTCGAAGAAAAGATATAATTTATGTCAAGGTGATAAAATTATTTTTTATTTTCTATTCAATTAATTGACTAATTCTAAGTTCTATGACTTGGGAAAATTCAAGAAGGAAATAAAATGACGGATCTCAAATGAATAAATAGTTAATGATTGTTTAATTTTAAGGTAAGGAAACTTTATTAATTCATAGAACCATTATTAATAAAATATATTCCTAGAAGATGGATTACTTAATTATCAAATCGAATTGGCTAATTGCAAACAACTATGAATTTATAATTATTAAATATGAAATAAAATTTTCTAGAAATTTATTCTTTTTCAATAATTACATAAAATTTTTATCAAGTTATATTTTATTGAAACATTTTTTTAGAGTCAAATCGGAAAATATTTACTTTTTTTTTATTGAATGAAAAATCGAAAATAAGAGCCAAACTGATTGTAAGGAAACGTTCATCAGACCTAAGTATTTAAAAACCGGGACAATAGACTGTCCCGAAGAGATTTTTCGGGACGCCGGGACAGACTACTTAAAATCGGGGCAATCCCGGAAAACCTGGACGTTTGGTCATCCTATTCATGAATGAAAATATAAATTATCAATAAAATGGCTGTTTTTTTAATTTATTTATGTAATTTATGTATTTATTTTTTGATAAAAAAAATATTATTACTACAAAGTAATAATATAATTCAAAGAATAATTGAAAATACGAGTCAGCTTTCGGAAAACAACAAGATCTAAGTAAATTTTTTCAATGCTTCGTTCAAAGATTAAGACAATTATTTATGATTTAAGAAAATTGAGTATGACAAATAAAAAAAAAATTTAGATATAGCTTTAATTTAATTTTTCAATTTAAGTTATTAACGATTAATTCATTGAAAATGAAATTTTGATTTAAATGTCAAAATGCAATATAATATCAATTTTTTTTTTACATTATTTATCTCTGATCAGATCAAAAAAGCATTTTAATCAATTATAAAAAAAATAAATAATGTAAAACCGAGGGATATGAAGCGGTTAGGGATATGGCGCGTTATCCGTATCTCGAAAACTAACCCTTTTGGCGTTGGAAAGGGATTGGAAAACGATAGTAGCTACCTACGAGACCAGATGGAGATGTGTTTTACCTTTTTAGCTTAACATTGAAAAAATAATCCCAAACAATTTAGTAAAATGAGGGAAATATAATATGTAATAGTAAAATGAGGGAAATATAATAGACTTGTGTGTGTGTAAATATTTTATTTAAGTTATGTACTATTTTAATTCTTAAAATGTACCTAATTAAATATTTAAACATTTCTACTTGATGTCTTTTTATTTTTGTTTTATATGTAATTGTGCGTCATATCCCTCGTACCTAATTCCTCTACTACAATATTTCATTAATAGAAAAATGTTTTATTGGTATAAAAAAATGAATTAGATATAAAAAGATATTATAATATATATATAAGATAATTTGTATGATAAAATAATCAAGATTTACCTTTATCTACTTATTAATGAGTGTACGAAAATAAAAAGATAAAAAAAAATTGTCAAAATATGTTTAATTTAACTTAAATTATATTCATTTGATTTCTTTTTTCTTTCTTTTTTTTTTGAAGTTTAATTTTTATTTTTTAAAGTTACAATTTCCTGTCTAATTATCTTATCTTTTTTAAAAAAGAATAATCACTTTTCTATATATACAAAATATTAAAACATAAAAGAAAATAATTAAAAATATTATCTATTATCTAAAAATTTTAAATATAACATAATAAAAAAAAATAATAAAAATTTCTAATTTAGAATACATAAAAATTATCTTATTCCAAAATAAATTATTATAAGAAAGTATGACCATATTTGAATATGATTACACTTGAGTATTGTGCATTAATAAAAAGAGTTAAAATGGTTCAATGTCAATTTAGATACTATAACAAGAAATTAGAGGTCACTTTTCAAAATATATGAAGGGTAGATATGGATAAAAAAAGAAATTAAGGCGCATTATAAGAAATAATTATTTATTTAAATGACGGTTTTGGTTGCAAAGTTTTAAATTAAATATAACCAATTGTATCCATATGTCGTGTGCTCCTAAAGGTTCAATTGAATAATTGATCTTATTGACATATAGAACATTTTATAAATGCATGTTTTATCACTTATTCATTTATTGGAGTTGTTCATCAATCAATCCTTTAATTCGAAGATAAAAATAATAATCATTTATTTTTACCTAAAAGGATAATTTAAAAAAAAACTATTGTGAAATTTATTTTTATTTTACATTAATAATCGTTATATTTAAAAAAAATGTTTAAAAATCAAAGCTATACTATCTATCTCTGTAGCTCTAAGGAACACGAAAGTTATTTTCCGCAGCAACCACATTTCTCCAAGTGTCCCTATCCTGAGACAAAACCATTCCACCCCAACCCTCTCCTATCTCTCTCACGTTTCTATTATGTCCACCTACCGCTTCATTGGTCTTCCAAGCGGATGTTTCCCAATCGGTCTCCCCACCAATAAATTTTTCGCCATTCTTTCCTCTCCCATTCTAGCCAATCGCAGCCTTCTCGATTTTATAATCCTAACTATGTCTGGATATGCATAGAGGCCATGTAATTCCTCGTTATGCAATCTCCGCCATTCCCGTAACCTTATATTTCTTTGGCACATAAATGCTGAGAAGAATCCTATTCCCAAATACTCTAAATCTACTCTCGTCTCCTAAGGTCATAGACCATACCTCACACTCATATAATACAACGGGCAAAATAATTCTTTTATATATTCTAATTTTTATCCCCTTTGATAATAATTTTGACGCGATTACAGGCGTTTCTCGATTACAACCTCGCTTTAAATTCATCTCGAATATTATTATCCTTGGTGATTACAGAACCTATGTATTTAAATTTTTCTACATTTTCAAATTCTACGTTTTATATGTTAAGACTTTGCGTGTTAATAATAAAAGCTATACAAATAATATAATTTATCATAATAAATAATATAATTATCTATACCTAAACAATATTTGACCAACATTGATGAAATTATTTACTTTTATTTTTTTAATTAAATTATATTATTCTTTTTTAATAGAGAATGTTTTAGAATAAAAAATACATGTATTTATATTAATATTTCTTTTCAAAATTTGTAAAACAAACCTATAGGACTGAATCATACACCACTATCATTATGGTATAAAAGTATTATAACATTAGAAGAACCACCATCAAGAGCAATTATTTCATCAACATGTAGATAAACAATTAAATAAAGCCAGAGCCGCATTCACGGGACTCAAAAAATTATTCTTTTGCTCTCATCTAAGTCCAAAATTGAAATTATTAAGTTATCAACTATTCATTAGACCTATAATAACATATGGTTGCATGATATGGTATAATCAGAGCGCTTCAATAATGGAACCTGTTAGATTGTTTGAAAGAAAGTATCCTAGAACCTGCTTGGGCAGTTACAGATCTTTTGAGTCGGACTATAAAAAAATCTATAACATGGCCGGCATCAGCAGAATTGACTGTTTCATGCTCATTAAAGGCCATTTTATCAATATTATTAAAGTTACAGGCTACAATTTAATTTATGGCGCCTATCTTCCACATGACAATTATTTAAAAAAAACACTTCTGACTGGTTTCATTCCTCCCGAGGCGTTCCTATACCTGAATGCAAATGGTTATTTACAGGATAGTAATAATCTACTATATCTTTCCAAAAAAATACGACTAAAGAATAATTTATAATCCCTATCTTGAGGGAAAGGACCCTCGGAGGTATTCTATAAAATGCCAAATATGGAGAAAGACCCAAGCAGGAACAATAAGTATTGGTGGTTGGTTATTTAAAAAAAAGAAAGTGATACTGATAAATTTCATTTAATTTTTATTTTATTTTTTTCAACTCTAAATAGATGTACTTAAATATAATTTATAATTTACATATAGCAATTATAAAAATATAAACCAAATTGTAAATAATTATATTATTTTTTATTGTAACTGTAGTTTTCAGGGTTTTTTTTTCTCTAGGCCTTTTCCTGAATTAATTTAATATTATTAACATTAGCTGTAAAATAAACATTTTAATTAATATATGAATGCAATTCAAACAATGTAAACATTTCATTTTTATACACATTTATTGTAACATCTCTGCTTTATTGTACAATTTTGTTATAAATTGTACATATTTTATAAATGTGAATCCTAATGGGTTTAGGGATAATAATAAAACTTGTATATATTCTTTGGATAATAAACACATTTTCAATAAAAAAAACCCATCAAGATCATATTTTAGGAAATGTGAGGTGTATACGCGGGCAGCCTACTTAAAGGGACAAATAACTTTGAAACACTTTATAATAAATATTTGTCATTCTTTTTTTAATACCTATCAAAATATAAATTGATTAATATAATATATTATATTAAAATAATAAACATGTTTACTATATTATAATATATTATAATGAGAATCTATTAAAATTAATAATAATAATAATCTAGTAAGTTTATTTCTTTTGATCTTTCCCGTGAGCTTTTGTTTTGAATGACGAATATAGAATCACAAAAGAATTTTAAATAATCAGAGGGAGAGGTAAACAAATATATTATAAATCAATATAAATTAAAAAAAGAGTAAGTAAAAGTAAGTAAAAGGGTGATTCGGAAAACAAGAGTGCCTTTCGATATCGATAGTTGAGTTGAAAACATTTTAATTGAAAACCAACACCCGAGAAGGGATTAAATTAACTAAAAGTGAGAGTTCCTTTAAACTTCTCTTTGGAGATTAAGAAAAAAATTAATTTAATCATTATCTGTATGAGTTTCATTTAAAAAAAATACTTTAGTTAATTTCAACTTTCAAAAATTATAAAACTTAATTAATATTTAAATATTGTATTTATATTATTAAATGAGCTCAAATAGAGTTAGAGGGTTAATTAGTAATATAGAACAAGATGTAATTAAACTTCTTCTATTACGCTTATTATGTAAAAAGTGTATTATTTTTTATAAATGAAATTATATGATTATATTCATATTTATCTCAAGATGAAATTAATTATTTTTTTTTAATTCTATTATTACAAACAAAAACGCATAAAAAGAATAAAGAATCATTATTATAATGTATATAATTTATATGATACTATTTTAAATAAATAATATTATATTCTCCTTTTGTATAAAAATATTTGTGAATTTAAAATTCATTTTTCTTGGTATTTTTATTTTATTACTTTCTAAGATTTTATACAAATCCCAACATAGACAGAAATCAGCAATTGAAAACAAAAAGTAATTCTATGGATTCGAATATAGTAACAATTAATATTTAGTAATATTGAAATAGACATTAACAGGTAGGTTCTAATTAAAGATATATATGTCTTATGTAGTATAATTAGATAAACATAATTTATTAATATTCATGGTTAAGCATTTATTAAGTTACATATATCGTCAGCTAAAAATTATGAAATGTTGTATTATCCAGAACATATACTTCTAGTAAATATATATTTTTAGATAAATATAATAAAAAAAGTTTGTTATACATACCAATGTACAATGTTAATTTTGATATAATTAAAAAAATTTACTACTTTAATATAATACTAATATTATTTATTATAAAATTGATATATAACTGAAATGATTATAGTAAAGGTTTTGTTATATGAAGCTCTAGTTAGTTTATTTAATATGGATTTCTATTTGTCTTTTATTTGCAATTTGTTAGTTTGCTCTCTTTCTCTGTCAGACATTAATTGAATCTGTCACATTGTAGATTATCGGGAGAAAGCTATAAACAAACTAAAGTTGCATTTATATATATATATATATACTAAATAGGAAACTGAAAGCAAAACTAATTAAATCAAATTGTTTGTATGGATTGATACTTTAAAAAAGATATTTATAATATTTTGTAAAGTTATTCTTTTTCATTTTAAATATGAAATCGATTTTTAAGAATAACATTATTAATGGTATTAAATAAATAATTTAAAGGATTTTCTACAATATGATTCTATTTCGAAAAACCATTAAATAAATTTTGTACATGACTGATAATAATGGCGATGTATTCATCACACTAGTCCTATATTTATATTTTAGTAAAAGTTACTAAATATATCGATTTATTCTTTGTTTATTAGTTTATACTATATGTTTCTCACTGAGCTAAATTGGATAAAATCAATTGCCAAATTTAGAGGAAAATAGTATTTTTATGAATAATTATTTAGTTATTTTTTAATTAATTAAAACAACTCTAAGAAAAGATTATAATATTTTGATTATAATAAGAATATTTTGATTATAATAAGAATATTTTTTAAAAAAAATATCGTTTATATAATAAACAAAAAATATTTTTAGATATTTATGGATCTTTTTAAAAGGGTTTGAAAGTTTATCTTATGGATGAAAGATGCTGGACAAGCCGAAACAAAATAAAATATTGTTGAGCCTGTTGGATCACCTGGGCCAATAATGTGAAGGAGTTAAAAAAAGAATTCTCAACTCTTTCACACGGGTTGGAATAAAATTAGTTGAGAAAGGAACCCTGAAATAAATTTCACCGAAAGAAAGCAGTACGTTTGACTATCAGTGCTTGGGCGTTTCGCCTTGGAGAACCAAGATCAGAAAGAAATAATAACAAAATTAAATTAATCAAAATATCCAGTACTAACATATGGATCTGCAAAGGAAAAGTTAGGTTCCCTTTTTACGAATAAATGAAAAAGTTTCGTTGCCACGTTATAATATTTAATGAAAAGCAAATTAATAAAAAATTAAAATAAAAAATGAAATTGATATAAAAATTAAAAGGAGATAATTCTTAAAATTTACAAATTAAATATAAAAATAATGAGGAATAAATGCTAGCTAGTGCTCTGTTAAAACAAAACAAGTTTACAAAAAAAATAATAATAATAATACCTCAACACAGTTTAAAAAGCACGTGGTCAACCACAAATCTAAAAAATGGCAAATTCACAGCTAAAAAGCTAAAAGCATGTGAACAACACCGCGTCCAAAAAGCAAGGGATGCGACCAACTCTCGAAGCCAAGGGAAGTAGCCCTTGGCCAAAATCGACCATACGACAAGGTGATTGTTGTAAGGAATCACGTGACCCTTTTTTACAGACCACCCGTTGCTACCAATTTAAATGCCCACGTGTTGAGTTAAATATACAAAAAAATATATATATATAAAAATAAATTCATAATAAAATCAGGGAGAGGCTTTAACAGATGCCAAAATGGAATTTTACTTCAAATTCATTTTGTTAAGTAAAGTTTCACGAAAAGAGAAAACACTTTAAATTTTAATAAAAAAATATTGCATTTATATTTTATTAAAAATGCTTAAATGAACTATGCGGGATTACAATTTTAACTGTACTTAAATAATTCGATTCAACATTTTTTTATGAATAATATTAATATTTTTTATTTTCTTTTTGATGTATATTATTTCTAAAAAAAAATGTTTTTCATTATTTTATAAAATTATCTATAAATAAATTTTAAATATAAATTGATTAAACAGAAAAAAAAAATTCTAAACCAAGTCTTTTTAAGAAATAAAAAATTTTTAAACAAACAATATTTAAAAAAAAAAATAAATATTATGAGTATGACTTCCGAAGTGGAAGTATGATTTCACTCATAATTACAAGTGATTGCCAGATAAAATTTTTAATTAGAGTTCCGATAAGATTTATCAGAACTATATATTATCAATGTCATCGTATACAAAGAATTTTTTTTTCATAATTATAAATAATTATAAATTAAATAATTAATTGATATAGTTAAGATGTTTTAGCCTTCATCTTCTTCATCTTTGATTCTAACATTTTGTGAAAATTATAAAACAATTGTTTCAGTTTATCTTATCTCTCTATTCTCGCTAGTATAATTAAAAGTTTTTGTATTCCAAATATGTGTGAATGTTTGTAAAATTCGGTTATATATAAATAGATGAAAATATTTTTGTAATTATTGATCATATCAATTTCAATAAAAAAATTAATTACTAAAAAGGAACATTTTTTTACATTTATTAGAACTATATGATGTCATTACTCAGCACGCGATAATAGATTAAATAATAGATTCCTTTAGAGTTATTTATTTTTTAAATTAATAATCTTGTTTGGTGCTCTAACTATAAATTTAGATTAAACAAAGTGGATAAAAAGAACTTTCTTTTCAGAAATTGAACATGAAACAGAAAGAATTGTTTATAACACACAATTGAATCAATTAATTAGAGAAGTCCGGGATGCCACAAATAATTTAAAAAATGTAAATGCAACCAACCACATCTTTAACGAAATAATACATGTAAGTAATCTAATATAATCAAATAGATCAAGGGCAGTCTTAGAATATTGTTTTTGAGGATGGGGCGAGTTCTCAAATTGAATTTTTATGGATAATATACCCAAAGATGTTTTTAGTTCAAATTTATAAAATAGTTTTAAAATTAAAAATACAACGTTTAAAATATTTATATTCTAAAATTAATTAATTAAAAGCTAATGTATTTTTTGAATTTTTTCTAATTTTCTTCTCTCCTTTTCTGTAAATCACTACAAATAATACACTTATATACTGCCACGTCTTATTACGAGGTAGGGTCAAAAAGTTCGCGGAATGGTCGCTTTTAGTCAAGTATTTCTTAGCTGAAAGGGAAATTTTTGTTTGTGAGGTTGGCATAACTGGTAGTGAATGTGCTTTTGAGGTTAGCAGGCAGTTGTAGTTGGTTCCGTGCGTTCGGTGTTTAATATTGTAGATCGTAGTTTCTTTCTTTCGTCGGATTGTGCAATGTCGTCATTAGAGCAGCGTGGCAATATTAAATTCTGTGTGTTGCTGGAGAAATCACCCTCGGAGACTCTTGAGATGCTAAAAAAAGCATACGGAAATTCTGCGATGAAGAAAACAGCAGTTTACGAGTGGCATAAGCGTTTTCGCGACGGTCGCACAACAATTGATGATGACGTTCGGACTGGGCGGTCTTCCACTTCCACTAAAGACGACAATGTTGAGCGCGTTCGACAAATTGTGCGTGCGGGCAGACGAACAACCATCAATAATATTGCCTCTGAAGTTGGTATTTCACATGGGAGTGTTCACAGCATTCTTCATAATGACTTGAACATGCATCGTGTTTGCTTGCACTTTGTTCCAAAAATGTTATCCCCTGAGCAAAAGGAAATGAGAGTGACCCTGTCCAGGGACTTGATTGAAATGGCTGATGCAGATGACAGCTTCCTGCGCAAAATTGTTACAGGTTAAAAATGGCATTGAAGGGACATCGTTTTGCTGATTCGTCAGAGGTGATTGAAAATGCGACGGAGCGGCTGAAGGAACTTTCAAAAAACGGCTTTCAAGAGTGTTTCCAACAATTATATGAACGGTGGAATAAATGTGTAGATGCAGGAGGAGAGTATTTTGAAGGGAAATAATGTAAGAATGTTATAAATATTTTTAATAAATTTTTAATAACCAATTCCGCGAACTTTTTGACCCTACCTCGTATATGTAACTAGATTTCAACTTAAACGTAATTTCAAATAATAGATTAAGAATATAATAAATGTACATACAATATTGATAAAAATAATAAAAACTATTATTTCATTATCTTTTTTAGATATTTAATAAATAATAATTATTATAATTTAGCGTTTGAGTGGTCCATACACGGTGTAACTTGTACAATTTGGTTAGTGTAATGATAAGGTTTGTTCGTGTATGAGCAGATTGTACAACTAGAATATATGTTTAACAAACATGATGATGAAATCAAACTCAAGTAGATAGCTGGAGGGAGGTATATTGTTTGATAGATTAGTTGGGGAACGTATTATATGGGTCGCTTTAGTCTTGAAAATTAAATTATAGGATTACAAAAACAAATTATAGATAAGTGAGAATAGAAATAAATGCAAAATATTTTGGTTTGTTAAAAATATATTTTTCAATGCAACACTTGATCCACCAATCCATCAATCCACATAAGAAATTTTTTTTTTGTCTATATTCAATTTGAATATAAAAGTTAATCAGGAATTCAATCATTTAACGTAATTTTTAAATTTATTTTATTTACTAAAAGTGTAATATATATATATATATATATATATTCAGTGGCGGATTAAGTTGATTGGGGGCCCCGGGCGGTAAAATTGAAATGGGCCCTCTGTTATTTACAATTATAATTGAAAGACAAATTTTGTTTATATTATAATTTAGGCTGTTTTATACTTACATATATAGTACTTATGTAAAAAATACATAATTTTTACTGTGGTCGCCGAGACCCAAAATTGGTTATTTTTTCTTAAGTTAGTCGGGGTTCAAACACGACTGAATAAAGATCTGTTGTTCAATAAAGATCTGTATCAAGAATAACTTGTTTTATTTAAACTCCGATTATCCATAAACTCAACAGTTTTTTTAAATTTTTTTTAAGGAAATATTTTTATTTAGGTTTCGGTGGGTCTCCCTCGGGCTGGTGGGCCCCGGGCGGCCGCCCGGTCCGCCCGGCGTTTAATCCGCCTCTGTATATATTATCTATTCCTTTTCTGTCTACTTATAAAATTTAAAAAAAAATATATAGGGGAATGGATAAGCGTTACTATGTATAACTATTTCGTATTCAGATTGTATTTATATAATATGTCTGTTTTCAATCAAATGAATCATTAAAACTAGATTGGTCTATTCCAGTAAAGAGCTACTTATTTATTAGGCTATCTTTATGATGTAATTCTATTTTATGAACTTTTTAATTTAAAATTTAGGACCATCTGATGGTTACATACTTAATAAAATTGGTTTAGTATTCATAATGAAGTTAATAATAAAATATTTATTCTAACTATCTATATAATTAAATTTAAATCTAATTAATAGATTGGTGGGAAAATATATTTTATAATGTTTTGAATCAAATGAATCCAATAATCACGAGTCAAATAATATAGAAAAATAAGGAAAATATGCTGAGAATAATAGAATAATTATACCAATGAAACATGATATAATAAAATGTAAAAATCTATGTAAATGTTCTAGATCTCTATTGTATTTAAATTAAAAATAGTGTTTTAGAGAGAGAGAGATGATTATTTTTTTAAAATATTTTTTTAACAGAAACAATTTAATTAAACGATTTCATCAAATAAATAGGTAAAATTTTAATTTGATTCAATATTATTTTTATTCGATTATACTAAAATAAAAATCCTTTCCAAATTAAATAAGTAATAATAATTTGTGAATTCATAAGCTAAAAAATTTTAAATAATACAAAGCGGGTCTAATTGTAAGTCTATTTAATCTCTGTATTATCCATGAGAAAATGTCTCCTAAACATCCGTTAAATATGTTAGTCATGATATCATTCAACAAAATATCATTTATCTTTACTACAAATTGGAATTAGTTATCAGTTTTAATCGTTTATAATGATTATCAATCATTTTTTATGTTGTTAATTTATATTAATGTAGTCTACATTTCTTGAATAATTCTAATAAAGAATTCACACAAATAAAATTAAAAACAATACAAAGTTCGAAAAAAGATAATTAAAATGGAATAAATATTCATAAAAAATTTTAAATAATTGGAAAAAATTATAATTCTTTTATGATGGCATCTAATATCATATTAGATTATATTTTTTTATTGTTCTATGATATCTAATCCCATTTCAGTCAATTTACCATATAAATCAATTATTATGTATATCATCTCATCAATTATTAAATACAATATTTTCCTTATTAGAAGATTTGAAAATTTGTCCTTAAGTTCAGCATTTAACAAGTTAAGTGTTTGAATCTATTTGATTATAACGCCGAGAAAAACAGTTAAATATAAATTATAAAAGCTTAATATTTCAAGAAATCAACTCATTAATTTTTATTAAAAAGATTTTATTATTTTTTTCTGATGATCCGTAAATATTTTAAACTAAGTAAGGGTTGGTTACTATAAATGTCATGAATTAAATGCCATAGAACTCCTATAATTCATAAGTAAATTAAATGTTATTCATACAGAGATTGTATGAATAATATGAATAATGTCAATTTTGTTTTTATTTATTTATTATTAGTTGTATAGAATGGATTAAAAAGTTTTTCATTATTATTAATTGTATATAAATCTTTTAATAAAATAAAAGTATATACAGTAACAGAAAAAGACATTATTAGGTACGGGACCTCAAGAAATAGAAAAACTTTTGTAATTTTTCATTTTTATTAATATGAATTAAATTAAATGTAAGATAAAAAATAGAAAATTCCAAAAAAACCATTAAATTTTTTTAATCTTTGCATCTAATTAAAATTATTCACTTAACAGATACGTTATCATGAACATAAAAACACTTAAACTATTCAGAATATTGTTATCTGATTTGTATTACAATGATTATTTGCAACTATTATAGAAAATTTGAAATTGCAAAATATTAGATATTAATAAATAAAACCATAATTATATCCAATGATGCTATATTAAAGTAATCTGTTCTTTTTAAATTGATAAATAAAGAGAAGTGTTGATATTATAAAAAACGAAAAGCACATTTTTAAAAAAGCGTTTTTATGTTTGCAAATTTACAAGGGCAAAATAAAGACATAATAATAATAATATTAATTTCAATTTCTCATTACCGACCGACGATAGGAAAGGAAGGTATTGTTTTGACACCAAATTTCACATGTGAAGATTTTTACATATCTCCACGAATCATGCATTTTCTTAAAAAAGTATTTTTAGCTTGATGTCTGTCCGTCCGTTGTGTGTCCTTACAGCTTGAACGGCTCAACAGATTTTGATAAAATTACTTAATGCATCAGTACCATGAATTCATCAACTTGGTGAATATCCGGAAACCGGAAGTGGTAGTTTACAAAATATTAATTTTATATTCATTGACGGAAAATATTTCACTTAAAATATAGTAGTAATTAATAATTGAGTAATTAAACTAAAAATAAAAACCAAGATAATATAATTTAGTCATTTTAATTCGAGATTTAAAAATATTTTTTTTTGATACTTTTAATATATATATTTATATATACATATAATGTTTGGAAATTAATTTATTTCAAATCGTCGGTCGGATCTGTGTCTGTCCACAGCTTATTGGCGCAGTATTATTTATTATTTATCTTTACTTAGTAATGCTAATTTAAAAAATATTTGTAATAAAAAAAATAAAAAATAATTCAAATTTATTTCTATAAAATATGAATTAATTTATTTGATATAAAACAAAATTTGTTATTTGATATTTCTAAAAGGCATCTTCAATATTATAAATGAATTCATTTTCTCTCTCCTTCCTAGGTAATTCAATACGAGAATGCATAATCATAATTAGTTAATAAGATAGGTAACAAAATTGTTGATTTGAGTAAGTAGATCGTCCTTTAAAGATTTTATAACATGAAATATCAATTGACTTTATAAGCCTAAATAATCACCTAATAAAATAAATAGGTGCATATGGCGAGGTTAGTTAAAAACTAATATCTATTGACTAAAAGTTTAAAAACATATATACTTATATATTATTTATTCACTTATATAATTTACTTATACTACTTATAATACTTATAAAATTATTTATCTTCACGATATACGAGGGTCATTTTTTTTCAACCTCCGATAGGCCATATATTAGAGACAAATGTATATAAAAAATAATTTTATTATCAAAAGTTACTTACACTTATGTTTACTTTTCAACATAATCGCCGTGAAGTTTGAGGCGTTTGTCATACCTTTGGACCAGTTTACCAATACCCTCTTCATAAAATGTTGTCGCCAATGAGTTGAAGTGGGCTAGGCATAATCTTGAAGTATGTGACTGTCGTTTTGTTTCATCTCTGTACTCTATTGTTAAAGAAAACTTAGGCTACAAAAAAAGTTTGTACCTGCTGGGTACCGAAAATATTGCCAGATAACCACAAAACTCGCCGAATGGCGGCAACATTTTATGAAGAGGATATTGGTAAGCTGGTCCAAAGGGGTACGACAAATGCCTTAATCTTCACGGCGATTACGATGAAAAGTAAACATAAGTGTAACTTTTGGAAATTAAATTATTTTTTTATATACATTTATCACTAATATATGGCCTATCGGAGGTTGAAAAAAATGACTCATAAATTTTTGAATTTCTTGAATTTTTTTTTTTCATAAATATTCGTAAATACAGGGTTATTCTAAATAATAGATCCATTTTTAAAAATTCGTACATTATTAAAGTACAAATGCTAACGGTAGGGCTTGTACAGCAAAGGCAGTCTCAGAACTTTCCATACAGTTGGTAGTATTCCAAGTTCCAATGGGTCCATCATTTAGAATAACCCTGTATTTTCTTTCATATTTTCATGAATGATTACGTTTGAATTAGATATAAGTAAATTATTTATTATATGAATAATTAAAATTGAAAGAATATGTGTAAGGTGTCATAACGCCCTCACCATTTTCCACAGAATCTATTCTTTAATTTAAAAGATTATTTTGTTTTGTTATTAACAATCAAATCCAACCGCTCTAATTAAATAAATATTAATATTTATTTTAACTTCCATTAGATTATTTTTAATATACAAATGTTTAAAAAAGTTGATGGTTAAGAATTTTATCTTACTTGGCTTATATTATTATTTACCTGTTATTATCAGCAAATGTGATAGTAGTAGATGCATATAATAATGAAGCGCGAGGGTTATCATAATAATTTAATTTAAAACGTCTAATATAATAATAAAAATTATCATATTTATTCAAATGATAGAGATAGGAAAATTATTATACAAATGTAATAACTAAAATAAATAAGATTTAATTTATGATGAAGCTTCTTTGATTAAATAAATTTTTATTTTACTCTTTTTTTAATTTATAATTTTAATACTTATTTGAGAATTAAGTATTGTTATTATTATTTTAATCAAAATTCAATAATAATTAAACATTTACAGTATACAATCTAAGGAACGAAGCCATTTTTAAAAAATCGATACTAACATCCCTATTGAGTAGTTCATTTTGGAATGAAAATAAAGCTCTAACGTCAGGATTTTCATCAAATTAAATCAAATCCAATTTAATTAAACTTGTTAAAGGCACATTTTTATAAAAATCATAAAAAATATTAAGAGAGAAAACTGGTTTTTCAATTATAATGGAAAAATTTCGATCACATTTGCTTGATGAAATACCAATCTTAAATATACTTATATTATATTTTTTATTATTCTTGACTAGCTACATATCAATTTCTAAATATGATAATTTATCACTTAAACGTGAACTAAGTCATGACATATACATGTATATATTTTTTAATATTTAAATAGAACTTATGTATAATTTATGATTTCAAAGATATATTCCGTAGCATATTGCAGAACAATTTTATGTAAAAAAAAATTAAATATTATTCAGAATCCGTTGAAAAAAATTAATCGGGGCAATATAAAAGGAGTTAGTTACTAAAAGTAATTAATCGCTAATTATATTACAATTAATTAATTATAATTCAATTATATTTCTTCTATACTTTCTAGAGATCTATTGAAATATCTATAAAAATTTTCAAAAGTCTATCTCAATTTCAAGATGATTAAAAATCGATTTCAATTTGTCAAAAGAGCGAACAGACAGAGAGACAGAAGCCAAGTGAAGTTGAGAAAAAACGTTATAAAAAAAGAAAATATTTTCTATTTTTTTACTTTCCCGCATACTTCGTATAAGGGAAGTATTGGAATCGTCAAAAATTTCGACTTCGAGATTTCGATAGATCTTGACGTTTTAGACCTCCCTGAGTCGGAAAATACAATTTTTCGAATTATGTCTGTGTGTGTGTATGTATGTATGTATGTATGTAATGTCTGTAAGCAAATTTACTCAAAAACTAATCAAGCTAGGACTTCGAAATTTGGTACACCGATATTATTCACAGTTTGTAGATTTCTATCAAAATTTCGTCAAAATCGGTTAACCCTAAGTGGTACTTTACCTACACTGGTTGCGTTTACCTTTCAAGTAAAGTACCAGTTTGCTTCGAGATATTTGCTTCATATTTTGTATATAGATTTAAAAATATGAAAAAAATTGAGATACCACATTTCATCATGATCTGACTACCGGAAGTGACATTTTACCTATACAAGTAGCGTTTCTTTTTTACCGACCGACGATAGTAAGGGAGGTATTGTTTTCACACCAAATTTCACCTATGGATATTTTTAGGTACATATCTCCACGAATCATGCATTTTCTTAACAGAAAAAAGTATTTTTAGCATGATGTCTGTCCGTCCGTCCGTCCGTAAAGATGTGTACAGCCTGAACGGCTCAACGGATTTTGATGAAATTTGGTATATTTACTTAATACATCAGTAGGATGAATTGATCAACTTTTGGTGCAAATCCGGAAACCGGAAGTGGTAGTATTAGCGATCGACGATAGGAAGAGAAGGGTTATTTTCACACCAAATTTCACGTGAGGACATATCTCCACGTGTTATGCACTTTGTATTGGTTTTGTCCTCGAGAAAAATCATCTTCATTAGTTTTTTCTTAATTTAAAATTATATGACGTCACCCAGCACTTCATGACGTCACAGCCAGCCCTTATATATTATAAATAAAATAAAATTAAAAATATTTATATTATATCCATATCTGTTTTTTTTACATTTAAAATATCAGTTAACCGGAAGTAGCACTTTATTCTATATATATATATATATATATATATATATAAATGTTACCAAATATCAAATTTGACACCAATAAACTAATACGAACTGGCTCTTTATCAATACCAAGTTTACACATTCTAAATATTCATTCACAACTCTTTATACATATTTATATGCGGGAAAGTCTAGGGGAGGACACTCCCGCTTATATTAAATTAAAAGAGAAAATTGGGATTGCTTCAGGGGGATTTAAGTAGCCTAAAAACTATCTATAGTTTTTATCGATGTATATACAGTATATCAGAAGATAATTTTTCAATTAGTCAGATCTATATATCTCTCCCAAAATTATTATTTTTTGACAAAATGTATGATAACAGGGGATTTAAAGTTTTAATTTAATGCTAATAATTATTATTACATTATATATATATAAGTTCTTATAAACATTATTTTTACCGACCGACGATAGAAAGGGAGGTATTGTTTTAACACCAAATTTCACATGTGGAGATTTTTACATATCTCCACGAATCATGCATTTTCTTAACAGAAAAAAGTATTTTTAGCATGATGTCTGTCCGACTGTCCGTCTGTCCGTCTGTCCGTCCGTATTGATGTGTACAGCCTGAACGGCTCAACCGATTTTGATGAAATTTGGTATATTTACTTAATGCATCAGTGGGATGAATTGATCAACTTTTGGTGCAAATCCGGAAACCGGAAGTGGTAGTATTAGCGATCGACGATAGGAAGAGAAGGGTTATTTTCACACCAAATTTCACGTGAGGACATATCTCCACGTGTTATGCACTTTGTATTGGTTTTGTCCTCGAGAAAAATCATCTTCATTAGTTTTTTCTTAATTTAAAATTATATGACGTCACCCAGCACTTCATGACGTCACAGCCAGCCCTTATATATTATAAATAAAATAAAATTAAAAATATTTATATTATATCCATATCTGTTTTTTTTACATTTAAAATATCAGTTAACCGGAAGTAGCACTTTATTCTATATATATATATATATATATATATATATAAATGTTACCAAATATCAAATTTGACACCAATAAACTAATACGAACTGGCTCTTTATCAATACCAAGTTTACACATTCTAAATATTCATTCACAACTCTTTATACATATTTATATGCGGGAAAGTCTAGGGGAGGACACTCCCGCTTATATTAAATTAAAAGAGAAAATTGGGATTGCTTCAGGGGGATTTAAGTAGCCTAAAAACTATCTATAGTTTTTATCGATGTATATACAGTATATCAGAAGATAATTTTTCAATTAGTCAGATCTATATATCTCTCCCAAAATTATTATTTTTTGACAAAATGTATGATAACAGGGGATTTAAAGTTTTAATTTAATGCTAATAATTATTATTACATTATATATATATAAGTTCTTATAAACATTATTTTTACCGACCGACGATAGAAAGGGAGGTATTGTTTTAACACCAAATTTCACATGTGGAGATTTTTACATATCTCCACGAATCATGCATTTTCTTAACAGAAAAAAGTATTTTTAGCATGATGTCTGTCCGACTGTCCGTCTGTCCGTCTGTCCGTCCGTATTGATGTGTACAGCCTGAACGGCTCAACCGATTTTGATGAAATTTGGTATATTTACTTAATGCATCAGTGGGATGAATTGATCAACTTTTGGTGCAATTCCGGAAACCGGAAGTGGTAGTATTAGCGATCGACGATAGGAAGGAAAGGGTTATTTTCACATCAAATTTCACATGAGGAGATTTTTTTATATATCACCACGAAAATCATGCACTTTGTATTGGTTTTATCTCGAGAAAAATCATATTTATTAGTTTTTTCTTGATTTAAAATTATATGACGTCATCCAGCCATTCATGACGTCACAGCCTGGTCTTGCATATATATATATTATAAATAAAATAAAATTAAAAATGTTTATATTTATTATTTATGTATCCATATCTGTTTTTTATTTATTAATGTTTTAGGTCCTATTTTTTGTAATTTTTCAGATAAAAATATTTCACCTCTCGTCTTCTGGTATTAAATTATATTGTGCCAAATTTCATCCAACCAAATACATTGAAATATATAGACAAAATTTCCGCTTGCTGTTTTTTGCTATTCTCTCTCGTGTTTCTGTGTATCTATACTCTATAATTATATTTACTTTGCTAATCGTTTTTAACTGAAATCTCTGGACTTTTTTAAATATATAATTAGCCTAATTCTTAATATCTTAATGTAGGGTTGAGTATAATATACAGAAATTCTAAGATGGACTTTATATTTTAGTACTCATTTTAAGAAATAATTTAAAAAAAAATAATAATTTACAAGAATTGGTATTTGTATTAATGTAAAGAGTTGAAATAAGGTTTAACGAAAAACATTATAATGTTCTACATTTATATCAAGAAGTAGTACTAGTCGTGTGTGTTTCAGACGATATAAATCCCCTCTCCTTGAAAAAGAATTGCTAATTAACAAGTAGAAATGTCATTGCCGCTTCGGATATACACTGGCTCTAATGAATAGAGGGGTTCTCAGTTTCTCAGTTCCCTTTCGACGACCTTCAAACAAACAAAATCACATATACGAGAAACCTGCCCATCAAAGGTTCTTCTATTTAATACTGATACAATTCTGCTAGCATTTGCTTAGTTTTTGAAAATGTTTACATTGCGTCATAAAAATGATAACAAAAATGATAACAGGTATTTTTGTTTCTTTTTAAATTTCTGTAAATTAATTTTATCAATTCAGGTTATTTTTTTTTGTCGAAATCTTTAGAAATAAATTCTTGAGAAGGTTTTTTTTTGATAACGGTTTTAGAAGGAGAATATCAATTTAATTCAAGGGGTTTTTGGACCATTCTTTACAAACAATATAAAAAGCTTCCATTCATATTGGTAAGGGATTTATTTGAATCTATACAAACCTGGTTTATAAAATTTTTTCTTTTAAAAATCGAACATCAAGAGTCCCCTTAACAAAAAAAATTCCATTTTTTTTCATTATAAAAAAACTTTTTGAAAAATATTCGATATATTTCCAAAAAAAAAAAAACTACCAAATTGAGATTGATTTAAGCTAATTTTGATCTAAGGATCTTATATAAGTAATTTAGCAAGTACTTCATTATTGTAGAATATTAATTTATTATTAATTTATTATTATATTCCATCAAGGCATGGTTAATATGGTGATTCATTAAATAATTTATTTAAATAAGTAAATTCTAAAATAAATAAATATAATTATCTTATTTATCATTAATATTTTAGTTTTAGAAATATATAATTATAATAGATCAATGTAAAAAAAAACAGGAAAAGAAATCATGTGAGTTATATTATGATTAATTAATATATTTATTTTTATTATGGATAATTACAATTGACTATATATATATATATATATATTTCAAATAATAATAAGTATTTTTTTATTTTTTTCGTAAATATACCGAATTTTTAGTTTGTAGATGAGTTGATTAATTTCAGTCAATTGTAATTATCCATAATAAAAATAAATATATCAATTAATCATAATATAATATTATAATATAATATAATATATTATTATAATATAATATTTTATATATATATATATATAATAAAATTTCTCTAATAGGCTAAGGATAATAAAAATAAATCACAACAATTAATATAATTCTGTAATTAATTAATACTTTTCTTCTGTAAAATATATATATATTTTATATGATAAAAAGAAATCGAATGATTTTTTTCGTTTTGATAAAAGATAAAATTTAAAAATTATAATTAAAAAAATACGTAACCTTGACTAACTTACCAATTGCATAAATTATTAATCAAAATTTTGTATAAATCAAGATAGTGGAAATATTTTTAATATCATAATTATTTATTTATTTATCTCATAACTCCCTCTCCATTGGCTATTTATTATTATAAAAACATTCAGATGTTTTCATTCAATTATTTATTTTAGTTAATTATTAAAAGTGATTTGGAGTGTATTTTAATAAAAGTATTTATTTTTATTTTTTTAGTTATTTTTAATACTAATTCAGAGAAGAGAGCCAAAGAAAAAAATAATTGGTTTCATAACTTGTGGTATTTAAGAATTTAGTTGGGATCAAAAACCCTTATATATATATATATATATAATAGTATAAACATTGGAATAATTTAAAAATAATGTTAATTTGAAACATAATATTTATCACTTTCAATTTCTTTTGAAAAGCTCATAAAGACAGATTAGAACCGAAAAATATTTTTTTTAAATGATTTCTCATATTAAATTTATTTATTTTATTATATTAAAAGAAAAAGAAAAAATAATATTGAATATTTTGTGAGGAGCAGGAATAAAATACGCGCTCTCAAAGGAAAATAAATCATTGAAAATGGTGGGACATATTTTATAAAAATTATAAATTATTTTTATTCAAAGATTGCAAAAATAATAGTCGCAGGTTGTTTTACCTGTGAGCTGCCGGCATTTTGAAGCAGTCTGCCGGTGCCGGGTCGTGCAGACTGGCTAGCCGATCTGGTAAAACGTCTGATCAAACAGCTGATCGCTTGTGAATATCACCGCCAGCAGACAACGGTGTAGATGGCTGAACGGCAGGAGTGGAGATTACGGAAAAGCACGAACTACGGCGTAAATTCACGATGTGATTGCTAATCGAAATCTTCCCCATGATCTTTGTTAAGGGACAAAGAAATAGGATAGATTTTTTTAGTATACATATATAATTATATGAAATAAAAAAAGGACCAAGACTAATGATGTTTTTTTTTTATATTTTTTTTTTCAATTTAATTTTCTTTATATCAACCTAAACATAGCTATTAATAATAAATTCAATATAATTTGTTTTTCATCTTATGTCCTAATTAATTTAAAATTTGTTTAATATTTTATTTTAAGGTTATTACGATTAATCATAATATCTGATATTTAGCAAAAACATTTTTAACATTTTTTAGATAATTATGAATTTCTTTGTGTACTGTTAGTATATTCTATAGTATGTCTAATATATTCTAACAAATAAATTTCTACTCATTTTAATGATTATATTTTTTTTTAATAAGAATTAATGTAATAGAAATATTCGAACCATTTTTAAATTAGATTAAATTAAAACTTATCAATAATAATATACAGGGCAGTACTTTTAGGACACTAAACTTTTTTATATTTTTATTTCCCCGTGTACTAAAAATTCTTATAAAGATATCCATGTAATGAAGGAGCGGGGGGAACTGAAGTTCATACCCTTTCAAAATCATTCGACTTATACTATAATATATCAATATATAAACAAAATTACCTACTTAATGGGTTCTTCGAAAAGTGTAAAAAAAATGTGTCAATTAAATTTTGGTTTGCCTCTATATTTTAAGGTCCTAAAAATCCATTTACTATTATTTCTTTGTCTGTGGGTAGGGGTAATGCTAGATTAAACACATGATGGTGGCCCATAAGCTTGGTAGTAGGGGGTCTGTCTCCTATTAAATTGACGAATATGATTTTATTACACAATTGTTATAGGAATTTAATTTTATTGAAAAAATAACAAATTTTATTAACAACTTAATATAAAATATAAATAAAGAATATTATTAAATACAAAAAAAAACTAAATATTTGTTTTTTTTTAATTTTTTAGTCGTGTATCTTTTTATAACATCTTTGAATTCTGTGTAAATTTTAATATAATGTTGCGGGCCTCTATAAAGCGAGAGGCCTACTCCACATGGGTGGGGGTAAAGATTCTGCCATCCATATCGTTTGCCTTATTGAGTATAAATTATATTTAATAGAAAGCATGAAAAAATAATAATTTAAGAAATGAATAAGGACAGGTAATTGTTTTTGTGAAGTATAATAATGTTTGAAAAGAATTAAAATAAGATTGTTTGAATGATTTTGAAATATTGTGAATTGAAGTATCGGATAACAATAAATAAAATATTTGTAAAAATTGAATTTTATGAAAAGATAACATTGTTTATTAAATAACAATTTTTATAACTAGTCATATCAAAGTATATTAATCCCATTTACACTGATTAGAGTGAAAGAAGAAATGGATGGATGTCGCCTTGAATAGGTATTGATTTATTGGATTTGTTCATTTTTTGTAAAAAGTCAACTTGACTGTGTATTTAGAACAAGGTAATTTTGATTGATGAGCGAGTTGTTCATAAATTTTAATGAATTAATTTATTTACGGTATATATTAAATATTAATAATTTTCCATTATGTTATAATTTTATCTATCTATTTTATTAAAATGGATGATAACACTAAAATTAAATTGAAATAAAAATTAAAAAAATTTAAAACTCGAATTCTAGGTTCACAATTATGTTTCGTTTTTTTGGTGAATGAAAAATATAAAATTTCAAAAGAGATAAAAAATTGATTATTTTAATGATATGTTGGCATAAGGGTAATCGACCAAACGATTAGGGGGAACAAATGATAATCGAAAGAGGCTTGGTCTGGCGAATTAGGCGGGTGAGGTAGCAAATATTCTAAAAACACCTCAATCACAATTGGATAAATATTCTTTAATATTAGTGCCTAGAATCGGTTCTTTTAAAGAAAGGAATATTTCAGAATTAAGTGTTTAAGATTCATAACTTCAATATTCCATATTCAAATTTATTTCGGATTCGTTCTCAATTTATGTAACCGTATCTCTAGCCTTGACAAAAAAGCTTTAACAAAGTTAGTGTAAATGATTGAAGAAACAATCAATTGACTATACCCAGTGATTCCGAAAGTGTATGCCGCGGCTCTTCGGCGAGCCGGGTTGCCGTCATTAGGGGGCCGCCATTAGATATTTTATATTATCCCAAGGAAAATAGTAAGTATAAGTTTTTAATTTTTTGCTAAATGGGTAATCGCTTTTAAGGAAAGTTTTCCAATTTTTAAAAAAAGTAAAAAATTTAGAAAAAAATCTGATTATTTAGGGAGCCGCAAAACGGAAAAGATTGGGAACCTCTGGACTATACCTATAGGTATAACAATCAAAGAAGTTAGTCCAAGATCTCTAGATAGTATGATAACCAATTGGTTGCGGGACAAGATTAGATTCATTGAAAATAGGATTATTCCTAGAATTTATAGACTGGAAAATTAGCAATGTGTACACAATATAAAGGTAGATGTAAGGGAAATGGAGGAAGATAGGAATAGTTGGAGAGAAAATAAATTGCTGGGACAAAGATCTTTAGAATTTATTCACAGATATTATCAACTATTTATGAAGGAATTAAAGGGTGATAAAAGAAAAAAGAATATTTATACATGTATAAATGTAATATATTTAGGATGAAAGGTTAAAAATAAAAAAAAATAAAAATATTTTTATATAAAAATAAGATTTAAAAAATGTAAAATGTATTTGAGCAAAAATGACTAAAACTTTCTTATAAATATTGTTATAGGAATATAAAACATGTATGTATTTATTCTATTAAGTCTTAAATATAAAACTAAATTAAAAATATTAATGAATATAAGTACATACATAAGAGACATTATTATTTTTTAAATCAATAAAAGATAAAAAATGTAATTAGTACATGATATTTATAATTCTGTAAATGATTTTTACATAGCCTTAGATAAAGTAAAGTTGTTTTAATATTTAATTGAAAATATATTTTTTATCATTTATATTTTTATTGGATGTTTGGTAGTATAAATATTGTACGATTGAAGAATTTATAAATAAATATTTACGGAGAAAAAATCATTTAATATATTATAAGTATATAAAGTATCAAGAGGAAAATAAAATATTTAACTTAGGTTTATAGTTTGATAGATCTCCTACTCTTTCAATAATATAAAATATTTTATATTTGAATTAATAGTTATAATTTGATATCAATTTAATTTAATAGGAGATATTTCGTTATTTTCTTAAATCTGAAGATATCAGAATTATACATTTTTATACATTATTCTTATAATAATAGCATCATTTAAAACAAATTGCGTGTCTAATTATTTATTTCAGTTCACATGAGTTTACTCAGTCATTTACTATGGCACTAACAAAATATCATTTTACACCAGAAAATATCGATTTTAAAAGTTATATATTCGTTAGATGACAGAATAAATTCTTTAATAATAGATAAAAAAGTTTTAATCTATTTCTTAAACTATTTTTTTATTAAATTAAAAATTAATTAAACATTAGGTTTGAAGTTATAACTAAAATATTTCGATTTTGTCAAAATAATAAAGAATTTTAATAATATATTCTATAATTTCTAACAAATAAGCAAATATCTGTTTTAAACATCATAAAGCTACCTATATTCCAATTTCCATTTATTAGGTAGGCATAAATGTCCGTTTTAATAACAATATATAATACTTTTTTGGCACTAAATGCCCCATTCACTTTATGGTCCAGCCTAATAATTTAATTAAAAATTTACTTAACTAAATGGAAATTATAAGGATAAAAACACATTATAATATTGAGCAATAGCAAAATATAATTTTTAAAAAATTTTATGGAGAATTAAGGGTCTTCTATGCTATTTGTTTTCTTACGGGGAGAGTTTTACTATGATATTGATTTAATTAAAAACATTTTCTATTATTTTTCATAATATTATATTTATTTGTTTATTGATATTTCATTTATTTTATATAACTGAGGATCTATAAGAAATTACCTTTATTTATTTATTTGAAATTCATCATTATTAAGAAAGCAATCACACTCAAAGAAAATTAGAAGAATATGCCAAGGCATATTCTTCTAAGATGACTTATACAAGCAAAAGTTAATTTCTATTCCCGTCAACAGATAGTATAAAACTTCCTATATTCTTTATATTAGAAAAAAATTTTTTTTTTCTTATTTAAAAGAAAATCATTTAAATTTACATTATTTGCTAATAAAAACTAAATAAAAATAAATACATTGGTAATTGAGAATTAAGTATAAAAATCATTGTAAAAAATAATTTTAAAATAAATTTAATTTAACTTTGTTTAAATAATGTTTAATGTTTTTAATAAATTAATTTCATACTTTCCAAATAATTAAGAAATATTTATTTCAAAAAGTAGTGAATAATTTTTTTATAAAAATATCTAGTAACAATAAAGAGACTTTTCTTTGTAAAAATAATATGAATTTTCATAGCTTCTCTTATTTCAACGCAAAATAATCTCAAAATTTAAATTATATTTTATTTAAATTACCATTTCACCAAGGAATTCTCATCATATAAAATATATTCAAAATAAAATATTTCAAAATGTTATTATTTATTAAGTTACAAATACGATATAATTTTACTTCCAGAAAAGACTACATAAAAGTTTGAATTAAGTCATATATAAATATAAACTATAATGAAAAATAAAGATCTATAAAATAAACAAGGAATGTTGGTAAACATATAAAGAAATTCTCAGTTTTTTCTATTCATAATTGGCAATTAATATGTGATTTTACTAAGTAAATATAGATTTATTAGAAATTAATATAATTTTATGAATTTATGGAACTTGAATCGTAATATCTTATAAAATGATTATTTGTAAAATATCGAATAGTTTTCTACTTTCACCTTTTAACAAGCATTCATTTTAGTTTAATACCTTTTAAAACATTTATTTGTATACGTCATAAAAATCGAATGGAAAAGCATTTCAAAGAGAGCAAATTTTATAACCACATGGATTTACAATTCAGTAATCATGTGCGAAGTGAGGGCCTGTACTCGGTTAGCATTACAGCTTTTACAAAGGACATGATCGTCTAAAGGGTAACAACCACGACCTTCTGCTTCTGAAGAGAGAACAAGTCCACAATCCTACAAAATAAAAGTTAATTAATATTCACATATTTAACAAAAGAGAAGGAATATAATAATCATATTGTTAAATATTTAACACTTACCTCACATTTGTAACAGCCAATATGGAAACTTCTATCAAGGGCTACAACCCTTACAGTCTCGTCTTGTCCAGGCTCAGGCATAATCGGAAGTTTACATACACAACAACGAGGAGCAAATTTTCTAAAAAAAATATAGAATAATAATAAAAATAAACTTTAAATAATATATTTTATAAATAAAATAACTTTAATTTTTTTATTTAAATTTACTTTTTAAAAATAAAAAAAAATTTAAATTTACAAGTATATAAACATTATTCATCTTTATGTCATTGTAATGATTTTTCTCATTTTTAATTATAAAAAATATTTATTACATTTTTAATTTCATTATATTACTTTTAATTCTTATATATGAAATAAATATAGATACAAATATTATAATCGCGATTGAAAAAACTTTAGAAAAATTGATATAAAATTGAGATCTAAGTCCTCAAGCATACCAACCAGTGCTTGTATTGCTTATTTGTGAATTGTATTCAGTGGCGTAACTAGGGGGGGGGCAGGGGGGACATATGTCCCCGGGCGCCAAATTTAGGGAGCGCAAAATTAGGGAAGCCAATTTGGAACAAAAGAAGAATTAATATTTAAAGTTAAACTGTATTTTGTGTAAGTCAATAAATATTATTTATACGCTTATTAAAATCATATAAACCTGTTTCGTTATTCGTCATTAATATTCTTTAATAAAAAATTAAATTAAATATATATATAAGAAAGGGGGCGCTAATTTCTCAGTTGCCCCCAGGCGCAAGAACCTCACGGTACGCCACTGATTGTATTGGTCAATTTTTATTCCTTAGATGTACAAATATTTAATATTTAGATAATTAAAAAACTAACTTATTGAGTTAAAAATGAAACTAAACTTTTAACTTATACTTGCGGAATAATAAAATAAAAGAATATATTTATAAACAACCTTAAGAAAATAAATATAAAAAGTTTTATGATTTAAAATGGAGTATATTTTTAACACATATCATATACAAATGAATCTTGGATAATAGGAGATGATGAAGACAAATTGGGTGGAAGTTCAGTGTTTATAAAAAGTATTATCGTCCTAGATATATATTTTCATCAATAGCTATAATAACTTAGAATTAATTAAATAAATTTTAAAATGTTTTACTTATGAAAATCTTCAATGCAATGTATTTGATTAGTTGCATCAACGGTGAAAGGTATGCCATCTAGGCTTTTACCGCATACTATACATGAAAAACATTGTGGATGATATGGTTTTCCGGTTGCGCGTAAAATTCTCTCCAGAATTGGTTTCATACAAACAGAACATTTTTCAAGAGTATTCTAAAAAAAATATAATTTTAATTATAATTAGAATATATAAGTATAAGAAAAAAAAGATATAAGATTATATAATTAAATCAAAAAATATCAATAGATTATAAAATTATATATCATTACTATTATCTAATTTATTTATTTTTTTGGTTTAAATAAAGTAAAATATTTTACACATATTTGGAACATTGCAAACAGATTATAAATAATATTATTTTAATATACATACGAGGTAATCTTCTTCACAATATGGTTTTCCATCTAGAGCATAAAATGGTTTTCCTTGAAGTTGTATTGCACAATGTTGACAAGTGAAGCAAGAGATATGATAAGTTTGATCCATTGCAGTACAGCCAGAACCTTCACCTACTACTCTGTCTCCACAAGCAGCACATATTCCTAATATATAAATATATATATTATTTAATTATAAAATTTTAAATAAAAATAGGCAGGGGCTTATAATTCATATAATTTTTTCATGAGGAATGACCATTAAATTGTTTATTTTAACATAATGTGGAAAATTTATGGAATATATGCTAAAAAACATACTTTTTTCTTCAAAGAAAAATTTGACCAAATTATCCAAAAGTTAAATAATTTGTGATAGATTTTTTAT
Organism: Labia minor; assembly: GCA_963082975.1. Classification (NCBI taxonomy): domain Eukaryota; kingdom Metazoa; phylum Arthropoda; class Insecta; order Dermaptera; family Spongiphoridae; genus Labia; species Labia minor. Next base: position 41,980,974 of record OY720347.1, on the reverse strand, counting down.
TTATATTAGATATGACTATCAATAATAAGAACAAATGCTCTATACATATTTATAACTCTTCACTAATTTTGATTGAACATAAAATATTTTGCACTATCATTTAATTTATCAAATTTATATATTTCTGTTAACAATAATCTTGTTTTTTTGCTAATTATCAACCAAATTTCTTTTCAATATTAATGTATTGTTTTATTAAGTGATAAGTTTTATAACTAAACTATTTTAAGAATGAAATATAAATACCATAAATATCCGAATCTCCACCAGTATCCAAAGACTGGACGAGTAAGTCTGTAAGTGCATCAACTTCTGCTTCTTTCACTGTAGGGCCCCCACTGGAAGGTGGTACTTGTCCTTGAGCAGTTTGTCCTCCAGTACGATTTCCAGATTGCTTGTTTTGTGATCCGCTGACATAAGGAGCATATAAAGAATAATTACTCCGAGATGACATTTGACTTGCTGGTCGAGGATTAATTGGTTCATAAATTGATTCATAGGTAGAACTCTAAAAACAAATTTTACATAACCAATTAGTGCATATAAGTAAAATAAATTAACACTTAAATAATACCAATTAAATAATTAATTGAAATAATTAAAACCTAAAAGACCTTACTAAATATTCAAACATAAAAATAAACCAAGAAAGGTTGAAAATATTATTGAAATAATTATTTATTAATTTAATATATAGTAATTAATAGGAAATCAAACCTGAGATGAGGGTGCATAGGGGCCATAATCAGGTTGGTATGTCGCTCGTCTAAGTTCAGAATAACTGGATGAAACTGGAGAGGGAGGAGGAGGTAATTCTTCAGGTGGTGGGGGGAAATTTGCTGCAATACAAGTTGCATAGTCTCCTAGTTCATTGGTTGGCGGAGGTGGTGGAGGGGGTGGCAAATCATCAGCTGTATTAACATTTACGGTATTTGCAAGGGATCCTGTGAAAAGTAATTGAGAACAATTTATAATTAGAAATTTTTGTTTTATTCTTGTAATAAATTGCGCCTCTAAAATTTTCACTTAATATTAAGATATAAAAAAAATTCTATAATATTATTTGATGTAATATTATTATGATAATTTATATTATGTATTTATTTTCTAAAGATATTTTATAAATTAAAATTATTTAATAATTGATTAAAAAATGAGAGCTTAATAAAAAAATAATTCTATCTAATTATATCTAATAAAATATAATTCCTATGACATGCAAAATATATATGTTCATATTATACACAAATTCTACTCGACTATTTTTGTCAAAATTAAAGTACCTAGTAATTTTTTTCTTTTATATTTAGAATTTAAATTCATAAGTTATTTTATATTAAATATTAAAACAACAGCAAGATTTTCTAAGATAAGCTAAAATAAATTAAATTATTATAATCTAATAAATAATATTATTTTTATATAAATGGAGATTATATATGTATTAATTCAATTTATCTTAAATAAACAAAAATATAAATGGGAAAAGAGATCAGATACATTCTTTAATTAAAAGTATAATTACAAAATTTACCTGATTTTTTAGTAGAATTATAACCAACATTGCAATATAGAGAATCCCTATTATTTGAAGGAGGAGGTATATTGCTATAAATAGATTGAGGTTCTATATTACTTAATTTGGCATTTTGAGGCTTTAATTGTGGAGTAACATTACAATAAGTAGCATTACTTAATATGGCTAAAAAAAAAACATAACGTTAAAAATTAAGGAATCTATTCTTAAAATATAGATAATTAGTCAAATTATCAAGTATCATAAACTATTTATTATAATTAATTATTAATTTTTAAAATCTATTATGAACTTTAAGACAATAAAACTTATAAAGTTAATTATAAAATATTAAGTTTATATTTTTACCGACCGACGATAGTAAGGGAGGTATTGTTTTCACACCAAATTTCACATGTGGAGATTTTTACATATCTCCACGAATCATGCATTTTCTAAACAGAAAAAAGTATTTTTAGCATGATGTCTGTCCGTCCGTCTGTCCGTCTGTCCGTCCGTCCGTATAGATGTGTACAGCCTGAACGGCTCAACCGATTTTGATGAAATTTGGTATATTTACTTAATGCATCAGTGGGATGAATTGATCAACTTTTGGTGCAATTCCGGAAACCGGAAGTGTTAGTATTAGCGATCGACGATAGGAAGGAAAGGGTTATTTTCACAGCAAAGGAGATTTTTTTATATATCACCACGAATCATGCACTTTGTATTGGTTTTATCCTCGAGAAAAATCATATTTATTAGTTTTTTCTTGATTTAAAATTATATGACGTCATCCAGCCATTCATGACCTCACAGCCTGGTCTTGCATATATATTATAAATAAAATAAAATTAAAAATGTTTATATTTATTATTTATGTATCCATATCTGTTTTTTATTACATTAATAGATATATGAAAATTATTTGAAATTGTTTCTGTAGCTGGAAATTAATTTATTTCAAACCGTCGGTCGGTTCGGACCTGGCCACAGGTCAACTTATTTTAGTTAAGATTAGAAGAAAGAGTCTTGAAATAATGATTATAAAATTATAAATTATTATTCCAAAATTAATCTATAAAGAAAATATTTTGAAGTACCTTGACTTGGTGCTGGTAGATTGCTATATAAAACTTGTTGTTGACCCTTTTCAAGATTCGATCCTTGTAGAAGTGTACTAAACGAGGGCTCACATTGATTATTTAAAGAGTAACTTTTTGGGACCTGGAAATTAAATTCAATATTTATAAAAATAAATATAATATCATCGAAATCAAAAAAATTAAATTATTACCAGAGGTTGAGTTTTTTTAGGTTTTGGAGGAACAGCAGGTCCAACCTTCTTTCCAGGTGGATTTTCCTTTTTTGAATCCAAATTACCAGACATTTCTATCTTTAAAATGCTATTCCAAATTTTAAGTTAAGTTGAATCTAATGAGTCAACCGGATTAGTATTTACCTAAAAACATTAGATAAGGATATGATTCATCTTACTTATAAATTTATATCTAAAATTAAAAAAAAATAATGAATAATTCGTTTGTTATTATTAAAATGGATTTGTTTTTTTTAATCTTTTCTTTGAATTAAAATTTTTAAATATATCTTTTTTAAAGAATTAAGTTCCTAAAGAAAAGTTAAATATTAAAATTAGCATTTCGGTATCAATTTCGACCTACATAATTGAAAAATTAATTAATGAAATATCTTTTCTACAACAACCAAAATCGAAAAATTTGAAAAAAATGCTATATTAAATTAAGGGATTACTTTTTTTTTGGGTTTATAATATCTTCTCAGATATTTGTTAAATAATTTATATATTATTTAGAATCCTATTAAAAGTAAAGAAATAATTAAAATTTAACTAGTATCTAATTAAAATTAATACTGATTTTCTTATTAAAAAATAAGATAGAAAAAAATAATTTATAACTTACTAGTAATTTTCGGCAGTTTATGACAAATTCCTTGACATGACATTATGATTGATTCTTACTGAAGCTATCTTCAAAAGCATCTTGATTTTACCTGTGAGTTGGTAGTGGATAGTACCATTAAACTAAAATTAAAATTACTACTTAAGCTGTCAATAAATCTTTACGATTGAATTTGAATAAGGATATCAATTTTAAATATTTTCCTAGTCGTATTATTAAGATTTTATGAAAATGATCACACAATTCATTAGACCCAATCAATTAAGTTCATCAATCCTTAAGACATATCAGGTAATATATTAACATAATTTAACATAATTAAACGATAATTTAAAAATAAAATTTTAATATAACTAGTGTGCAGATTACAATTGCTCAATATTTATATAAGACGTTATATATAAATTATTTATTACGTCATAAATACTTATATAATAACAATGAAATTTAAATTAAATCAATTTTAACTAAAAAACAATGATTTTATTTTAAACTTTAACACAACAATAATTTCACTATTTTTTATTTAGAGACATTATTGTAAAGAACCCAAGATTCCCAAGAATAATATTAATCTTAAGTATTCCGCAAATTTTCAAAAAGACAATGGTAAAATATATGATAAAAAACCTTTTAAAATGACATTAAAGAAAGATAAAATATATACCTGGTGTTTATGTGGTCAAAGTAAATCTCAGGTAATTATAATACATTTAATTAGTTTTTAATTAAATAACTTTAAATTAAGAAGAAATTTAAACAAAAATATTATTTCACTTGCACATATTCACATTATTGAAGACGACTTTACTAGACTTTATTTTAGCATTTTCTAATAGGTATTTAAGTAGTTATTGTTTTATATATATTATATATGTATAAATTTAATTTCAGCCTATTTGTGATGGAACACATAGAAATATTCATTTAAGAATTAAACAATTTCCAATTAAGTTTTCAGTTGAAGAAACCAAGGAATATTGGCTTTGTAATTGTAAACAAACCAAGAATAGACCATTCTGTGATGGAACTCATAAAAGAAAAGACATACAGGAAGCAATTAGATCTTGATTATATATTTTTAATTTATTTTTCAAATTTTAATTGTATTCAAAAATTTTAGTTTTATTTAATAAAGAATTTATTAAATTTATTTCTAATCTCTTATATACATATTATATATTTATTAAGAAAATAATATACATTTTCTCTCACAATTAATTATAATAAAAATAAATATTAAATGTAATTTACTTTAGATTAACCGCAAAGAGATTCTGGCTGTATTAACCTTACAAGCATTTGACTGTTATATATAATAATGTCCTTAAATAAGAAAGCAAGATCTCTCAATGGAGTAGATTCATCAATTAAACTTAACCCCTTCTGTCTAATTTAGTAATTTCTATAAAAAAAATTAAAGGCAATGAAAAAGATTCCTTATAATTAATGGATGAATATTAATCAGAAAATCAGAAAACTTAAATTGTTATATTCTACTTACTTATATAAATAAATAAATAATGAAAATAAATAGTTTATCAATATTTTAGCTGAAATACACCACAAATGTATATAATTATATATTAAATATATACATAGATTGTCATTCATTGCTCTTAGATGTTCTTTAATATAGAAATTTCTAAAATACTTTTATTTTGTTTCGTAAAAGATTTTTAGATTTTTTATAAACAAATTTTTCACTTGTCTTTCTTCATATTTTCGAGCAACTTGTCAAGCCCTTGGGTTTTATAACTCTATAGTTTCAGTATTTATTTTTACTATTAATGTTTTGGTCTGAAGAAATGGAAGGAAAAGATAGAAAAAAAAAATATTCGATTTACATTTTATTTTCCTATATACATAGAGAATAAATAATATCTTTAAGCACAAAATCTAAATATCAATAAAAATGTTCTAACAATTGTTTGAAACTTTCCACCAATGATGGATGAAAGAAACTTTGAATAAGTATTCTTTAATTATTAGAAGTTACAATTTTTCATAATCAAAAATATTGAAAGGTGTGAAAGTATAAAAATTAATAATATATAATTATGTATATCTAAGTTTGAGACAAAAAAGTATATGATTTCATCATTTTTTTAAGATATATATATATTATATATATAAATAATAAAATATAAACTAAATAAAATTTAAAATAATTTAAATTTTGTTTTAGGGACTAGAAAAATTTTATTTTAGATTAAATTTAATTGTAATATTTATTATTATTATTATTATTTGAGAACGAATTTAGAATACAATTGCAATCATTAAACAATTAAATAAAGCTTTTTGATTTTTTTTAATTAAAACAATTATTAATTATAATCATTTTTAAAAGTCATTAGTTCAAATTATACTTTGTTATTTGAATGAAATTGATTTAATATAATTCTGAAAATATATATAAAAATCAGATTTTTCTTTTTATAATACCAATCCCTGCGCTGAGAAAATAAATATTCATATAAATTTAAGAGTTCACGAATATATATATTTATATAACAATTTTTATATAATACATATAAAACTCATTTCATAATGAAATTTAATTAAAAATATAAATTCAAGATGTTTTAATTTTCTTAAAATTAGTAATAAATCTTGAATATGTATTAGATTAAAATTGAGAAAAGGTCGACTTACTAAAAGAATGACTATGTTTAATTGATATGGTTATAGTGAGAGAAGAAGAAAGACATATTATTAACATAAAAAGACACAGATCTATAGGTAGAGATTTTTTACAAGTATTTTAAATCAACAAGAAGAATTCTCCAAGCTTTTGAAGTCGACCACGATTAAAGTGTTTTTAGAACGAGAAAAGCGTAATATTGTTAGGTTTATTCATCTTTGCTACAATTTCAGATATTTTGTATTTATTTATATTGTGCTTATTTTACTGTGTTAAAATGAAAAATCTTTTTTAAATTGATTGTAGTTTAAGTGATTAATATTGTGATGTAATTTGGAATTCGGGAATTTTTACACAAACATTCAGGACAGATATAATACGGGAGTATTCATTCTATCTTTTTAAAAGTTCAATACCACACTTTATAATTAACATTTTCAAACGTTTCCAAAACATCCCGTATGGAAAAATTATGTCATGGAAAGCATGTTAAAAAGAGATCAAATTTTTTATTCAATAGCCTTAGAGATAAATTCGATAAATCTTTTGCCGTATTGTTCAGGATCACATGTCGAGATTCCATCAACATTCGCTCCATACTTGACTGTTTTCGCAGCTTTTGCAGCTTGTTTTCGTACTCCATAATGAGTTAAAACATCAATAACAGCAACGAAATAAATTTCTTTGATAGGTGCATCTGTAAATAAGACCAGAATAATTATGTTACAAAATTTCTGAAAATATAATAGTAGGAAAATAATTTAAATAAGTCAGGTTCTTTCCAAAACTTAGTAATGGAAATTAAAAAATATAATCTAGACATAATTGCTTTACAGGAAGTGAGGTGGGCGGGAGAAGGGAGGATTGATGCAGGACAGTATATTTGCTTAAATGCCGGATCTGAAAGGCATCAACTGGGAACGGGCTTTATTATTAAAAAATCAGTAGCTACAGCGATTAAAAATATAGAATTCGTAAATGATAGGATAGCTATTTTAGTACTCAAGGACAAAATTTATAATATGACGTTAATAAATGTGCATGCACCTACAGAGGATAAAGAGGGGAAATTAAAGATAAATTTTATGTTATAATAATAAAATAATATTAGGTGATTTTAATGCCAAAATTTCGGCCATACATAGGAAAAGAGAGCCCCATGAAACAAGCAACGACAACGGGGTTAGGGTAATAAGTTTCGCGACTGCAAAAAATTTAAAAATAAAAAGCACATTTTTTAGACAATAGAGATATTCATAAGGGTACATGGAACTCGTCAGACGGAAAAACAAGTAATCAAATTGATCATGTTAGAGGTAGACATAAGACAGAAGACGCCAGTCTAATATTCTGGATGTCAGAGTATATAGAGGGGCAGATTGTGATTTATTATTTCCTTGTAATAATTAATTAATCAAATATAGTGAAAAACCATTAGTAGAGTGTATGCACAAATTAAATCGATCGCAGGAGGCAGTTATTATAACACTTTTTAAGAAAGAAAATAGAACCAACTGCAATAATTACAGGAGAATATCTCTTTAATAATATATAAAAAAATTATTTTGCCAGTTGTATTATATGGATGTGAGGTATGATCTATGACGAGAATAGATTGAGAGTATTTGAGAATAAGATTCTTCGCAGCATTTATGGGCCAAAGAAAGATGAGGTCTCCGGGGATTGGCGGAGACTGTATAACTAGGAATTGCATGACCTCTATGCATCTTCAGACATAGTTAGGATTATAAAATCGAGAAAACTGCGATGGGCAGGGCACATGGCTAAAATGGGAGAGGAAAGAATGGCGAAAAATATATTGGTGGGGAGACCGATTTGGAAACGTCGACTTGGAAGACCAAGGACGAGGCGGGTGGACATGAGAGAGATGGTAGAGGGTTGGGGTTGGAGGGTTGTGGCGCAGTATAGGGATACTTGGAGAAGTGTGGTTGCTGCGGCCAAGAATTTTCGAGATCCGTAGAGCCACAGAGATAGATAGAAAGATAAAAAATTAATCTACAATTTATGGTTCATTAAAATCCAATCAAAAAAAATATAATTACTTAATGAGCTAGGTATAGCATAAATATCCAACTGAGGAACAATGCCATCATATTGTAGACTAGTCTCTCTTTGAAGAGGAGAATCTGGAGGTGTAGCACCTCCAAGTCCAGCGCCTAATCCTGATCCTGAGTCAGAATCGGAATCATTTCCACCTTCTCCATCACCAACTTCTCCTGTTAAATCTTGATCAGCTCTAGAGCAATCATGAATTCCAACGAGCAGAGAATAATCCATTAAATGAAGCTTTGTTAAAAACTAAAAAAAAAATATAAAAATTAATTGACAATATTAAACTCATTTAACTCATTTAAAATGAGGAAAAAAAAATACTTCAACATCTGCTGCAAGAGTTTCTAAGAGTTTTTCTTTGGCCTCTTCACCAATATATATTTTTGTACCTTCTTTAACAAAGTCATTATCTTTAAGGGTAGGTAAATACTTTTCCTTTTCTTTATCTGACGCTTCTCGATCAACAGTAGATCCTTTTAAATCAAATTTTCTAAAATAACATAATTTTTGTTTACTAAGAATTAAAATTAATTAAATAATATTACTAAATACCTGTGGGTTTGAAGATGATTGCTAAACACATTCCTTGTTACGACCATGTAATGTTCAACGCCATCAACTGTTAATCTATACATACCCAAATATTGGGGGAGAAGAGTTTTTCCATGTCTTTCAACTATATACTACAAAACATATCCAATATTATTAGAAAATAATATTTTTTTGCATAAAATTAATTATTCATAATTATTAAAGAAAATTTTTAAGACACCACATTTCTTTGTAAATGTATTGAAAAGTTTTAATAAATATATTCGTAAAATTCATTATTCATTTAATAATGTACTAAAATCTCGACTAATAATTCAATACATTCTTTATTTAAATATAATTAAAAATATTTAATCGGAACATTTCAATCTTATTATTGAATAAATTATTTTTTTTAAAACAAAACACTTATTGTTAAAATAATAGTTTAAATAATTTAAATAATTACTAAAAATATTTAATAAATATTTTAAATAATTAATAATTTTTAATTAAACTAAGAAATTGGATAAGATGAAAGGATGCAAAGGTTTGTATGTACAACACCAATGGTTGGGTAAGGGGTTTGTCATGCTCTTTAACAATAAAGATCAAATTCTAGATAATAAAAGGTAGTAAGGGATATATAGATAACCTTGAGTAGATTATGAGCTAATAAATAATGCTAAGAAAAAAAAACGAAAAAATAAAACATGAATAAATTATTTAAATAATTATTCAACGCTTTTTTTCATGGTAAGACTAATATACTAATAATAATAAATTAGAAGAATTAGAAAGAATTTTATAAATCTATTCTGTGGTATTATCGCTAATAATTATTTTAGAATAACGTTCAGTTATTTTGTTTTAAATCATTTAGTTTAAAATTTTAATTCATTATTTTTCGGGTGAAAAGACAAATTTCTATAGGTGATATAATAATAGATCAAATATCAATGAAGAATAATTTTCTAAAAATAACTGTTTACCGGGTGATAATGTTTGAGAAATGAATGCATCCGTTCAACTTCTTCACTAGTAAGAGTCTTGATAATAAATAATCGATCGTATGATTGGTAAAATTTAGCACCACTTTTACCTGGAGAGTCGACCAAAACTGGTTGAGATCTATAGTAAAATTTAAAGATATTAATTAATGAAACCATTACTAGCTTTAGAAATTATGTTATAAAATAATATTTAGAGAAATTTGTATCAATCAAAACAATTTAAAATTTATGATATGTTTGTAATAAGGAAAAAATAATTTTTCTTTCACTCCTAGTTTAACAATTAGCGAAAACTTCTTCTATATTGTTGCATCCATTATGTTAAGATGTAAAATTTATTTTGAAAGAGTAAATTTATTTCTATTTTCTTGCTGAATTTTCTCTTTACGTCTAAATTAATTAAAAATATTTATAAACATGTATTTTATATGTATTGATTTCAAAATAATATTTAAGCTAAAGTTATCTAATATTGTTTTATATAAGAATCTTATTTTGTATACTATTTGTTATTCAAAAATTTATTTTTTATTCATATAGATATTTATTCTGATGAAAAAATTAAGATTATCAAAGATTAGTTTATTCAGGTTTCACACACATGCAAAAATCAATATAACTAAGATTCAATGATAAAAAAAAAAGGTTTAAACAAAAATTCTTAAATTAATTTTGTAAAAATCAAATAAAATATTTCAAATATAATTAAATTATATAATTAGTATCTTGAATTATTTATTGAATATTTAAATTTACTAATAATCAATAGAAATAAATAAAATTTAAATAAAATATCATTTTAAAAAAAATAGTTAAATATAAACCGTTGGTATAAAAATAATTATTATAGATTAAAATAAATATCAATAAATAATTTTTTAGATTGCATTTTATTTAAGTTATTGAGGGATATTGGAGGTGTCAAATGAGACAAGTGATTTTAATTTAAGGAGACCTTAAATTTCAGGATGTTGAACACGTCTCGTTAGTATGGATCGTTATGATACTTTTGATGGAGGGGCCAAACCACAGCTGACCTGAGCCGCTTGGGCCCGGGCCCTAGCAGCGCTCGTCGGTAAAGACTCTCAGGGAACGAAAACGATGAAGGCATCGTCGCCGATCTCGAAAGAGAGGTGGGGGGCGGCAACCTTCGCCTTCGCAAGTGATCAGCTACACGTACTCTGCTCACATTTCAAGGCATATCAGTTTATTTATCTATTCCAATCTTTATGTTTACAAATCAAAATGATTACTTATTAATTAAAATGAAATTATATTTATAGATTTATGCATACATTTATTTTATTATCATTTATTACCGGGGAAATAATAGCTTACGATTTCAAATTTGAATATCAATGAGATTTAGACATTGTCCTTGGAATAAAATTTTCCAATAAAATATAAATATTGAATTAAGTCGATAGTTTCTTGCACCTAGCTTTCATCTATAATTAATTAAAACATGTTTATTGATTGCAAGTTTCTAAGTTCTTGTTTTAATAATTTTGTATTGATATATATTTATTATACGTATAGTTTCAGAATTTAAGGGCAGTATTTGATGGGATGATTTTAATATTATTAATTTAACATATACTATATTAACAAAAAATTAAAGGATTTTCATATGTAAAAAGACAGTTTACGTTTTTGATAAGAAGATAGTGAAGCTCAAAACAAAAATTAATATTGTGATTTATAAAATTATCTAATTATATATTTAAATTATAAAGAATGTTTTTTTTATACGTAGAAAAAAATTGAAAAACGATAGAATAATTTTCCAGCCATTCACATCATTTATTATTTCTATTTATTTTTAACCTTGAAAGACAAAAAGTGGAAGATGTCTTAAATGCCGAGTGGAAGAAAATTAATTCAAACATCGATATCATATAATAATATTATAATTACTTTTATACTCATAAAAATTAATATTAATGAAAAAATCAATTTAAAATTTTACTTCTAACTTTTTATTATAAATATTAACCCTTGTTATCTATTAATAAATATGTAAGTTTTGAAAAATTTTGAATAAATGTAGAAATTTGTTCTTAAATATATGTGAAATGTAGTTAATAAACCCCGCTTCAATTAAAGTATTAAAATCAAATAGAATTATTAATTTCAAAAAGAATATTAAATAAATAAGAAATTTCATATATTTGAGTGATCTATTCTAAATATTATAAGATATTATAGAAATTTACATATAATAAAATATATGACATTGAATAAAGATAATTTCATATTAATAAATAAATGGATTTCAATTAGCTTTTGATCTAGTCTTCAAATAAGATAAGAGATTCATTAACTTGGATTATCAGATTAAATTTTCAAGATTTGTTCTTTGTTCATTATAATACTGGAATTATATTACTTTTTCTTTATATGATAAAAAGATAATTAAAATCAAAATAAATTAAAGACCCTGATTAATTTTAAGTTTTAATTAATTGATTTTCCACTATTATTAACTTGAAATATATGTACGAATAAAAAGAGGAAAATACGATTATTATAATAATAAATAAAAAAATGAATCATTATATAATCTATAATTACGTTTTTTAGTTTATGCAATTGTGAAATGTACTAGGTTTTCCTTATTTAAGATCATCATTGATAAATAAATAAAAAATTGAAATAATCAATTTTATTTATGAAGTTATTAAAATTAACCATTTGATCATATACCTTTAAGAAACACTTTTAAAATTACTTTCAAGTATCAGGATCCTGATTTAAGAAGGGATCATCAATAAATTTTATTAAATATTCAAATTCAAAAATCTAATTTCTATATGAATATAATTTGTAATTAAAAAATAAATTATTAATAATTTATAGTAATAGTTAAATCTTTTTTTCACATTTACATTTTAAGCAGCCTTTAAAATGAATTTTATATGTGAATATTCGAGTTTATTATAATCTACAAAGATTCCATATTTATTATAAAATAAATTTTAAATAATTATCAGAAGTTTTCTTTGACATTTATTTATTCGAATTATATATAAAGATAAAAAAAATAAAATAAAATTTTATTATATATTAAATAGAAAATATTGAATTAAAATCAATATTAAACAAATTTAAAACAATTATATTTTTGGACTTACCTTGTCATTGATTCTTTAAATTCCGAGTCATCAATACCAAAACGTTCTCTTAGGTTTCTAAATACCAATGGACAATATTCTTTCACTTTAAAATGACTAGGCATATTTTCCCTGGGGAATATAAAAAGTATAAAGAAAATCGGCATTTATTAAGAAATTTTTTAGAAGTATAAAAAAAGAATTACTTGTTGAATAAATGATTGTCGACTTTGAGTTTAGAATATGCCCTAAAATCATCGGGCAAGAGCATCACTGGTATTGTCACATGGCTTAGTTCATTGATCTGTCGAAAAATTATTAAATTAACTTACTAGTAATAGATATATTTATTTAAAAACAGATTTGAGACTTAATGGAATTGATTGTATCTTAAATTATGCCGCAATGCGTTTCACTGCGGTATAGTAATAATAGGGATATCCAATGTTAAAATTAAATTGTTGGCTAATAGAAAGTAATAAATTAATAATCATATAATAATATAACAAAATTATAAAATTATATTTTATATATGAAGCGATAATTTCATATTTCAGTGATGGTAAAAATTAAAATTAAAAAAAAATTAAAAATTCTATTTAATTTAAAAGTTAGTATATAAAATACAGAATTTTAATTCATATATATAATTATAAATAAAAGAAATTATCAACTTACGGTATGATTTACTCCCCACATAAACACCGAAAGAAGAGGTTCATTAGCTCTAAATAATTTAACCTTTTGATGTTTAACACGAAAATGTTTCTTTTTAAGTTTACTAAGTCCACCGGAAACTTGGCTAGGTAGGCTCATTTTCACTATTAAAAATTCCGATTATTATATATAAGAAATATATATATGTATATGTATATATATTTTTATATATAAATTAAATTTTAGATTATGTAAACATAATTGTGCAATTCTCTATGATTTTCAATGTAAGGACTTGTTGAAACTTTTTATATCCAAAGAAATCAGTAAAATTAATTACAATTATATGCGGATAGTGTAGGTGAAGAAATTTTGACAGAATCAAAAATATCCTGCTCAAAAGTAAATGGAAATAAGTGTTGATCGTGAACCAATCTAAAATTATAGATAGCCAACTTTCCAATATTTAAAACATAATAATAAAATTATTAAGAGTACCTTATTGTTATTATTTAACTAGATTTATATTTAATAGAGAATTTATTTACTTATGTATATTTTTTAATTATAATTAATATTTATAATTTTATCAACTACTTCAAGAGCAACATGCTTATGCTACTTTCTTTTTCGATAAAAAAAGAAAATAATTAAATTTATTAAAATGAAAAATAATAAATTCTAATTAGTAGTATAAATTTACATAAAATTTACTTAATTTAAATTTTTTGTAAATTCTAAAGTTTAAAATCACAAAAATACGCTGAGTTTCAATGACCGTTAAAATATTATTTTTTTTTTTTTTTTAAATCAAAAAAGTGCAAAATTCGAACTTTTGTTTCTTTTATATATCAATTATATTAAGGTGACCAACCGTCCTCCTTTTTGATATCTGTCCCGTTTTTTGCAATATTTGTCTCTAAAAAAAAGGTCAAACGTTTTCTGGACTAAGCTTTTGAACATTTCCGAATTTTTTCCAAAATTTTTTTCAATTTAGTTTCAAAGGTAAAATGTCCTGATTTGGTGTTTTCAAAAAATGGTCACCTTAATTATAGATATAAATCACAGACCATAAATGATATAAATTAAATAATTATTTACGATCTAAAGATTTGGATTAAGCATTTTCAAAGTTATTATTATATTTTATTTGAAAAATTCTTCTTCAAAACTAAAATTCTAATTGCTTTAATCAATTATTTCTCATAGTAACTATGAATCTTTACATCTTTACGAGAGGGCGAGGAGTTGATCTTAATTTATAATATAAATATAAACACCACACAGACCATCCGTGGTCTGTGGTAAACACCTTGAATTGAAGGACTACGACCGAATAAAATTAATATTTCTTGATTCTTGAAAATTAAAATAAGATTGTTTACGAAATGAGCAGAAAATTGTATAAAATTAAAAACAAAAACATCTCATAACAAAAAATCATATAAAACATTCAGAAATTATACATCAAATAATGCTTCCAATTAAGTAACGCATTTTAAGTAAGGAATTTATTATTGTATTGTTATAATATATTGTAGTTTTTACTTTTGTACATTATAAATAGCTATGTTACTCTACAAAACTAAATACGAGCTTAGTATACTAGATTTTTAATTTTTTTAATTTAAATATCGATATTTTACTTAATATTTATTTATATTCTAAATCTAAAGTTTTAGAAATTAATTTTACTACTTTTAATATAGTCATAAAAATTTAGTGATTTTATTTTTACAAAGTTGATTATGTGAAAGTTGTTATATTCATTCGCTATTACACGTTCTTTAAATCCTTTGGTGAAACATTTTAAATTATAAATAAATAATTAATCAATTTTAATTAAAAAAAAATAATATACATATTTATCCAAAATGGTTAAAATGAGTAAAGAAACACAAGAGAGATTATCAATCGTTATTGGACTTACAAAAACTGTTTTTCACTATGGATTTATCCCAACTATAATTTATTTAGGTTTGTTTATTAAATTTTACTTGTAATTCCTGAATTTTAAAAGCCTTTTAATTTTACAGGATTCAAAAAAGGAGCCGAAGCTGGAATGCCACCTTTAACACCTCTACAGTAATATATCTTTAAATATTTTTTTTTTGGGAAGGAACTAAAATATTTTTTTTTTAAATTTTGCAAGAATTCTTATTGAAAGTTTATATTTTAAACATTTATCATAGAATTTCTCTGATTAATTTTTCTCTATATTTTATTATTCTCTAAATCTTTCTTGCAAACTCATATTTATTATATAGATTTTATTCTTATAATCGTTCTTAAAACAAATTTTGTCGCATTTTGTTATGACATATATAATTAAATGTATTGCCATATATAGGAATTTCAATTTTGTATTTTAAATACTAAAATACAAACTATATAGTAGAATGAGTAAAAAAATATTAAAAATGTTAAATATTTTTGATTGAATTAAATTTTATTTTTTTATTGTGTATTAAATTACATTTTTATGAAAATAGATTTATAATAAAATATTTTATTCCTTCCCTTTTTAAAATTATTGAAATATTTGTTATTAACAATTTATTTTATTTTTTCAGGTTACTCTGGCAATAGATATAGATATAGTATAAAATGTAAACATAGGAATAAAATAAAAGATATCACAATTATTGTATGAAGTGTATTCATAAACTTTCCAACATTACTTTTTTAACAAAGAAATTATAAAAAATAGTCCTTATAATAAATTAAAGTTAATACATCTTTCTACATTCATATATATACTAAACATATACTATCTATATTTAAAAATAGAATGCATATTTGTTTATACTTTTTGAAAATAAATTATTAGCTTTTCAGTCTTGATTCTATTAATTAGATACAAATTGTCTGAAAAAAAGATTTAATTATAATCTTGTCAATTATAAGTATTATGTTTATTATTTTATATTATATAGAAAAGAGAAGTGTTGGAATCTTTTTTTTTTTTCTTCATTTTACCTAATAAACACTTTGAATTATAGGAGGGTTAGTAATTTAATATATATTATCTCTTTAGAAAATTTCATTTCTTTTAAAACTAAATTTCATCAAATTGTTATACTAAAATATATATAAATATATACTATGTTCTATAAACTTTTTAACATTATTTGAATAAGACATTCTAATTTTTTTATATAATCTTTGAAATTTTAATTTAATGGTGTTTTATAATTCTTATTAGCTTCTATATCTTCATATACCTAAAAAAAATTTTGATTATTTTTAAATTAGATTTGAAGAAAATTGACTCATTGGTATTATCTGTCAAAATGGTAAAATCAATATACATCAGATTTTAATCAAATATTTTATGTTTATTAATATAAATATTTTTTTAACACATATTTCTTATTAATGTGTATTTATTCATATAATTTTAAAATTTAAAATATTTACATATATATATATATTAAAAAAATACTTAATGAGTTAACTTGATAGATAATACCAATTTATTAATAATTTGTTTCTTACTCCAAGATTCTCATCTTGAGCTGGAATCTCTGTTGGTATGGGAACATAATTTGTGATTTGCTGTACAATAATTTGAGGTCGAGAAGAATTATATAAAAATCTTATCAAGGCCCCACATGATGATAACAAAATTAACATGAATATAATGCCCGCCCTAAAAGTAAAGTAAAATTAATGAGGGATTAATGATTATTGATTGTTTCGAGGTCATTGTTCTAAACATCTGTTTAAAGAAAACAATGGTTTTATGGAATAAAATGATTATATTTTAAAAATTATAAATGTAAGGAAAAAGAGATCTTTTTAATTGATTTTTTTTTATTATCTTATCCTTGGTAAAACCTAAGAAAAACTTATTTTAGTTTTTATTTTTCTTTTTTAAATACTATTCTACCACATCAATTTATGAATATTATAGTATATTTACCAAAAATACCAAAGTGTATAGACATTATTACAACATTGATTATATCCACAACAATACTGATCTACACCACAAGATCCCCATTCACAATAATAAGCTTCGGTCTGTAAAATAAATGTTTAATGATTGATTATTTATTGTAAAATAAAATCACTATAGAAAAAACGAACCGATTTGAAAAATATGAACAATATTAAATGAAAAGGTAAATATTTATACATAGTAAGTGTATTAAAAATCCATTGAAACGTCAAATGCCATTTAAAGGGGGGTTTAAATCATTGGACATTTATCTGTCATTAATTCACGCATGCGCAGTAAATCCTCTACAACTACGTTTCATTTTATTCTTTTCTATATTTATTTAATATATTTATTTTATTTGTTTTCAATTTTTATTTAGTTGATCTTAAATAATTAAATAAAAATAGTTATCTTAAAGAAAAGCATTACAGAATATATTTGTATGGTATTATAGTTTCTGTTTAAGAATAAGCGCGGTGGATCAATTAAGATCAGTACGATTATTTCTCGGAAGAGGTCTTGGAAATTTGATTTGAACACATTATAAATGAATATTATTTCATATTATATATTATAAATGTAGGTTGTACTTTTGAGTTTCACTAACTTATTACAGCAGCTGATTAACTCAATAATATTGCCTCAAAGCTTGTTCCTATGAAACTGCTTTTTGTGTGTCCGTAGACTTAGATCATATTTTTCTTCTTATTAAGCGTTTTCTCTTTCTCATAACAATTAGAATTGGCAAAAATATAAAATTTATAAGAAAAACTAAAATAAAGTTGTGCGATAAAAAATATAATATAACTTATTTATTTTCTTTAAATTGCAACGTTTTAACTAGGCTTTTCAAAAAAGAACAGAGATTAGGGAACCGTGCGTTAGGTCAGAAATTAATTTCCAGCTACAGAAACAATTTCAAATAATTTTAATATATCTATTAATGTAATAAAAAACAGATATGGATATAACATAAATATTTTTAATTTTATTTTATTTATAATATATATGTAAGACCAGGATGTGACGTCATGAATGGCTGGATGACGTCATATAATTTTAAATTAAGAAAAAAACTAATAAAGATGATTTTTCTCGAGAATAAAACCACCACAAAGTGCATGATTCGTGGTGATATGTAAAAAATCTCCTCATGTGAAATATGGTGTGAAAATAACCCTTCCCTTCCTATCGTCGATCGCTAATACTACCACTTCCGGTTTCCGGATTTGCACCAAAAGTTGATCAATTCATCCTACTGATGCATTAAGTAAATATACCAAATTTCATCAAAATCCGTTCAGCCGTTCAAGCTGTACACATCTATACAGACGGACGGACAGACATCATGCTAAAAATACTTTTTTCTGTTAAGAAAATGCATGATTCGTGGAGATATGTAAAAATCTCCACATGTGAAATTTGGTGTGAAAACAATACCTCCCTTACTATCGTCGGTCGGTAAAAACACCACAATGAAGAGGAACAAAGGTGTGGAAAATTTGAGTCAAACTAAGAGTCTGAATTTCAGATAATAAAATTTTAAAAATACCTATTATGTTCAATTGAAGATTAATTACTGAAAGGAATTAAATAAAAAGGGATGAATCTAAAATGAGATAATTATATATTCATTGTTTATTATAAATAATTAATGTATGTATGTAATTAATAATAATAAAAATTAGTTATATGTATTTCATAAATAATAAAAAAGTTAAAATTTACCTAATGTCCGAATTACAAAAACAAACTATCAATAACCAATAACCAATTTAATATCTATATCTATATCTATATTATATATGCGAAAATTGGCCCAATAGATACTCATTTCTGATCAATTTGTTTTTGTTTTTAATAAAATTTTTAATAAAATATATATATATATATATATATATTTAAGAAGTAAATATTATTATATATATATTTCAAATAAAATGGCCTCTCGTTTAACATTACAAGGTAAAATTTATGTAAATATATATGAGAATATATACATATATTCAAGCCGTGTTTTCACAACTGTTGCTTCAACAGTGTCCTAAAACTTAGGAATAAAACGGAATCAGGAGGAAAAAATAAAAAAAATAAATTATAAATTCACTTAGTTTTTACGGATATTTCTTGAAAATAGTGAAATACTATTAAATGATTACAAATTTTCATATTTTATAGTTCTCTTGTTTGTTATGAAGTCTTGAATAACACTACTGCAATTCAAATCTCTCCTAGGGAAATAATATTTCTACCGAATTATTAAAGAATTTTGATTATCAACACTCTCAAAACATAATTAGTAATTGAACCAGCATTTCTCAACCTTTCAGTATTCGTATTATAATTTTCATCGTTCTCCCGCTTAGAATAAAATGTATAGAACAATAATATATATTGAGTGTTTTGGATTCTATTTTCAAATTATTTTTAACTAACTGCTAAAACAGGAGTTTTTCTATGTGTACTTTCCTTTTAGCTAGAGTTAATCAATTTTTTTAAATAATATTTTCTCTTGGATATTCTCGCTCCTCAGAATCGCTGAACTAAAGAGTAAAAGTTAGTAAGAAAATTTTGATTTATTAAAATATTTTTTTTTAATCAAAATTTATGTTTAAAATATTAACTTTTAAATTCAATATTTATTAATATTTCAAATTACAAATTAAAATTATTTCATATCTGAGGGAATATTTCCGACACAATGAATTATGCGAAATAAAATTAATTAAATTTAAGGAAATTAAAATTAAGTAAATCATAAATTTAATTTAAATAATCATTTAATATCACAATTTGTAATTTAGAGCGGGGTAGTGATTTTCACTATTTTCAAAATATACTCGAAACATAAAAACTTTTTTAAATTATTTTTTTTATTTTGGATAGTTCTGAACTAACCTATCTCGAGCTCACGTTTTGTATTTAAGTTTTGTTACACCCTATAGATCTATATATTTTATGTTCTTTTATGTTGTTTCAAGAGTTACATTTTTTATTTATTTGTATTATTATTAGCTTTTGTCTGTTTTTGTAACAATGATTTTTTCTAAGAAAGACCCGTCCTCTCTAAGCCCAAACCCCAACCTGAAGGTCCAGAATTTTCTGACGAAGTTTACTCTCTTATTTTTTAAATTTCGTTCTAATTCAGAAGGTAGTAGTAGATATGGGAAATTAGAAGTTATGATTGGAAGGATAATCGGAAGGGATTAGTATGATGAATAAAATTAAGGTAGGAGGTCAAAGGGTAGTTGTCCCTTTAGTCCCTTTTTACGTCAAGCGGTTAATGCTATGGGTCACGAATTTATGGACCTCTCTCTGAGTTCGGCAACTTGAGAATAAGAAAGATTGACGTTCATGGAGATATATTTGGTTTCCTTCATACGAAAGAATCAGTTAAGCTGACTGGGACATGTTGAATAAATGCCTGGGGATATAATATTTAAGTAGTTTCTTGGAAGAAAGTCTGGAGGAGAAAGAAAAAGTGGGCGGTGGAATAATTTGGAGGAATTGCTTGGAGATGTGGAATGAGGGAGTCTCGAAAGGATAATCAGGAATAGAGAAGGTTTTGAATAGCTGTAGCACGAAGAAGTAAGTTAGTAAACTTTGCTTATCATTTGAATCGATAATATTTTAAAAGTAAAGTTTTTAAAATGACTGATGATGGAGGAGCTAAATTATAGAGGAAAAGTTATTTTGTTTTCTTCTGATCTGTTTTTGTTACTGTTATATGCAAACGCACAATGCTTCCTTATAAGCAAGTTGCTTTTCCAAAATATTCTCTGTATATCCATTAGCAGTTAGTGTGTGTCCCTTCATTAATCAAACGTACCTTTATCGAGTTTCGGATTCTGCTTACATCAACCAAATCCTTATAACTGATCTGTTAATATTGTCTTCAATGATAAAGGTACTAAATAAAATAAATAAATAAATAAAAACTCTTAATATACATCTTCTTCTCGTAAAATATATAAAAGAGCTAAAAATTCTAAAGAATGAAAAGGATGAGAACTTATCGGACACCCTGTATATACATATTTCTTCAATCGTTATTATTTAATCTTTATTAATGCCTAATATATAATTAAAGGCAAGTGAACTCTTCAATCGCTAACAACATTTTCGGCATATTATTATTTCTTCTTCCACCCCGCCTCAAAATCCATATTTACATTATCCCTCCATCTAGTTTATTGACTACCCGTAAGCCTTTAATCTATTGATTTATCTATCAAAATCATAAATACATTTAAGATATAACTCTGCGTGTTTATTAAAATATATGTATTTATTTATTATTAATTAATTTATATAATTATATATAAATAATAAATTAAGCTTAGTTTTCTTTTAGTATTTGAGCAATACCAAAGAGCTCGGGTGACTTTTGTCCAAACTATTTCGGATCTTGCTTCACGGTCAAATAATATAGAATGTCTACAATCCGCTGGAGCTTTGGATTTAATTAAACCTTTACTTTCGGATCCAGTTCCTAATATTAAACAAATGGCTGCTATTGCCCTTGGGCGTTTAGCAAATCAGAGTGAAAAAACCGCTCATGAAATTTTACGAGGGGATGTTTTAAAACAGTTACTTCATTCTATTGATTTACAGAATGTAAGTTATAAAAATAATATAGAATAGAATAAATCAATGAAAGGCCTTTTATTCATTCATATAAAACATTTCCTTGTTTGATTTATGATATTAATTAAAAATCATTAAATAAATTCTTAAGATAAATCGATTTTATAATTAAGTTTCGATTTCTATTCAAATAGCGAGGCCTTTTATAGATTTTTTTATTCTTTAATAATATAAATATATAAACATCTGACAAAAAAAAAATAATAGAAAAAAGTCCCAGATCTCAAGGGAGACTTGAAACAATACAGGGGAATCTTTAGACAAGTGTCCATGCTCTCACTAGGTTATGCTCATCTATAAACAATATTCTCACCTCGAAGGACTATGGAAAATACTGCTAAATAATATCTTGAATATCATTCATGTACCGTAACTAGAAGTCAAAATTCAATTAAATTTACTTATTTAATTATAACTTACGTTTTTACCTTAAAAAATTCCAGAAAACGAATAAAAATAGATATTTTGTAATTTACATTTACAGTGTAAAAATGCTCATCGTAATATCCACTTCTCTACATTCCCATGTTCAATGTCAGTCTCCTCTATACAATAATTTGACAAGCTGTGGAATGTTGGTTGCATAAATTTAGGATCAGCGGTGTAGCCAAAATATATTTTCTTTTCAAAATTTTCCAATTATTTCTAAAAAATATTCAATATCTTTAATTAGTTACATTTAAATATAAAATAAATAGAAAAAACAAAAATATAATTAATCTCAAATACAAATAGCAGTAAGTAGTTGCACAAAGATAACTAATATAGTGTATAAATCGACATTAATAATAAATCATTCTGAATATAAAATACACAAAAACAAGTAAATGTCTTCTTTAAAAAGCGGTTAATAAAATCATTAAAATCGAAGGAGTTTAATGTAGGCAAGGGTGTGCGTCAGGGATATATTTTGTCGCCGATTCTCTTCAACATATATGGGGAATATGTCATGCGGAGGGTTCTGGAGAACTGGGATGGTGGCGTTTCTGTGGGAGGGGTAAAAATAACTGATTTAAGATATGCGGATGATACGGCCCTGCTCGCCAACTCGGAAGAGGAATTAGTTCAGCTACTTGGAAAACTTGAACGAGTAAGTGAAGAGTTTGGACTAAAGATCAATCAAAGTAAAACCAAAATCATGATTGTCGACCGTGCTAATGACAATAAACCTAACGTCAAGAAAATCGGGGATTATAATGTGATTGACCACTTCATATATCTCGGGTCCATGATAACCAACAAAGGCGGCTGTGATGCTGAGATAAATAGGCGTATACAGATGGGGAGATCAGTAATGACGAAGCTAAAAAAAAATATGGCAGGACAACAGCCTAACCACCAATACAAAAAGTTTTAGTCGAATCGCTGGTCTTCCCCGTCATGCTGTACGCATCAGAAACATGGACAGTGAAGCAGGTCAGTCGCAGAAAAATAGATGCCTTCGAGCTATGGTGTTGGAGGAGGATGCTATGAGTCCCCTGGACAGCACGTCGAACGAACATCTCGATTCTTGGTGAGATAGGGGCTGATCTTCGGCTGTCGAGTATTGTGCTCACAAGGGTCATGAGCTATTTTGGTCATCTTACCCGCTCCAATGATGGGTTTGAACGGATCGTGATCCAAGGAAAAGTGGAGGGTTCACGAAGACGGGGCAGGTCACCGGCCAAATGGACCGATCAAATAGGGGAAGGTGTTGGCGCTGGTCTCCGGAAGGCTAATTTTTAATACTAATAATAACAAAATGTTAGGAAAACACAAATTATTTTAGAAAAGAGAGCATGGCTTTGCTAACCTTGGCTACCCTGCTAACCTGATCATATCCTTAAAAATTATACTCATTTAAAATTAAAAAAAAACTAGTTTTCTAAGGTATAAACGATAATATTGATTAACTGACTTTAAGAATATTTTTAAAGTTTGCTTTTTATTAGAATTTTAGTTTAGAGCTTAACATAGGAATTAAAATGGGAAATGGATAAACGCATAAATCTATAAACATCAAAATAGGGCTGCTATAATAAAGTATTCTTAAAATTTTAAGCCCTTCTACATTCCTTTCAAATTTTAATGAAAATCGCTAAAGTTATTTATTAAGAATATTTGTTTATTTCAAAAAAATATAATTTATATTTAAAAATGAGTTAAGAAGATTTTTGAAAACTTCATTCTTTACAAATTTTAATGAAAAACATTAACAGTCTAAAAAATACAATTTTATATTTTGTATTTTAAGTAGGATAAACCATAAAATGATTAAATATTAGTTCATTCAATTTAATTTTGGGTTTACTTTAGACCAGTGATTCTCAACCTGTGGGGCGCGAGCACACTAATGGGGGGGGGGGGGGAGAGCATATCAAGTGCCCGCAAAATTTTCGATTTTTTTTCAATATGGTTCTAAAAAAAAGGTAAGTTGATTTTGTGACCAAACTTTTGAACATTTTCGATTTTTTTCAATTTTTTTTAATATGGTTCTAAAAAAAAGGTCAGATGATTTTGCGATGATGCTCTGAAACATTTTCGATTTTTCAATATGGCCAAATGTGTGCCCATTATTTTTTTCATTTTATGGGGACGGGGGGACGGGGCGATGAAAATTATGATTGAAAATTGGGCCGTGCATACTAAAAGGTTGAGAAACACTGCTTTAGATTATAATGAACTTGTTCGTTTAATAAAAATACTGCTTGATTGTTATAATTTTTGAGAACAGAAATTGATCCAAAATGCAAAATTAAAATTATCAAAAAATTGAAACTAAATTTTTATCTATTAAATGTAAAATGTAATTTAATTTTATATTAATAAACAATTTATTAATTTATAAGAAATTAAAAATTTAGAATATAATTATTTTTGTCTTTAGAGATATTTTAAGAGATCTGCACTTTTTATATTGAGAGCTGTGAGCAAACATTCAGCGGAAACTGCTAAGGTAAAATATATTCAATAAATTATATATTTAATGTGATAAAATAATATTAAGTAATGATTCTTTAAGAATATTTTTAGACTGTAGTCCAATCAGGTGGGTTGGATGCTATGGTTGTTTGTTTGGATGATTTTGATACTGGAGTGAAGGAAGAAGCTGCTTGGGCTTTAGGTTACGTAGCACGGCATGATAGAATACTAGCACAAGCAGTTGTCGATTCTGGTGAGTTCTATTAACTATAAAATTTGTTCATAAAAATATTTTATATCAATTATTTTATAATTTATAATTTTATCTATATGAGTAACACGCTTAACTCTTAACGTCGTGTTCAAGTCCCTGACTTGACAAAGAATTCTCTAACTAGGGATTATGGGTCAGAGTTCGATCTGAGATCAAAATTGGGAAGCTGCTTGAAATAAAAAGTAGCACCTTCGATCAACAAAATCAAGATAAAGATTGAGAGGACCCGTTCTTCTGATCATAGAACAACTTTACCTGGCTTAGAGGACAAAAAAAAACAGCGAGAAGTTTGGTTTAGTTGCACATCTAATTTTTAGAATATATATATCATTTATATTTATATATATAATTTAATACGAGCGTTGTTATTTATATTTCTGGCTTAATAAAGAAAAAACAAGTACTTATGATCTAAATTGTCTTTATTGCTTTTCAAAATATTCTTCATCAAGATTAATACATTTTTGCATGCTTTTGAACCAATTTCAAAGGACTTATATTAACTTCATTAAACTTCCACTATGTATACCATATTACCATATAAACAAAAAAATAAAATTGATTTTATTTTTAAATATTTTTTCTTATAAGATTAAATCATGATTGTAAAAAACATCCATATTTTTTTAAATCAATTATAATAAAGATATGCTTACTATAAATAATAATAAATTTATATCCTAGGTGCTGTACCTTTACTTGTACTATGTCTTCAAGAACCAGTTATTTGTCTTAAACAAATAGCTGCTTCTGCTTTGGGAGATATAGCTAAACATTCTCTTGAATTGGCACAGTCGGTTGTGGATGCTGGCAGTCTCTGTCATTTGATAAGATGTCTCTGCAATCCTGATACTAAACTAAAGGTAAAATTTTTGGAATCTTGTTTTCAAGTTCCGAGACGTTAATTTTGGTTATGATAAATATATATTTTTAATTCGCTCTAGGGATCTAAACTCATTATTTTTTTATTAATTAGTTTATTATACTTTTAATAATTTTGATTTATTATTATATTTTGAATTTTTGTAAACTTTGTTCGGTTTGAAACTTCATCCTTAAATTTAGCATTTTACCTCTGAGTAACTCTCTCGAATTATACATATATTAAATCTATTTATTTAATAAATTATTATATTTTAATTAAAAACAAAATATTTTTATTTCATTTAAATTAAATTTTTTAATTATAATAATATAAAATTATATTTCATAATTAGAGGCAAACCTTAGGTGCATTAGCATCTATTTGCAAATATAATGAAGAACTGGCAGAAGCTGTGGTGGAGGGTGAAATTTTTCCTGATTTAATTATTCACCTCGGACATCCCGATGATTTGATTAAACGTAACGCGGCTGTGGTAATTCGAGAAATTTCTAAACAATCCCTTCAAGTTAGTATAACTATTATGTAATTTAAAATAAATTTGATTTTTAATTAAATTTTATATATATTTTATTTTGAAAAGTTATCTCAACTTGTGGTTAATGCTGGTTCCATTGGAGGGTTGATTGAAATGATAGCAACCACACGAGGAGATATTCGGTTACCTGCAATCATGGCTTTTGGCTATATATCTGCACATTCTGATCAACTTGCCCTTGCTATTATTGCCTCGAAAGTATAGAATTACCATTCGATATATATATATGTATATATGTGTGTGTAAAATTGTTGTGTTAATTTTTTCCCTTACAAATTAAAGGGTTTAGTTCAATTAACAATTGTGCTTAATGAAGAAACAGAAGATCATTTATTAGCAGCTACTATTTGGGCTATTGGTCAAATGGGAAAACATTCACCAGAACATGCAAATGCTGTTGCAAGTGCCAATTTATTTCCTAAACTTATTGAGGTGAGAATTCGTATTCAAATCATTTTAAATTGCAAATATATATTATTTGAAAAAATAATTTCCTAAAAAAAGGTAAGTATTTTTAATATTTGCCTACATGTGAAATTTACAAAATTACCATTAAAATTTGAACAGGATAGATTTACTTTCAACAACCAAAATTTTTCGTATTTTGAATAATATTTCACGAAACATTGTATACAATATCAATTTATTAAAAAAGTAAAAAATAATAATTGATGTTTAATATTTATTTACTCTTATCAATAATTTTATCTAACAATAAGATTCCAAAAATCAAGAAATTAAATTCAAAACTAATAGATTATATTTGTAAAAATTTTCCTGTTTATGAATCCGTGACTTTTGATCTATTTTGATGTCCTCGACAAATCTTATTTTTTGGAAGGGATAAACAACTTGGAGAATCGTTGGACGAAGTGTATAGAGCTCAAAGGAGAATATATTGAAAAATAAAATAATTTTTTTATCCCAAAAATCTGTGTTTCATTCAAAAAGTCTCTATCATATTGTCCTGCCCTCCAATATCAACAAACCTTATACAAAATTGACCATACATCTGTGATTATGAATAAACATGAAAAATATTTAATAATCTCATATACATTTTATGTAGATTTACACAAATGTAAGGAGTTCAGAAGATTTACAACTTAAAGCTCGATCTACGCTTAAACAAATTCTTCAAAAATGTTTAAATATGAGTGCTCTTGAAGAATTACTTCATGAAGCCCCTCCCACAATTTTGAAATATATTGTTGGGCAATTTAGTAAGGTAAGATTAAAAAATAAATTAAAAACTAAAATAAATTCCTTTGCTTATTAATTATCTCAAATTATGTATTTTATATTATCACCAATTGATAAATAATAAGTGTTTTTTTTCAAATATTCGTATTATCAAGAAAGAATATTTTTTTCCTGAATTTGTACATCATTCATTAATATGTCTCTTTCCTCTCTCCTCTAAATTCTTTTATATGCAATATAATTTTAAAATAAAAAAAATGTATTAATTTAATCGATTGCTCTAGCCCAAGTAATAATATACTTATACATATATACGAGTATAGTACTACACACACATTTACGTCATTCTACTATCTTCATTCCTATTTGTAGATATCTCATCGCTAATTTAATTTGCAATTCTTAAGAGTATCTTATTGTTTTTTCAAAGCATCCTTCAAAATTTCATACATATAGTACTATTATTTATTTATCTATTTTAAAATAAAAATAAATTTAGATTTATTTACTCAACAAATATATTTTAATAATATAATAATAATATATAAATTCCAAAAAAGAATTATTAATTAATATACAACCAACAATAATTTAATCTGAATTTAAAATATGGATGTAGATTTTACCGCATGATTCTCATGCAAGATGTTTATTTGTGTCATCTGGGGGACTTAAGAAAATACAAGAAATTAAAGCGGAAGATGGATCAGAACTTATGGATTATATTATTGTAATAAATTGCTGTTACCCACAAGAAATTGTGCAGTAAGTGATGATTTTCAAAATTATTCTTATAGTAATTACTTAGGTATTATTGTAGTATTTTGTCTTTTTGAACGCTGAATTCTTTTGCCTAGTTAAGTGTTATTCAATTAATTGCTTTAGATATTTCGTAGGAAATAAAGTTTTGGATTTAAAAAAATGGAGAGAAATATTTTGTTATATTTTGAAGTGGGGATATGTGTTTGGTAAAATATATTAATTTATTAACTGGAGTGGTTTTTCTATTATTATAAATTTTCTTTTAATTTCTTATTTAAATAAGCTGGAGTGTCTCCACTCGACTATCTCGCAATTTGAATTGGATTAAATAACATAATATATTATATTTAAATTAAATTTAATTAATTATAAATTATAAATAATAAATATTAAACCAGCGCATGTTTGGTTTTTTATTGATGGCACCATGGCACGTGTTGGCGCGTGAGATTTGCAGTGTTAAAAAATTAATTCTGGTACTTTCAGCGATTCAATCAAGCTGAAATTCTATATATAGCAGTTTTATATAATTTTTAATCATATGAACAACTATCAAACATATATCTTTATTTTTACGGTCACTTTAGAGGAAAAAAAATCAAAACGTTGTAGGTAATGACCCTCTCCCGGTTGAGCTACATTTCTCAAAAGTTGATAGAAAACTATGAATTTTGAATAATGCTCATGTACCAAATTGCATCAATCTAGCTCAAACCGTTTTTGCGTAATCTTGCCTACATACATACACACACACATACACACACAGACATTTTTCTCAACCTTAGTGAAAATGATTCAGGAACCTTCAAAACGTATAAAAACATCAAAATCTCAACATCGAAAATTTTCGTGATCGCAATACTATCTCTGGCGAGATAGTAAAAAAAAAGAAATATAGTTTATATAACTTAAAATTACATACATCCTTAACTGGTAATCATTATACTCATGCTGAATCTTTTCGATAAGAAAAACAAATGTTAATATACAAATAATATATAAGATAGTTATAAAAATAAATATAAATATTAATATAAACAATATAATAAAATAAAATATTTTTAGGTACTTTTCCCCAGGATATACTAATGTTATTTTGGAAAAAGTTAATCAATATACTCCTGAAGTACCTTCTCTATTTGGTGTATTAGGAGAACGAAAAGAAAGTCAAGAATTTGAAGAGAACCAAGATAACGATTACCAATAAATTAATTAGATTAAAAATGTTATCAACATTAATAAAATATTATTTATTTATTTATCTCAAATGATTCTTCTACAACCTACCCTTCCTAGAATTTGGACAACTACTTTACAGGTATATTTGTTTTGGAAGAAATTTAGAGATAATGACTATTATTCAAAATATTCATCTAATGTTACTTATAAACATTCTAGCTATATGTAGTGTGAGAGTTTTTAAAAAGGAGTTGTGGTTATTAAATATCGTCCCTTTCCAATAAATACAGTATTAATTAAGAAAGCTAATGGATTTTTATTTCATATTGTATACATAGGATTGATTATTGCTTAAATATTAAAATAATTTAGATATTTCTAAGTTTCACCAAATTATTTTTCTTATAAATACTGTTACATTGAATAGACATAGAATGTCTTAACAATTAAAGTGGATTATACTGTGGGTACAGAGCAATAATCTTATTTAAACATAGAATATTAATAAAATGAAATTTTATAAAAAAAAACACTAAAACTTAGGTTTTAAATAATATAAATCAAAGAGAAATTTAAAATATAATTATAAAATTTTGTTTGATGTTACTAAACTAGAAGGTTCTTGACCATAGCAATTACATTCCCCCAAATATCTAAATTATCTTTCTTCAATTATTATTTTCATGCAATTTCCTTTGATCTTTATATTGTCATTATTTCGTTCTTGGCTTATCCACCGGAAGTTTACCAATTTATTCGCCCTCTTCGATTTTATAATTCTGACTATTTCGGAATGCACATAGGCCATTAATTTCTCATTAAGCTATTTCCACCCCTAAGAATTGATTTTTTGTTTTTTTTTTGTTTATAAATTCTAAGATTGATTCAATTTTCAAAAACCCTGCACCAAAAGTCATATAATACAATTTATTCAATAAATTAATAATTTTATAAATTTTAATTTTGATATTCTTTGATAATTATTTTAATGAAATTCATTTTCATCAATTTAAATTCTACTAAACTTAGTTTGTAAATGTCTTTCTTGTTGGATGTTTTTATTGTATGTACACGTGTATATTGTTCTATAATCTAAAAAAAGTTATTCGTTATGATTATTCACTATTAAACCAACAGCCACGCAAGCTTTATATCAAACGACTCACGCATTTTATTCTCATCAAGGTCAGATGCTTAATTTCAACATAAAATGTTAAAATAAAATAAATCATAAATTACCAAGGAAAATACTCTATTTGCATTTGATAATATAATTAATTTAATTAATTTATTAATTGTTAATTACAAGTATAGATAAATCATAAAATATTAAATAATAATAAATTATATTTTATTATATAGGTGTATATAAATTGAAGTTCAGAAGATTTAGAATTAAAAAAATTGAAATATGATATTTAAGAAAATTACATCATCTCAACTCAACTCTGGAATATAAATTATTTTTTTCGAAAAATAAAACTAAATTTACAATTTAATATTATTTCATAGTTAAACTAATTGTTGGACAAGATTTTATCTAGATATTAAAAAAATCCAAATGTTAATAATAACAACTTATAAGTCATCATATGCTAATTATTATGTATGAATTAGTTCACAATAAAAATAAATAATAAGCATATTTTTAATTTTATGTAAAAAAATATATACCTACCTTATTTTATTTTATTTAATTTAATATTTTCAAAAATAATAATGGTGTAAAATTTAAATTATTTATTTAAATTTTTAATAATTAAATATTTAATTTATTCTAAATGTTGACAATTTAATCAATTTAATTTTATTAGATCACAGTTATCGAATATTTTAGTTAAAATAAGATATGATATACTCTAAGTATCACTTTATATTTATATTATTCAAATAATTTAAAACCTCACATAACAAAGACAGTATGATATGTATCACAGACCATCCCTATAATATGTATCTTATTCAAAATGTTTTTAATATAATAAGGAACTTATAGATGACATTTTTATCAACTTTAATTTTGATTATTGTTTATTTTTAATAAAAGTTAAAATATGAATCCTCTTCATTTGATTGATAGTTTTAATATTGAGATTATTCAAATCGAATGTTTTAAGGGTTAAATGAGAGGGCTTTTAATTAAACTTTCTTGGATAAAACTTTGAAAGAGGACTATCCAAAGAAAGGTGATTTCCTATGACGTGATTCAAATTAGAATTTTATTGATTTTTATTTCACTACTCTAAAGAAAAAAGAGTAATATTATTCTTTAAAGATAAATGAATATTCTTCTAAATTCACGTGAAAATATTAACTATTTTGTGTTTGTATAAATATAAACCTGAAGAAAAAATCTTACTCCTTTTTAATATCTTGAGATTGATGAGTTCTCATTAATCTTTTCTAATGGCCTCTGACATTAATTCTTTTTCCTTTTTTTTTTGAAGACTATTTTTTCAACATTCACGCTTTTAATTATTATTAATTCGAATATTTTATTATTTTTTACCTTTCTTAAATAGAATAATCTCTCTCTCTCTCTCAGCTAATAAAATATTTAATTTTAATTTTTGAAATATACTCATAATTATGTGTACGGTTTATTGTAAATTTCAATATAGATAAACACTTTTAAAGTGAATATGGATAGGCATATAAAGTATATAAGATAAAATACCTAGTAATTGACACCTTAATAAAATTTTCGACTGTGTCACACTTTGTTAGGGCTTTGTTCACTTAATAGAAAATGTTTGATCAAAAATAGTTGCAATAATTATTCCCCTATCACACGCTAAATCAAAATCTCCAGAAAGTTTAAGGAAATAATTAAAAAAAAAAATTACGAGCTTTTCAAATTGATTGACACCCGGCCTAAGCATGAAACTTACTAGTTGACACACTTATGGATGATTAATTGACACTGGCAAGAAATTTAATTAGTTCTTTAACCAAATATACAAAAAGGTTTTAATCATCTAATTTTTTGACAAAATAAATATTACGAGTTTTGCTCAATTTAACTGGCTTGGAAATTTGAAAAAGTACGCTCATAGTCTATCTTTTCTTCCCTGCCTCACCATTTCCAGAGCCTATTATGTTTTTCCATTGCTGATATTGTTGTAGCAGTTTCTGAAACTCTAGTAATGATTCCAGGATTCAAAGCTTCCTCGTAGAAGAACACAACGTACTGTCTGATTTTCCTTTCTATCCGCTTTTTGGGGGTTTCTTCTTTGTCAGAAGCTTCACTTGTGGAAGGTAGATCCTCATTCTGACACGAAATGACATCACTTTTTTGAATCAGATCAGTCTATTAATTCCTCAAACGCACTGAAATTATGTCTGAAGACTTTCCAGTTCATTTTTGGTGGTCTGCTTCAATTCATACAAGAACATCCCTAAAAATTTAAATATATAAGTTATGGACCCAGTTCCTGCAACGCCAGCAGAATTCATGACGTCATGATTTCTGCAAGCGCAACACTAAATTACATTATATAAGACGGCTTCTCGACCCCATAGCCAGTTCTTAGTCAACTCACTTGAAGGTCGAAGGCTCTGCCCTTTTGCTCAGGGATTCATTGCGAATCACCTGCATTTGCTCTCAATAGATAATCACTTTGATTATCTATTCATCGTTCAGGAATCATCTAAAAGATTACCTGCAT
The DNA here is from genome assembly GCA_963082975.1 of Labia minor. NCBI lineage: Eukaryota > Metazoa > Arthropoda > Insecta > Dermaptera > Spongiphoridae > Labia > Labia minor. The sequence goes on along the minus strand of OY720347.1, from coordinate 41,947,480 downwards.
TGTTATAATCTACTATAAAATCCATATAGTGATTAGTACTTCACATGTACTGTAATTCAACAAATCCTTTGCATGATTTGTTGCTTCACGTGCTAATAGCACACTGTAATCGGTTCTGTATTATCTGTATTATTGATTATTTTAATAAATAAACTTAAGAAAAAGTAACTTGTACTTTTTCTTCCAAAACCGTTTTTTTAAAAACGAAACTCCCGGATACAGAACCTGAACTTATATCTGTTTTCAATATTTACTTTTCATAAAAGCAAAAATTGATTTTTTACAAACAGGCTTGTTTGTTGTCTTCCGCCGTTATGTAGTTTGCTCTACCTTTTTTTAAACTGTGGTGTCCAGTTTTGTGACTAAGAGCGAACATTTAAAAAATCCGCCTCTTTTATATACGTACCAGCGTATTATTGTTATATTGCTTTTTTAACAAAAGTTACAAACACAGACCATTGGTCCAATGTCGACTACTAGGTATTTTACCTTATTTATATTTTCATATTTATTAAAAAAAAGATTATTTTTGAAATAATTAACAATGTTATGATTTAGCTGATGATTATGATTTCCTTTAGAAATGTAACTTTTGTTGTCAAGTGATAAAATATTCTATTAGTTTAAATTCTATTAATAAAAAATATTTATATTTTAAATAAAAAATGGCATTGTGGATTTGATTACAAAATGGAGAGATTAATGACACAGCAGGCAATTTTTTTTATTGATTGTGGTGGGAGTGAGGAGGAACATTTCTAATGATGTGGTAACAAAGCCGCCAATAATGAGTTCCAGATAATCTAAAATAAAAATATTTTAAAATATACAGTTTTTCTATTTAAAAATTAAATTAATATAAATTCAAATTTACATTATTTTTATTATAAATTTTATGTTATTTTATGTTATTAAAAATAATTACAAATTAATAGATGAAATATATGTATGTACATAAGATATATATAAAATCTAATTGAATATGTTACATTGCTGCCTTAGGCACAATATGATATATTTTCAATATATAATAATATAATATATAATATATCTTCATTTAAAATTATATGTTGAAAAAATAAAAAAATCAATTGTTAAAAATATTGAAGAGAAATACATTTTTATTTTTATAAGATAAGAGAAATTAAGTTACTTAATATTTGTGTATGTATATACAATTCTGATATTTTTATATCGACATCTTTTAGCTAATTCTAATCTAGCTATGATCTCAAATATTTAGATTCCTGATTTAGGTCAACTAATGATAATCCTCTAGACAAGCATACGTAATATAATATATACTTATGTATATAAAACTTGAATCAATTTAATTTATATTAATAGAAAAATAATATATCAGATACTTATTTGTTTAATAAAAGAATAATAATAAAAAGATTAATATTATTATAAATATATTTAAAAAATTAATAGATCGAACATTTTAATATATTCTACTTATAAATATACAATTTAATGAAAATAAGTATTAATTGAAAATTTGATGAAGTTTCGAATTTATAGATATATTTTCTTTGTGCACATTTTAAAGTTAATGATGATTTTATAAGTTTTGAAAAGAAGAATGATATATTGAAGTAACTTCTGAAATATGCATAATGCAAATATACGAATTTCAATAAATTTGAAACTTCATCAAGTTTCTAATTAATAGTTATTCTTATTCTAAAAGTTTTATATTTTTATTTTAATTTTAGTTTAGTTTGTAAATATTGATAGACCTAATACCGATTAATTAATTTACGAGTGTATATATTAAGTATTTGTTGGTACATTGATTTTATATAAATTTTATTTTTAGATAATTATTATTATCTTTAATGTTATCATTTATTTATAATAAATATAAATAAAATATAATGGTCTGTTTGCTTGGTAATTTAATCAAAAATATAATATATGAATGAAATATTTTGAAATTTTCCATTTAGAGGATTCTTATGGACATTTTTTCAATACTGTGTGTGAACGTAAGCATAAAATGCAATCATGCAAAAAAAAAACTATGCGGTATTTCTTTACATTTTGTGGTTTCTTTAGAATGAAAGAAAGAAATATTTATTTTCTTTAATGTGTGTGTGTGTGTAGACGTATGTTTTCGGATTGAATTCCAATTTTGTAAATTGCAAATAAATAAATTCTTAAAAGAACAGATTTTTCTGTAATTGATACCATACAATAATCCTTTTATTTATCTACGAGAAACAAAATTAAAAAAAAATTTTTAATGTTTGTTCATATATTATATAAATAAATATATTTTTATTAAAATTGATATTTTAAAATATTAGAAAAAAATAAATTAGAAGATTAAACTCCAAAAGTTGCCTGTATAATAATAATAAAAAAAAAATATAAAGAATTATTATTAAAATGAAATAAGATATAATATATAATTCTCTTCTTGTTCATTGTATTTAAAATAGCGAACTGACGTCTATTCATTTGATTTGATGAATCCATAATGGTTGATACGACGCTCGCGCATCATTTTGACAAGAGAACCGATAAAAAGCCAGGATTTGCGATATCTCCTGGCAATCCCGGCGTAAACGTCCGCCCTCATCGCTTTCCGATCCGCTGCCTCCGCTGCGGCTGCCAACGAAGGCGTTTCCACTCCCTTCATCGAGAATCGATCACCACCCCCGACACTTCTCTAAAACTCAAACACTATTTACTTTAATCAATTCCAATTGGGAAACGAAAAAAAAAAATTATTTTTATCGAATTGGTACCAAATAAATCTAACAAATACCAATTCATCTTTCATGAATTACTAACACTGGAACAACCATCGCCTTTAAAACTTTTCGATAGTTTCATTTGTCTCGTTCATTGGTACATGGATCATTACATGGGTGGTTAATTTTTCTCTTTCTTCATTTTGTATCACATCGTCAATAAACTCTTGTAAAAAATTTAAATGTTTTCCATACAATTCTTGATATGTTTGATCCAAATAGGTGGCGGTTAATTCATTTTCACCAAATCTACGAAAATAATTTACTGAATGATTCGTGTTGTCTGGCTCGAAGGAAGAGCTTGCAACAGTTAGGTTTCCTAATCGTGTAAGACACATTTCTAGGTCTTCATAGAGATTGCATGGCGTCTCTTCTTCTTCACTGGGCCAATTAGTCAAATCAGGAAATAAAATTGATGATAATTCTAATGGTCGACGGACGACTTTCTTTTGATGTCGCTTCCTTTTTCTTAAAAAATCTTTACCTTTTATTTAAAAAATAAAAATGAAATAATAAACAAGAAATATTACTTAATTAATAAATATAAACATGTCTAAAATATATATTTACTAGATAAATGAGTTTGTCCAGAATTTTCTTTTAATTTCTCCTCCTTAGCACTGACAATAATTCGAAGGGATTTATCACGTTTTCTTTTATGTTTTTCACCATAATTATTCATCATTTTTTGATGAGGACTATCAAAGGAGCGTTCAGGAAAAAAATCCATTCTTCGTCCGTATCTACGGATAAATTATTTAAATTAAAATAAATTATATTATTAATATTTTTATTTTGAAGTAGAATTTAATTTTTTTAAAATAATAATAATAATCGTTAATATAATTTGAAAAATAGGGGTGCTTCATATAATAAATATTATTAAATATTTATGTTTAATATATTACAAGTATTTGATATCGATTTATATAGAAAGAATAACATCGTGTTTATATATGTATACAAAACTCACTAAGTATTGGTTGATAGTTCAAACTTATTGTGTTTTTCGGGAAAAAATGATTGATTCATCCATTTTATTGATCATTCTTTCATTATTTCAATGAAAAGAGAAATTTAAGAATGTATATATATAGAATATAAAACCAATTCAGATTCAGATAGGTTTATTGATTGTGAAAGAAAATGAATATATGACAAAAAAAAAACAATATCCTTATCTCTATGTTAGAAGATTTATAGACTATTCATATTTTGAAAGATTAATAGCTATTACGAATAAGAGGAGAGATTCGATTTAATATTAAACTTAATTATTCAATTCAAAGAGTTTTAGAATGGCACGAATCTGTTCAATCGATAATCTAAATAATTGCTGTGCATTTTCAACAAATATAGAATGAAAAATTATATTTTATTTATTTCTATAATTTTTCATTTCATGATATATTTTTATGAATATGCTTCATATGGCACCTCTCGTGAGACTATATATATATATATATAGAGAGAGAGAGAGAGAGAGATATTAAAAATATTGAAAATTTTCCCTTCACTGATTAAAAACTTTCAGGAAACATTAACTATATAGACTAAATGAAAATAATAAATAACTAGGTTATTAAAATGACCTTGGACCCTATTTTTGAAGGGAAAGATTTCTTTACATTTAAGAAGATTAGATAAGATTTAAAATTTAACTGATTATCAAAAAGAATTCAAATCTAATGACGTTATTATAGTAATGAGATTTATTTTAAAGATCAATCAAAATGAAATAAAAGATTAATGTGTTTCCCGCCATTGTATTTTTATTAAAGTTTGATAATAAGGTAAGTATTAAAATTTTAACACAAATAATCTACACTTATTTAATTTAAATATCAAAATAATGAATTATATATAAATAAAAGTTTAAAAAGCTCTAATTTCTGATAATTAAAATTAAGTTATAATTTTACTTTGTAATTGAAAATTAATAATTAATAATTTTATGTTATTAAAGTTTATGTATTAATTTAAAGAATATGTTTAAAATGACTTTTTAGAATTTAAAAACACATAATTATGTTTGTAATTTTTATATGATACTTTCATTTTGTAATAATATATATTTATATAGTTGACAATAAATTTAAAAAATATAGTCATAAATAATACAAATAAAAACCCTTTTTCTTTATATGAATTAATAGATTAATAATTATATTTCATTGTTAAATTAGATATACTTTAGAAAAATTATTTTAAATGTAGTATTCGGATAAAAGATAATTTATAGTTGGAATGAATGAATAATTGTTATTTATATATTATTTCTACCCAAAAAATGTGTTTAAAATCAATTTTCATTCTTTTACTTTATTAAAAAATTTATTTAAAATAGTATATAATTGTATATAAAACAATTTTAGTATTTCTTTCTGTTAATTACATCATTTTTATAAAATTATTTAATTTATTTTAAAATGAAAACTGTTTTTTTTTATTTTATTAGGAATTCATAATCAAATACTAATTAATTTAAATTTTAAAATATTTTCAATCGTCAATTTTTTTTTATCTCATAAATCAGTTGAAATAGATTATTTAATTATTTTTTCTTAAAAAAGATAATGATAAATCAATAATAATTAAGTAATTAAAATTTTTTTCAATGCAAGGATGGTATTTTAAATAAAAAATATAATTTAATAATATTTGATATACATATCATATATTCAAAATTATGAGTTAAATAATCAGTGTTTTTCCCCTATTAGATGATATTTTTCAAATCTTAATAAAAAATGGATTATATAATTTTATAATTATTAAAGTTTCAAATTAAAATATTTTTCATCCATTTATTAAAATAAAAGATAAAACAAACGAACTATATAAATAAACTAAACTTTATAATAAAACATTAGATATGTATTTTATTTTAATAATAAATCATATAAATTTTTTTAGCATCAAATCATTTATTTTAATCGATATTTTTAAGAACAAAAATAATTTAAATATATATAATAACTTTATACTACCCAAATCCATTCAATTCCTTTGAATTGCTGGTCATTGATGATGAGGAGGAATGTGAGAACCGCGGAAAGAGAACCGCGCGACTCCCACACACGGAGAAAGAAGCCACTATTTTATTCTTTTAAAAAGAAACCCGCATTATATTTTTTTATATTTCTTTTATCTCTTCAATTGAAATATATTTTAAAAATAGAAAAATATCTTTATAATAAATTAATCAAATATAGAATTCAATTTTAATCGGTAAAGATATAGAAAACATCCCCTTTAAAGCTTAGTAGAAGAATGATTCTTTGGTATCTACTTAGGGAGGGTTGCCACGTGACCGACTCGATTTCATCCTTTCACCCCTTCAATTGACTTTCACCCTCCAACTCTCTTGGACTTGAACCAATAGGTAAACCAATTTTAATAATAATCTAAAATCTAAAACTCTAATTTGACATAATAACTTTAAAATAGGTAAAAAATATTTGATATTTAAACAAAATTTTTTATATTTTAATTCTATTGATTATTTAATATTATAAAGAAATATCTAATATCATTATTTAGTTACACGATTCACAAAGTTATAAAAATATAATCATATCTCTATTAATTCCATTAAAGTTTTATAAAGTTGTTTTAGTTCTCTATTTATAAAATTAGCTGGAGTGTCTCCACTCGACTATCTCGCAATTTGAATTGGATTAAATAACATAATATATTATATTTAAATTAAATTTAATTAATTATAAATTATAAATAATAAATAATAAATATTAAACCAGCGCATGTTTGGCTTTTTGTTGATGGCACCACGTCACGTGTTGGCGCGTGAGATTTGCAGTGATAAAAAATTAATTCTGGTAATTTCAGCGAATCAATCAAGCTGAAATTCTATATATAGCAGTTTTATACAATTATTAATCATGTGAAAAATTATCAAACATATATCTTTATTTTTACGGTCACTTTAGAGGAAAAAAAATCAAAACGTTGTAGGTAATGACCCTTTTCCGGTTGAGCTACATTTCTCAAAAGTTGATAGAAAACTATGAATTTTGAATAATGCTCATGTACCAAATTTCATCATTCTAGCTCAAACCGTTTTTGCGTAATCTTGTCTACATACACACACACACACACACACACACACACAGACATTTTTCTCAACCTTAGTGAAAATGATTTAGGAACCTTTAAAACGTATAAAAACATCAAAATCTCAACATCGAAAATTTTCGTGATCGCAATACTATCTCTGGCGAGATAGTAAAAAAGAATGATAGAATTTATAAGGAAATAAATACAATTCGTTAAAATGTGTTGTATAGTAATTAAAGAAGTCAATTTTGAGTAAATTGTAATTTTTTTCTAAGTATATGATATCTCTTTAGTTGGGAATGTTATGCTTATAATTATTATTTAGGAAGAAGCATCGTTCAATATTAGGTTGTAGAACCACTAGGAATACTACGTACGTATTGTACGTATATACATTAGTATGATATCAATTATATTCTTCGCCAGAATATAGTTGTTAAGAATAAGACTTTTCTATCTATATAAAATTGTTGAATACTTTATATAGATTTAAAAGAATAATTATTAAATAATAATTAATATTTATATAACCATTTAGGAAAACAAAAATTATTAGGTCTAGAATTAAGATTCAAAATATAAAATTTAATAAGAATAATTTTTAACTAACAATTCTTGAAGCTCTTTAAGCTTATTGATAAATTTACTTTAAGCACATTTCAACTATTACTCAGTCAAAAAGAAGATTAGTTGAGAAGAGGCTTCTGTTAACGATCGAAATGCGCATAAAGCATATATATTAGAAGAACTTGAAACTTCATCGATTGTTTAATTAAAAATTAATCCTATTAAGTTTTATCTTAATTTTAGTCTACATAACATTAACTTGAAGAGTTGAAGTCGGCACATTACTATCAATCAATTGTAAATTAATATCGATTTCATAATTATACTAAAAAATTTAAAATATTTAAAATATACAAAAAAGAAGATATAAGAGTAAAATAATCCATATTTACAAAATCTTTATTAATTGTTTATTTATAAATATATTATTATAATCATAAAATTTGTATTTTAAAAATAAAGTTATATGTCCGCGTCCATAAACATTCTTAGCAAACTTATAAACAATCAATCTTTTATATTAATATTTGCAAATTCTCGTATAACATCATCTTTTCTATATTTCTTGTTATAAATAAATCTATATTTAAATCTATAAATAAATCTATCTATAAATCTATCGAAGTAAAATTGCACTAAAAAGAATAAAATAAAATAAATATAAAATGTTTTTTATAAAATAACGTTTTTCTCATGGACTAAAAAGAATAAAATAATTTTTCTATAAGCCTGACAAAATTTATGGAAGAATTTCTTCATATACAACGAAAAATGTTTGGCGCATTTAGTTTTCATTTGCTTTCTATTTTATTTCTATGCAATTAAATTCCTTTATAGAGCTATAATTTATATAAATACTTACATATCACACTAAAACATTTCATTAACAAGTAACACTATTTCTTCTGATATAATCAACTGTTTTGACTTTGATTGATAATATGTAAATTTAAGAAAATAATCATTCTTTTAAAATTTGTTACATACTTTGATATAAAAATATTACATTAAAAAATAATAAAATATTAATTTCTTAAATCTTATTCTATCAATTTTATTGCAATATAAAAAAAAATTGTTAGAGTGATGTGTTTAATAAAATTTTTATTATTATAAAAATTTGACTTGATGTTTCATAAATAAATATAACTAAATGCGCCCAACATTTTTCGTTGTATATGAAGAAATTCTTCCATAAACTTTGTCAGGCTTATAGAAAAATTATTTTATTCTTTCTAGTTCATGAGAAAAACGTTATTTTATAAAATTGTTTTTATATTTATCTTATTTTTTCAATATAAATTCAATATGTATAAATCTTATGATATAATTAATTGGTTCTTTATTACATATACTTCAGTTATAGTACAATCGAAAATTATTAATTAAAATAATAATTATATATATTTAAAACATTAATATTAAATAATATATTTATTAAAAGGAAGACTATTACCTAAAGATATTGTCTAACATCTGAATTCACTGCGTTTTATAGATATTCTTAAAAAATTATTTTATTTAACAAGAAGTTTTTTCACCAATTAGAATATGAATTTTGGAAATTATTTAATTATTTTATATTAAGATATTGTAATAATCAATAAATAAAGAAAGAAAAGTTAAAAATCTTAAGATTAAATAAAATCTTTATGAATTGTGGAATTTCCTTTTAACTAAAAAATACCCGGCATACGTGTGGAAGCAAATGAATGAACTTGAGAGAAAGCCAAAATTAATTTCAAGAAAGAATTATTTAAACCTCGAAATGATGATTTATATTCAAATCAAATTTTAGATAAATATTATATTTTCTTAATCAAATTGAGATTTTATTGATTTATTATCATACTGCATAAGTATTATATATGTAAAGATAACAGATAATAGAGATAAGAAATTGTTCATTGCTCCCTATTTAAATAACCAATCATAAATGATTTATTTATCGAAAATAAATAATTAAATTATTAATAAAATCGTTTCCATAATTATATATTATTTCTTTAATTATGTATTTTATACCAATGTAAGTGACTCATTAAAATACAATCATGTGAGTAACTTGTCATTCGAGTAACTTGACATTCATTTTCCATTTTCATACACAAAGGATTTATTTCTCTTCTAGGTTATAATGTTCTGGTTTAAATTTTCCTAATTTTTCAAATAAATATTTTATTTTTATGATCTCAATTCTTAATTTTAATATTTAATTTTTAACTATTTATATCATTATCTATATAAATATATGTAAGTATTATTTTTTTCATTTAATGCTCATATTATTAATAAAATTAATAATAAATAAAATTCCAGTACTAAAGTATTATATATTCTATCTAATTTTTATTACTGTATTCAAATATAAAAGTTTTTTTTAATTTAAACCTTATTACACTGAAATATTTATTCATAAATTAAATATTAAATCATGTACTTGTTTATAGTTTTTCAAATTTAACTGAATATGGCCTGGACAACTTATCAAATTATTTTGGTTGTATCTATGGTTGTCACTGGATCTATTAATACTCTTAGCACTAAGTAAGTATTATTTTTAAATAAAAACAATAATGTCCATTCTCCATCGATCTCTAAAAGGTTTCATTACTTTAAGATGGGCTGACCAAATGAAAGCTGCAAGTGAAGATGGAAAAGAACGAGAATTCAATCACCCTTTTTTTCAAGCAGCATGTATGTTCTTAGGTGAAATGTTATGTATCGTCGCCTTTAAAATTACATTTGCTATTTTAAAAAGAAAAGGAGTAAGTATTACATTTCTTATTGTTGAAATATTAAAAAAAAATAAAGAATATTATATACTATACATATAAATTGCTAGGAAATAAATAAAATTAGTATAATAAATTGTAAATATTATTAAAATAAAGGATTTAGAATAAGCGAGTTTCATCTTATTACTATTTGAAATTAAATTTTTAAAATCTTTTATTTTCCAAATTAATTTTTTCTTTAATTTTTTTAGAATGGATCTGAAAACGAGCATAGTTTAACAAAAGGGAACCGAAATTTTAACCCATTTTATCTATTTCCACCTGCACTTTTTGATATGATGGGAACTTCGGTAATGTATGTTGGTCTTAGTCTTACATATGCATCTTCATTTCAAATGTTAAGAGGTAAATTTCTGTTAATTTTGTTTTATTATTAATATTATAACAAAAAAAATGTAATTTTTATAATTAAAGGATCCGCTATTGTTTTTGTCGGCATTATGTCCATGATATTTTTACATAAAAGACTTTGTTTAAGAGAATGGATTGGAATAATTTTTGTGATTGCTGGACTTGCCGTTGTAGGCGTTTCTGATATTGTTTTCTCACCTCCTCCAAAAGACAAATCCAACAGTGATGTTATTTTAGGTAATTATTAATTTTATAAAATTATCTAATTATATACTTAATTATTTATTTATTTTACTTTTTGATTACTTATATTGTATATACATTATAAAATGCTTCTACGATTTATTTGAACAAATTTATAGCCACCCGATTTTAAAATTTATTGAAGACTCTTAACATATATATTATCTGCTCAGTTACACATTTATGAACATTTTTAGTTTTTAATTCATTTGTATTTTATGAATATATAATATTAATTTATTCACAAATTGCAATAGATAAAATTCATTTGTATTTGTAACTGCTCAGATCTAAGAACAGGATGGCTCTACAGAGGGGACTGGGGTTACAGGGGAATTCTTATATAATAAAGCCCAACCACTTAGTTTAGAAATTAAACTACAAATAAAAAGATAATGCTTTAATATAAAAATATAAATTTAATTAAAAAAAAAAATAACAATAATTTAACATTTATTTAGTAAAAGAGAAGACAGCATTACAATCAATTCTTAGTTCAAAATAATAATAATTTAATTGACAATTTATTAATCGCTTTTAGTGAATTACAGGATTAAACTCGGGGGAGGGGGTCTTCATAAGATTACTCAGATTACTTAGTGATTAACTATGGGTGTGGATATTACCAGAAATCAGCACGCAATCATAATAAAGTCCCGGTAGTGGTCTGCTATTGTCGGTGTCTGCTGATATCCCCCAACGGGCTCGTTACCTCTATCTCTCTCTCTTCTTCCTTCTCTCGCTCATTCACTGAGGTTGATGCACCTACTTCGCTGGGGCTTCGGCGCCTAACGCCAAAGACACCACTTCGTTAGAAGATCCTCCCTAATCGTGAACTGAGCTACCACTCTCACTCCATCACAGACTCCACATCATAGGCTGGACTTCAAAGACTAGTCATTATAGACTCCCCATCCTCGACTGGGCATCATAGACCCCATTGTCCGCGTCAAGGGTTGTTTTAAACACTTGCCCCTCCCGAGCCTCCTCTGTCTCTTTCCTTCTTCTCCGATGTTTGGTTTTCAATATGGTTACCCAATGGCACACACATGACCAGGACAATCCCAGTCCATAGGCTTTATTGCAACATCGGGTGATTTCAACTGACGAAATTTTCCTTTGCATGGACCCAAAAAGGAAGATATATCTATTACAATTAAATAAATTAATTATAAATTCAAAAGGAGATTGAAAGAGAAAGAAAGAAAATATATATAATTATATATTTACTCCTCTAAGGAAATACAGATGGATGGAATTATTCATAAATTAAATCTTCATTTTAATTAAATATTTTAGTGTGAATATACATATAAAAATTCAGACTAATATTTATTTATATTTAAAGAATTTTTATAAATATTGAATTTTGTTGTCTCAGCGAAAATGCTACTCACACGCACGAGAGTATATATCAGCATTGCCCGTTCATTGACTAAGACCTAATTTAATTCATTTGACTCAGGGATTTTGACTTGTTGCTAATTTTTTTATAAATTAGCAAAGAAAGAATTCCTTTGCGTCTCTTCACCTATCAATGGAGAACTTTTTGCAAAAAAAATTCGTCCACGAACTCCGTCCAGTTACAGTATTAATAAATCTATAATTTTCTTCGAGATCAATATTTTATTTAATATAACTAATAACTCTTAAAATTTTCTTTATATATTTAATATAAATTATTATTATTATTATTATTAATATATATTTATATTTTTATAAAATAAGAAAGGAATAAAAAAATTTGATTTTATTTATTACTTATATTCTCTTTAATAATCATATTATTTATTTGCCTAAAGGTGATTGTCTTATTATTGGAGCCCAAATATTAACAGCAAGTCAATTTGTATTTGAAGAAAAGTATGTTACCGGACAAGATATTCCAGCATTACAAGCTGTAGGGTGGGAAGGTATGTCTTAAATTATTATTATTTGGAATTTTTTCTTTAATTCATTTATAATTTGTTTTTAGGTATTTTTGGATTTGTAACCATGGGTTTACTTTTGATTCCTTTTTATTATATCATTGTCCCAGATCCTTTTGGTTCTCCCTATTCTCATCGTTTAGAAGATGTTCCAGATGCCTTTTTTCAGATGGGAACAAATAACTTAATTATAGTTGCTATTATTGGTATGTTATTAAAATTTTTAACATATGTAATAAGTAATATTATTTTAAATGAGATTCTAAATTTTAGGTACTATTTTAAGTATTGCTCTCTTTAATTTTTCTGGAATAAGTGTAACAAAAGAAATGAATGCAACAACTCGAATGGTGTTGGACAGTGTACGAACTTTAGTTATTTGGATTTTTAGTATAAGCCTTCAGTGGCAAGAATTTCATTGGTTACAGGTAATTTCTTAATATATTATTATTGAAATTAGAAGTGTTTTTTAATTCATTTACATTTATTTATTTTCTTTTATTAAAGATCATTGGATTTCTTTTATTATTGATTGGGACCTGCCTTTATAATAATATTCTTATTATGCAAGTTTTAAATAAAATTTTTAGAAGAAGATCCGAGGAGAGAGATTCTATAATAGAAAATGCAGAATAATAATGTTGTTTTATTGAGATTGAATTATTTTATTATAAATGATAACTGTATTTTTATAATTTTTTACATTTGAAATATATATATATATATATTTTAATTTATAAACATTATTATTAATTTAATCACCTATAGTTTATTTAACCTCAAATCATATAAATAGCTAAAGTATAGGCAAGTGTAATATAATATTCGTGTATAGATTCTCAAAAAAGGGAACATTTTTAAGGATAATTAAATATATATAATAATAAATATATTATTAGGACTTTAAATAAAGAATACGGAATAACATTTTCTTATAGTTACAATTCTTTCCTTTATATTCTTAGCAACCCCTAGACACTCTAATGCGCCTTTTGAAGCTATTAATTTTGGAATGCCTGCAGCCGCATGGCGAATATTCAAATTTTCTAATACTTGAAATTTTTCGCCAACAATCTTGTAAGCTTTTTAATTTTTCGCTGTTAAATGGTTAATCGCTTTTAAAAAAGGAAAGTTTTCCAATTTTTCAAGAAAGTAAAAAATTTATATAAAAATCTGATATATTAAGGGAGACTCGGAAAAAATCCGATTATTTAGGGAGCCGCAAACCAGAAAAGATTGGGAACCTCTGCTCTAAACAATAAATGAAAATATTTATGAAAATTTGAAGATTGAAAACAAATTTTGTCATTTATTTTTATTTTTTGCTTAATAATAATTCTTTATATACTCAGTATTTGTAAAAATATTTATTTCAGGGGAATTATTCTTCTTGGAAAAAATTTATGAAAAGTTTGAAGCATAAAAAAATTATATTGAAAACAAATTTTACAATTTATTATTTTTTTTTCTTAGTATATTTGATTACCATTTTTTACAATATTTTTTGAAATTTCAATTGAATAAATGATTTTTTAAGATATTATTTTAAACTTTACATTTGTATTGGAATGGAATATATGAAAAATGTGTCTTAAAACATGCCATCACCTACCTATAAATACTGTACACAAAATTATACATTACGTATTAATATTTTAAATATATATATTTTTTAGTTTTTTAGTTATACATGTAATATTTTTTAACTAATTTGATTTCCTACGTATTTTTATCTTCAATTATAATGAAGAGAATATTTTGTAATCATAATTTTAAACGAAGTGCTTAAAATAGGAATTTTCTTTTTGAATTTTTATCAATTTTCTTTAAAAAAATCTTATTTCATATCTTCCGGATTAAACATTCCCTAAAAAATAAATTGTTAAATAAATCATTTCTAAAATAAGTTATTCAAATTTATCAACTTACTCTAGCTCTTCGAAGAATCGAATCTTTACTTGCATCATAAGGATGATCTTTTGATGGAATTTCAAGAACAGATGGAACAGGTTGTGTGTGGCTATCAATGCAGTGACGTATCATTTCAGCAATCTTAAAAAAATATTTTTAAAATTAAATTTATATATATATATATATATATATATGTATTTATATAAGATAAATATATTACATTTTGATTAATTAAAATTATGTCAATATCATCCCTCTTAACAAAACGTTTGAAACAATCTTCTATTTCGCTTACAGTCGTGTCTAAAACAAGTTAAAAAAATTTTTATTTTAAATATAATATGTCAGATTAATATAATTATTAAATTACATATTAATAAGTCATTAATTGTCTAGTATCCCAATAAAAAATATAATTTTAATCAAATAAGTTTTGTAAAATATGAAACAATTTGTTATTCAGAATTATTTTATAACTTAAATTTAAATTGATTGATACAAGTAGTAAATTCGGAAAAGAAATAATTTTGCTTAAATAAATTCATCAGAGTTAGCAAGAATTGGGGTACAAGTGTTTTTTAAATATATATACACTATTAATAGTTCTTACAAATAAATGCAATTAAATGAATTGTATATTATGTAAGAGTGTAAATGAAAATAAATAATATTATACCTATAAGCAAATAAATTGACAATACTGTACTATGGGTTATAGTGTAAATTTATCGAGAAAGTTCAATCAACGTATGTAAAAAAGGTTAATATGCAATTTAATGTAATTCAGACAGGAGATTTCGTATGAGGTACTGGTTTGTGTTATTGGTATTTACAAAATCCACTGTCTGAAATGTAATGTGAAAATGGAAAAATTGAAATTAAATTTATATTCATTGCATGTCTTTAATAAATAAACTTTTTCAAAAGTCAAGAATATATATATATATATAATCTATATTGGACCTACTTTTATCTACTACCATAAAATTTGGATGTCGATTTTTATTAATTTCCCCAACTCCTCCTAGTAGAAAACCAACACAAGTATCCTAAAAGAAAATATAATAAATATAAACAATATTCAAATTAATTTTGAATTAATTAACTTTATTATTGAACCTCATCTCCAATTACAGAAACCAATTTTCCTTTAATTGCTGAATGAAGAGCCATTTTAAGATTTTATTCAAAAAAATTTAGCAAATTCTTTAAATTGAATTATCTATGTACTTGATTAAAGTCATATGCAGTCATATGTTTAATCTAAATTTCAAGATGGATGTCACAATCATGTGATCACATTTAATCAAAAGAATCTCTCTTTAATATTATATGTCAAAAATTAAATAAATTATCAGATTGAATATTATTTTAAAAAATATAAAAATGTTTATAAATCAATTAAATATAAAGTAGAAATATATTTAATTATTTATTTATTATTAAAGTCAATTAAAGATATTCTTGACTTTGAAAATATAAAATATAAATTTTTGGATAAAATAAAATATGAGATTTTTATAATAAAAAAAAAGATGAGAGATATGTATTTATTATTAAATCAAATGATCTTATTTACATATTTGGTAATAAATAATAAAATTAATTCTAAACATATTTTTAATATTTTATTAATTAATTACATAATAGATTTTATGAATCTTATAGTCGACAATAATTTTAACAAGAAATTATAAATATTTGGTTTTAAATAATTAATATTTTATTTTTATTTATTCTTTATCTCAAGAATTTTGAATTAGCTATAGAAAAAATGTTTGTCCTGAAAAACAATTGGTGTCTGAAAGAATGATAGAAGATATAAGATTTGATAGACGGTTAATGTCATCACTAAAACAATGAATAATAATAACTCCTTTCAAAAGTTCTTTATATTGTTTTGTGTTATTTAATCCATTTTCATATATATTTGACATAGATATACTTTTCAAATCTTCTAATTTTGATTTCATTATTACATGAATTATTGTCCCCTAAAAAATGTTATATTAATATACAATACATATTTATATATATAATATAGAATATCTCCAAAAACGAAAGCAATCAAATGAAAAAAAAATATTTATATTAAAATCTAATTGTGACAAATTGATTGATTTTAAATATTATATAAATAAATTATATTTTAATATTTATTTATTGTTTTACCTCTTTTTTCTGGTCCAGAATAGATTCAAAATTCAGTAATTTATTATTTGGATCAATTTCATATAAGTGAAATATAATTAGATTGTTATAAACATTCTCAAAGGAAATCGATTCAGTAATAGTAGAAAAATATTCTATTTTATGTACTTTGTATTCTAAATTATCAATAATCATTTTAATAATATCATTTTCTTCAGATGCTATAATCGCAACCTTATTGTTTTTTTCTAAAAGTAAAGCATATTTTTTAAAAATATTTAAGAAATATAAAAAATGTATATAAGGTTTAACCATGTTGTCTAGTTGAAATTAATTCCATCATTAAAATATTAAAAATTGAATTTATTCCTACACAAAAACAACCGTTCATTCTTGCATATTTTATTTATAACAAGTTTTATCTCAAACAAATTTTTTCTTATGAATTCTTAATAATTATTTGTTAAATTAGTTTTTACTTTCTATAAAAACCCTTTCATCTCTAAATGTATCTGGGTTTATTTATTTTTAATAAAATAATTTAAATCCCCAACAATGGGTCGAGAAAAAAGGCTTTTAAAATTATAATTATTGCTGATAAATAAAGCCATAATTAAAATATAACAATAGAAAATTATTTTTAAGAAATATCAAGATTACCTTTCAAAACTCCAAGAGCTGAGTATAAATCTTTTTTATAAGTAACTTTCCATAAATCATCAGGACCTTTAAGAAACTTTGCTTTAACTCCAGTATATTTTAATACTAATTCCAAACATTCTGTTCCGTTATCTAAATCATATTTTTGGCACTAATAATGTGAAAAATGATTTAATTATTTAAATTATTAAATACCATCAATATATAATTTTATTATTTTGTTTAAAAAAAAGCTATTTTTTGATTATAGAATTTTATTTAGTATCAAAATCTTAAAAATAAAGAAATATAGCGGGAAATATAGATTATATTTCATTGTTTGTTCACTTTTAATTGAAATAAATATTCTCTAATTTTAATTAAATCTGAAATTCCTTTTTAAAGATTATTGATTATTAAATACATCTGAATTTTTTCTAGTCTAGATATGAATATAAAATAATGAAAATTTGAAAGTTAAAAGAATGTGATAGATTAATTATTTAAATCATTGTATATTGTTAGAATTTGGAATTCTATTAGAAAGTTAAATTTTGTACCTTAGAATATGATTCGTCTAAAATCTTAAAATTAAAAGCTTGAGGAGTTTCACTAGCTACATATTGACTTCGAATCAAACTTTTTTCAATAAATAAATTATCATCTGGCTTTAATATTGTAGAAACTAAAGGTCTAATTGATCCAGCTGCTCCATATTCATCGGCTAGTAAAACTAATTCTTGTAAAAATTTCTTAGTGACCAATGGTCTTACAGCATCATGAACAATTACAATTTTAGAATAATCGCCTAAAAATAGATATATAAAAAAAAATTAAATTTGAATTAATATTCATTTTAATTAGTATGCGTACCTAATTTTTTTAAAGTTTTTATTCCATTATATAATGATCTGTGTCTTGTGTTTTGTCCTAGTACTAAATGAACTTTCTTAGAATTTAATTTAAAATTATCAATTATACGTTGACATCTTTCTATATTATCAACAACTAGAACTATATTTTTGACCCATGTAATTTTGTAAAACTTCTCTAAAGCATATAAAAGCAAAGGTTTTCCCTAAAAAGGAGAGAAAGAGAGTATGAAGTTTATACTTTTTATTTAAAGTAATATTTTTACCAAAACTGGGCAATATTGTTTTGCATCTTTGATTCCAATTCTTTCACCACATCCCGCAGAAGGTAGAATAACATCGACATTAAATTCTACCATAATGTTAATTAATTTATAAGTCAATATGAATAAATTACATTAAAATATTTTAGAAATTTTAAATTTTTACGCCATCTTTTCTCCTGTCAAATCAAGATAAAAACAAATTTGCAACTATATTCAGACAAATATTAATTAATAAATTAACTTGCTAATACTTTATTTTATATCGAAATGTTATAAAACAATAATAAGAGCGAACCAGACAATTTAAATTTGTAAGGTTTATCAAGAGATTATCTCAGTGGTAAAATCCTCAACTACTGAATTTGAAAATATAGTTTCAACCTCATCAAATCACCAAAATTTATTAAATATATTTAAAAATTAAAATTTAAAATATTTTGGGTATTGAAATAAAAAAAATCTTTAATCTTGCTAATATCAACATAAATTACTCCCTCTAGGGTAAAAAAGTTTGCTACAGTTCCGGGAGGAGGTCCATTCTATGGGAGGAAGGTTTTAGTCGGTAAGAGTCCGACACTACTCGAATAACATCCTTCGAGTGTCCATGAGGATTTCCCCCTTCCAAAAAAAAAAAAAAAAAAGTATGTATACGCAATTGGCTATTTATACATAGAGTATGTATACTCAATTGGCTATTTATACATACAGTATGTATACGCAATTGGCTATTTATACATACAGTATGTATACGAAATTGGCTATTTATACATACAGTATGTAGGCATATTTTTATGTTAAGTAAATACAATAACTTAAATATTTTTTCAAAAACATGTTTCCATGATACATTACTTCAGATGGAAATACAGAAGTATTATGAATATGGATATCGATGATGAAGGCATGAATGATGAGGACATTGATGATATGGACAAGGATGAATTCAATGGTTTTCAAAAACTATTATCGGATCGAGAAAAATTCAATACTTCACTGACGCAGATATTTTATCAAATTATGGAACTATACAACCTTTAACAAATATATGAACGAACTAAAATTAATTGAAAAAAATGCTAGAAATGGAGTTTCTCTATTTGAGAATGAGTATAGTGGACCTACAATTAGTTCAATAGAATCTGAGATAAGTTACTAAGATAGTTGAAGCTGGAAATTGCATGGATAGCTTAGTTGGTACTGAAAGTCAGAACAAATCCGATACAAA
Source organism: Labia minor (assembly GCA_963082975.1). NCBI lineage: Eukaryota > Metazoa > Arthropoda > Insecta > Dermaptera > Spongiphoridae > Labia > Labia minor. The sequence continues at coordinate 41,927,687 of OY720347.1, read as the reverse complement.
TCATCAATCAAATGAAAACCTAAAATTCAAAACAAAAATTAAGTCTAAAGGACGTCCGAAGAAAAAAAACTAAACAGATTCGGTTTTACAAGAAGCAAATTAAAACACGGAATAAAAAATAAAATAAGTACTTAAGTATACAGTTTATGTCTAATTCTTTATCTATTTTATTGTTTTGCTTTTTACTTATATTGTAACAATAAACATTAAATAAATAAAACGTTATTTTCCTATAATTATGTAGTTTTTATTAAAATATTAATATTAATAAACTTTTTTTTTTGGTTAGTTAGTACGTTAAACGTAACTTCAAATAGCTAATTTCTTATACATATAGTATGTATAAATATCCAATTGCGTATATATACTGTATGTATAAATAGCCAATTGAGTATACATACTGTAACTACAAATAGCTAATTTCTTGTATGTATAAATATCCAATTGCGTATACATACTTTATGTATAAATAGCCAACTGAGTATACATACACTATGTATAAATAGCCAATTGCGTATACATACTGTATGTATAAATAGCCACATCCTATTAAATTTAATAGATGTATAAAATATCTAATGTATTTAAAAAAAATTTCAGATAAGTATTTTTATTTCATAAAATTTGATAATTTATTCTCGTTCTATCGTTCTGCACTTGCAAACTACTTTATTTCTTTCTTTTTAAATATTTTTTTATAAATAAAATCTGATTCATTTTAATGAGCAATCATTTTTTTATAAAGTAGAGTGTTTTTCCTATTTCTAATAATCGAATGCACACTATCGAAGGACTTAAATTGATTTTGCTTACAAAAGCTCCCACGGCATCGCTAGTAGTTTACCGCCATTTGTTTATTTGTGTTTTCTAAATTAATTTAGAAATAAAAATCCAAATTAATTTTGTTTTAGTTTTATTTGCAATTAAAAATATTTAAAAGTTCTTTACGAAATTTTAAAGTTATTTCATTTAATTTAATTATTTAAATTTCCATACAAATTAATTTTGAATTGAGTTTCTTTTTCTCATATCTATGGATTAAATAAACTATAAGCTATCAAGCCTTCATATTTTGGATTAAATTTTTACAATTTTATAAATTTTCCAATATAAGTAATTTATAAACAATCTTTTTTGGGATTTTTAATTTTTTTAAAAAGACTTATTTATTAATTTGCAATTTCTTTTCAACTAAAGTGAAATTTAATAACGTTACGATATATTGGACTTAAGTGTATGTTGGTTATTTCAATTTCCTTTTATCTGTGAAATTCAAAAAATGGGCACCCCTAAAGCAGATAATAATCTACCAAATCCTTCGAAACCTAATAGTAAACCATACGGTAAAATAGTTTTAACCTTGAAGAATTGTCTTTTGCCCGAAGAAAAACTTAAACCCACACCTTCAGAATCTGATGGTTTAGACCCAGAAACTGAAATTGACTTAAGGATTTTAGGATGTGAATTAATTCAAACTGCAGGAATTCTACTTAAATTACCTCAGGTAAGTTAGAATTTTATAGATTAATATTTTTACACATCAAAGAACTATTATTATCAAAATTTTTTCATAATTTATCTTATTAAATTAAGAATTTTAATTTATTTTTTAATTTATACATATATATATTTATATGTATATTTATAATAAATTTAAATTTTATCATATGTATATAACATATAATGCATTGTTTAGGTGGCGATGGCCACTGGCCAAGTACTTTTCCAGAGATTCTATTATTCCAAATCATTAGTAAGACATTCGATGGAGGCAACAGCAATGGGTTGCGTTTGCCTAGCATCGAAGATTGAAGAAGCTCCAAGAAGAATACGGGATGTTGTTAATGTGTTTCATCACATTAAACAAGTGACACAACAAAGGTAAATAATTTATTTTAATAATATAAATTCAGAATATATTATTATACTTATATTATATTTAAGACACCAAAAATTCTTTATATAATCGATTTATGTCTTTTAAATTTTGGCATCCACCTTTATTTTACAAAATTACTAAAATATTTATATATTATTCCAATTTTATATCATTCACATTGTTTTTATTAAAATAATTTGAATTAATTAATTATATGAAGAAATTTCTAGACTAAACACAATATAAAAATAAAAGCAATTTTACACAATAGAAACACCTATTTATTCGATGGTAAATTAAATATTTACAAATTTTTATTTTTGGGCCCGAGGCGGTCTCACTTTATAGAGATTTGCGAGAATGAACTTGCACAGTCACCTATCAATAGATTGAGTAAGAGTTGGCAGTCTTTTTTCGTTGTTAATTATTATTAAGTATCTTGCTCCGTAATTATGTCATAATTTGGGGTTTTAATCTATATGGAAAATTCTTTCCCTTCAGTTGGAATGTCAAATATCTAGAAAAACGACCTTTTCTTTTGTTTTTATTTCAAATTAAAAAATATTTAACAAAAGTCTGCTTATATATATTTAATTCACCATCGAATATTATATATAAATATATTTAATCTTCAATCATTTTATTTATTTTAAATTATATTCCACTAATTAAATTTTTCAAAATTCTAATTTATGATATTTGATAAAATAATTATTTTCTATATATATATATAGTGAAAAAATATAAACAATTATATTAATTCAAAATATTTTAATAATAACCAGTAATACTTAAGTTTCAACATTTTATCAGTATATTCTTTAATTACTATATTAATTTGGAAATATATTGTTGGTTATTTTATAAAAAAATCTTAATATTATAATATTTTAAAAATTTTATTATTTGAGTATATTGAGTAATAGTAAGTTTTAATATAGAATATTGAATTAATTTAAATTCATAGCAACAAAATATAAATTATGACTAATAATTATAAATATACTTAGTTTAAGATTTTTGTTTAATATTATTATTAGAATTTATTTTAGTATATGTCACAAACAAAAAATTATTTTGTATTTCTTTTATATTAATGGTTTATAAAATAATTTTTTATAGGACATTTCTGATATTAATATTAATTAATTGAAAATAATCATAAAATAATTAGTCTATTTATTAAGAACGAAATTTGAAAAAATATTAATAATTTTAAATTCATATCACTTACCATAATTTCAAAAAAAAATTTCGCTAGTGTATTTTTAAAAATATCAAAAGTTATTATTTATAATTGATAAATTTAAATCTTTATATTATAGTTCAGAGTTTCATAATTTTTTCTGAATTTTTTTTATATTTAAATATTAATTAGATTTCATTATATTAAAATTATTTCTTATTAAACAAAATCAATTTCAAAGTTGATTTATTTTATAATATAAATAGTTATTTTACATTTATAAAAGTATATAACAATAACTGAAATAACTATTTTATTTGAAATTATTTTTTTTTTTTCAAATATATTTATTTTAATATTTGTTCCTCAAATTTTTATTTATACTCTTTATATTATAATTATCTATATTAAAAATTCAATTAAAATTTGAAAGTATGTAAAAACAAATTTTATATATTTTAAGATTTTTAGTTAATTTTTTTAACAAAAAACATGTATTCTTTTCAAAAATAATTAATTGTTTGTTAGTTTTCTTTTATATTCTTTTGATGTATTATATATATTTTTTTAATTTTTATTTTTAACCAAGAAGATTCAACTAATACATTTTTGTTTAAATTAATAATTTTTAAGCTTTATACTTATTTATATAAAAAATAAGTATATATTTCTTATTTTGCTTAAAATTATATTTTTTGACATAGCTTGGAAGCGCAGGAGCTCGCATTGCGCTCGCCTTTTCTACTTGTTTATGACATTTTTCTGTACATTTGCTCAGTTGTTTTCTACGTTTATTTCCCCAGATGGCACGGGACGGATGCTCGGCCCCGGACTTGGAGGGAAGTGTCGACCGGACTCGGCCGTGAATATGAATGAGTCCGGGAGGCGATCTGATCTACCAGGCCCTAGTGTATTTCAAATAATTTTGTATTCATTGCAAATGGCCCCATCAACTCAACCTATTTATTCCCATGTTTCCATTCAAAATAAAGAAATATCAACGAATTAAAAATTTAATTTATTATTCTTTAAAAATCAAATTTAATTTTGAAACCATATTTACAACTTTATAATTTGACTTGTTATTTTGGAAAAAATCACATGGATTTCAACGACAACAAAATGATTGGTATTCCCGGGTAAATTTATATTTAACAATATGTGAACTGTTGTCAATCAAAACTTGTCATTGCGTTTTAGTATGTTTCAGATAATAATCTTTGGACATCATCAACGTTGTAAGTATAAAAATTACATACTAATTGAATTGATTGGATTTTTTCCAGATTCATATTTACTAACAATTTATATAAATGAAATTTTAATTTTAAACTATTATTTATATATGGGGTAATTTTGGATGCCAAAAAGGTTTAAAAGATATTAATCTATTTTATAATTATTTATATCTATATAAATATATCTATGTATATCAATAAATATAGATATATTTATATATATAATATCTAAATATATTTAAAAATCACATTGATCTTGAAGATTTAACTTCTTCAAATTTATTTATTAATGAACTGGCTATGGGTAGGACTAGGTAGGACTTAAGTGATTTTCCTCTGTGCTTTAGGACGATCCAGCCTATTCTAGATCAGGCTTATATAGCTCTCAAGACACAAGTTATAAAAGCTGAAAGAAGAGTACTTAAAGAGTTAGGATTTTGTGTTCATGTTAAACATCCACACAAGGTAAATTTTTGTTTTGTTTTAATTGAATATATAATAAGTGTAAATAACATTAGATAGCCTTTCTTATCTTATAATAATATTAAAATTATAGATTTTTTATTTAATATCACCAATGCAAATTAATAATATAATTTTAATTTTAACAATTTTAATTATATGTATTAATATTCACAATTGATTATTACAATGATATATTTAATTTAATTAGAGCTCAAATGTTTTTATCTTTAATACATATAATTTTTTTGAGACAATATGTTTTCATTTTATTTATTTTTTTTAAATTTAATAATTTTTTTGCATTTTCTAGGATATATATCTATATCTATATCTATCTATATATATGGAAGATTTAAAACACAAATTTCGACTTAAAAATTTCATTTAATTTCTTTGAATCAAGTATTCTCCTGAACGGTAACAATCAGAATTATAATCGTTTCTTAAAAATAACTACTCAAAAGAAAACTTATTTTTATTTAGAAAGAATACTTCAAATGCTGTATTTGTGCTTCTGGAAAATTAATTTTAATCATTATTAATTTTTTATATTATTTTATTTGAAATTTATCTAAAAACCTTTACCAATTTAATAAATCATTTTTCTTTTTATTTTTGGATAATTAGATTTTCTTTAATATATATAAATATTTTCTTTATAAATATTTAAATTTTTATCCATTTGAAATTTTTCATTAATTCGAAAAATTATATTTATATTTAATATAATATTTAAATAAATATATTTCTGAAATAATATAGATAATTGAACCTTTCTTTCTTATTAGACATTTTTTTAAATTTATAATGAAAAAATTTTAAACTAATTTTAAAATTTTATCATGTTAATAGTCATAGTAGGCTTGGATAAATCCAATCATGATTAAATAATTGCAGGAATTGATTTCGTTTGAATCAATCGTTTTTCGATCTATTTAATTTGTAATCAGATTTAATATTTTCTTTCTCAATTGTTCTCAAGGATATCAGAAAAATAAATTGATTCTACTCGTATTTTATATAGAACTTGTAGATTGAATTACATTCAATTTATTTATTTTTTTGAAAAACTAAGATGTGAGCCACGCAATTTTTTGATATTAATAAATCTTAATCTTATAAAAAGATAATTTACAATTTCTTTTATTTATACTTATAATTTATATCTATGTAATTTAAAAAAGAATTGTAGATTAACCAGTCCCATTTTCTAGAACAAATGATTTATCATATTCTAAAATATTTTCTAAAAAGTATAATTGAAATTAAACAGATAAAATGACCTTTTTATATAAATTATGCTCTTGTTCACTATTTTTTAAATTTGAATTTTCAAAATATAATTTTATTTTGTTTATATATATGTAAGACCTATTTTTTCATATATTATCAATAAAATAAATATCTATTCAAATCTTATAATATGAGTTATCATTAATATATGGCAATTTTTGATTGTTGAAAGGTGGGAAAGGGGAAGAAGTTATTCTTTTATATTGGTCCCCCCCATGTTAGAAGTTTATACATAAATATAATTTTTAGAACTTCGAAATTTCTTATCTCTAACACAAGATTATCAAATTTAAAATATTTAATCAATTTTTTCACCATTTATATTATATGACTAAGAAACGAAAATTGACTTAGATTCTTTGAAAATACGATTCTTCGCAATATTCGAAGTAGGAAGAAATCACCGGGGAATATCGGAGACACCATATCGAGGAATTCCATGACTTCTAGCATCTTCAAACATAGGGTCATCAAGTCAAGGATTTTGCGATGGTCGGGACACTTAACTATAATGGGAAAAAGACTATAACGAGATTCTTATGGAGATATATATATTTATATATATAATACTACGGTGCAAAATTGACGTACCAATGAAAACCTTATTAAATAGCAAACCATTTTTAAAATTTTTACAAATAAATAGCCCTATAATGTGTAAAAATATGTATAATTAAATTTAATAACACGTCACTCAATAAGTCTCTGGACTAAAAAAAAACAAATTTTTTTATAGAAATTCGACATATTTGTTCATCAACAGAGTCCTTCAAATGTGATATATTTATTTCCACACTCTTATATAACTTTTTGATCCCCTTATGTAAAATAATTTTCTTTGCTCCCAAAATAAGCCTCAGTTTCGACAAATACTTTTTCATTTGAACCAAATTTTATTAAGCATGCATTAGTGGATCCATATTTCTTCCAATATCTATTGTCACATACCGACACATGAAATTCTTTTTATTTCGCTTAAAGAGCTCTAATCAGTGCCATCGCCCTGATTGAGCAAACGCGGCACCCACTTAGAAAGCAACTTATGCATGCTCTAATTTTTATGTAGAATTGTAAAGATATTACCTTCTGATATCTTAAAGGCGTCTCACGAAAATGCATTTTACCTTTTTAAAATTATTTTATGCACATTTTTTGTTTTTGGGCAACCAATGCATTCAGCATTCACCTCCCGGAAATCACGTGGGCTTGTCAACAATGTTGCGATTTATCTGTTAGAGAATTTTAAGCTACCCGTTAACCCTGAAATTATTTTTTTTATATAATATAAATTAATTTGGATGAACTCTGAAATTATACTAACTGGTGCTCTTTACATATATTGATTTTTAAATAACATAACATAACCATTTTTACAGACCGATGATAGGGAGGGAAGGAATTGTTTTCACACCAAATTTCATATGTGGAAATTTTTATATATCTCCACGATTCATGCATTTTGTTAACAGAAAAAAAAGTATTTTTAGCATGATGTCTGTCCGTCTGTCCGTTGTGTGTCCGTATAGACTTGTATAGCTTGAACGGCTTAACGGATTTTGATAAAATTTGATATATTTACTTAATGTATCAGTAGCATAAATTCATCAACTTTTAATGTATATCCGGAAACCGGAAGTTGTAGTTTACAAAGTATTAATTTTATATTTATTGTCTCAAAATATATTTCACTTAAAATATAGTAGTAATTAATAATTGAGTAATTAAACTAAAAATAAAAACCAAGATAATATAATTTAATCATTTTAATTCAAGTTTTAAAAATATTTTTCTTTATGTATATATATAATGTTGTTTGGAAATCAATTTATTTCAAATCGTCGGTCGGTTCTGTGCCAGCTCATTTTTTCTAATGTTTTTTAAGAGATAGCTTCGTTTGTTGGATTTTTCTTAGCAATAAATCCGAGTTAATAGAACAAATTATGGCTATTTGTAAATTTTTTTACAATAATTGCTATTTAATAAAGTTTTTATTGGTTATTTTTTCACGAATATATTTATTAAAACTTTGTGGTTTTTATAATTATTAAAGTGATTTTTATTAAAACACCACCTATTTGTATTTGTATAATTTATTTATTTACTTAAATAAACGTACAACGTTTCGACTGCTTATTCTGAAGTCCGCTTGAGTCGAAGCAAGCGTACTGTACTTGATAACGACAGATTAAGCAGTCGAAACGTACATTTATTTAACTAAATAAATAAATTATACAAATATGTTGTGTTTTAATAAAAATCCCTTTAATTTTTATTTGTTATTCAATATTTTGCCCCGGATCGAAATATACATTGAAATCGTGAAATATATTAGGGTTAATTTAATAAATAATGTTTAATATATTAAGTCTTAAATAATTTCATCAAAAATAAATTATTTAATTAAATTCATTATTATCTTATATCAAGACAACTTATTTTCTTTAAGTAATTTTTATTTGAATTTCTTCATTCATTTTTCTTTTTAATGAAGAAAATTTATTTTTATATTCATAGTTTCATAACTTTTTTTGTTATTACTTAATCGTTTTCATAAATGACCACTTTAATGTAGCCATTATTAACAAATATCAAATGATATTGACATTCCACAATTATCCAAAAAGAAAATAATTCCTTCTAAGAAAATATTTAATATTTTGAAAAATACATTATTGTAATATTATATTTTACATTTGTTATCGTTTTGGAGATTTATTAACGACTTATATTGAAACTAATTAAATAAATTCAAATTTAACTAATTAATAATTTTCTTTAAACTATATGTAATTGATTTTCTCCATGATTCAAAGTTAAAAAAATAGTAAAACATCAAATTTGTGTTTTTTTATCAAAATATATATGTTGATTTAATTTTCAATAAAATTTGTACATTTGTAAATACGAATATATTCTTATTTGTTTAAAAATTAATACATTTATTTCTTTTTAAATAAATTATTTAATTATATTCATTATAATCTTATATCTGATAATTAATATAATTAATATTATGTTAAAAATTTTTTCTAGATAATTGTTATGTATCTGCAAGTACTCGGCTATGAAAAACATAAAGCATTAATGCAATCATCATGGTAATTTTTCATTTATTTAACATTAGTTATAAGTGTATAGAAATTAAAAAATATATTTGTTCACTATTATGGTATATTTTTATATATTTTTTATTTTCATAACACTGCGAACTTTTTATTTAATTTAAATATTAATTATTTTAAATTATTTAACAGGAATTATATGAATGACTCTTTAAGGACAGATGTTTTTGTTCGTTATCATCCAGAAACAATAGCTTGTGCGTGTATCTATTTAGCCTCTAGGACACTTGGAATATGTTTACCAAAACAACCTGCTTGGTTTGATATATTTAATGTTGCAGAATCAAGTATAAAAGACGTTTGTTATACTATTCTACGATTATATAAACGACCTAAGGTATTATTAAATGTATTTTATACCTATTTATATATATATAATGAATTATCAAAGCAGACATTTTAATACAAACACATTAAATTCGCTTAATCGAGTTAATTTTTACAACTAGTTTATAAAAAAATGAATATAATCCTTATATAATATGATTTTCAATCATGCAATCTTTTCAAGTTAAATAGAGTCTATAAACAATTAAGTTGCTGAAATAACCATACTTATAATATATATATATAATTATATTTAAATTATTTTTTTAATTATTTTAGCCTAATGCCGAAGAATTAGACAAAAAAATAGATGAATTAAGGCAACATTATCAAGAAGCAAGACAGGTAAAATAAGACATTTATTTATAAGTTCTTATCAAAATGTATTAATTTTATTTAAACAATTTCAGAAAAATCGTTCGCAAAACAATCCTACCTCAGGAGCAAATACTCCCCCATCATCTAATCAAGCTTCAAGTCCCACAGCAGCAACTGGAGGTGGAAAATCGTCAGCTCCATCAACTACAAATAATAACTCAACGACAACGGCAACAGAGGCTCAAATTCGAGAAAAATCATGGACTGGTTTTATTAGTCGGGCCACTGATACTACAACAACGTTACATACGTCCCCTTCTGCAACAAGACATTCAAAGAGTAAAGAGAAAAAATCAATCAGGTAATAAATAATTAAAATTTTATGTATTTCTGATTATTTATTATTATTATTATTATATGACATAAATTATAAATTCGATAAATGTAATTTTTGTTTAGATCAAGATCGCGGTCACATGAACGTAAATCAAAAAAATCGCACAAATCAAGAAGAAGTTATTCTCGTTCACCAAGTATTTCTCCTTCACACAAAAATTCAAGAAAACATTCAAGGTAATATTCATTTAAAGATTTATATACTTAAATAATGATAAATTATTAATTATCTATTTATATATTTAAGACAATGGCTTTTCGAACCACTGCCCAACTGATGGCAACAGTTCACCCTCTGAAAATGAATGATTACACAAGCAAGTGGTTTTTCTGAGAGTAACAGAGTTATTCATTTCAATATGAATAATATGTTATTCATAGGTTAAATATTCTATATATTATAAACAATGTTACAGTTATAATATATATAATGTTTATGTTTGATTGATCGTGATGGTTATTTCTGCCTCTCTTGAAATATATGATAACATTCAAACATTTTTTAGATAATGTAAATACATTTTGATCTAGAAGAGGTGGGATATGGGAGAGTCTGTTCAGTATATATGATGAATCTAAATTCATCTGTATAAAATAAAATAATAATAATGACTTAATGTATTGTCACTTAAAAAAAGTATCGAAGGAGGAGGTCTTATCAATTTGTAATTTCATTTTTTTTTAAAATCAAGATTCACAAACTTGAGGTTTATTTGAAGAAAGCCATTAAACGAGACTTTGCAAATGGTATGCAAGTTGATCAACACTATTTTTTGGATTTGACCATCCTAAATGGAATGGTTTGTTTGAATAAATTCAAATTTACTTGAAAATCTAATATATCTCGCTCATTCAATAACATCCTTTTTACTTTTTGTTTACTCAACGTTTCATGTTTTTGGATAAACTCTATCTCCAATTTTATGTTTTGATTCACTATTTATTTGATAATAAATCTAATAATTTACTTATTTTAAGAAATGAATCAATTGGTTTATATTTTTTACTTTTTTCTACATAAAGATTAAACCTTTTAATTGAGGAATTAAATAATATGAAGACTAATTTATTTTTCACTTCATTATTAATCAAATCTTTTCATTTATAGATTTTATTTATCTCAATAATATCAATAGCTAAATTTATGTTGAAATACTGAAAAAAAGAAAAAATTCAAAGAAAATATTAATATAATATATTATTCTCTTCATAATTTTTAATATTTATGAAAAAAATTTAAATTTGAAAAATAATCCCTTTGCGTCTCATTCCTCTATTCTCAATTTATATTCATATTAACTTTATTTTTATAAACTTATTTTTTTATCTTTTGCTTTTAGGGACAAGGTCCGATATCGTTCAAGGTCCAGGTCCTACGAAGGACGAAGTTATGATCGCTACTCAGATTCTAAATATTATGAAAAGACTTCAAAAAGTTCCACACGAGTAAAACATGAAATTCGTTCAAAGGATAGAAGATGATATTCGTTATTGTTTAAGAGTTTGACGATTATCTTCAATGCCGTCAAAGCACCACAAATTATATTTTATTAAAATAATTTTGTAAGAACATTCTCATATATATATAGTTATATATTAAATTAAGTTTAATTAATTTGATTTGTTTAATTTTCCCCAATCCTTAGAAAATTTGTCATTATTTTTCATTTTTTTCAAATTAAAAATAATTCAAAAGATTTTATTAAAAATAATAAATAACATATTGTAATCGGATAGATAGTGGATATGTTTCCGCTCTTAATAATAATAATTCGATAGCATTTCCAACAGTTCTTCAAATCTCAATCATGCGATTAATGGAATCTAAGATTCTAAAATTCACATCATTATCTCAAGAATTTATCATTTATCAACCAATAGCAAATAGCAAACTAACTCAGGTAGACAATGGTCAAGTATAATATAAACTTAAAATACTAAATACATTATCTAAATTATTAATTTATATCTATTGTTAATAATTAATTAATAATAATTATTATTATTATTTAATTAAAGTATTTATAGTCATTAAATTCGGGGGAAGTTTATTCAATCAATTTCTTATTTTATATTTAAAGTTAAATAAGTAAGGTTTATACTTTTATTAAGAAAAATAGAATCAAAGTTGATTATTCAGAAGATATAGATTGGGGTTATATTACTAATTATTTTTTAAATGACAGTTTTATAGAGCATATTTGTCATTTTCACTATTTTCCCCAAGAGTTGAATTTGGCGGGAATATTGTAAGGTCACGTGGTCTGACCAAAACAAATCTAGGTTAATATACGCCATTCATTTTGTTTATTTAAATGGTCCATTTATTTTGAGACATAATTCATGATTTAAATTATTTTTTAATAATGTGTTTGTGATTAAATTGCCTTAAAGATTGATTTTTATATCTTGGTATTTTTCTTTTGCATAAAGTTGATATAAATTATATATAGATTTAAATGAAAATTTGATCTCAATATGGCTGAATTAATATTTAATAATAATTTTAAAATTATTAGTAATAATTAAAAAATTCGTAAATTGTTCTATTTAACAGTATTTCTAATTAACTAATTTAATATATAAAAAATTATTAAATCTAACTATGGCCTAATTTGGACCTGAATATTTATATTTTGATTAGATTCATTACAAATGTAATCTGTAGGAGATTCATTCATTTGCATTTAAATCTTCATCATAAAGATGAATCAACCCAAGAGAATTAAATTGAGTGACCTTAACCAAAGTATAGTATGTATTTTATGTGGGGGATACTTCATTGACGCTACAACTATAATAGAATGTTTGCATTCATGTAAGTTTACATGTCTTTCTTAATATTAAACCACTATATTTTTAAATCCTCATTCTTAATTTTTCAGTTTGTAAATCTTGTATTGTTCGATATCTTGAATCGAATAAATACTGTCCAATTTGTGATGTTCAAGTTCATGAAACTAAACCACTTCAAAATATAAGGGCCGACCAAACCTTACAAAATATTGTATATAAATTAGTACCTGGATTATATCGGAGTAAGTAATTATTAAATATAATATTTCATCTTGTTGATCAAATCACTGTAAAATAAATAAAAATTAACTAAATATCCTAATAATTTATGTAAACTAAAATGAAACTTAAAATATGCTATTTATTAAGAATAATTTGTAATTAAACTCTAAGAGAAGTTTCAAGCTTATTGATAAATTTGGTTTATGCTCATTTCTACTATTATATTATCATCAGAAGCAGATGAGAAGAGTGTTTAATTAAAAATTCTTATAAAGTTGTTTATTGTAATGTTTAAAATGTTTCATAAATATCTTGAATATTAACATTATATTTTTGAATATTGATAAAGAATAAATCATTATCATTATAGTAATTCCCCATTCTCTCATGTTTTATTATACAATGATGATATTAATCTTAATTATTAATTAATTGTTTGTTCATTTAAGTTCAATTTATTAGTTAGAATGTTTCATTATTATTTCATATTTAATCAAAACGAATTATTATAAAAATATTTGATACTTCTGAATGACAGATTTCTTTAAGGAATATATTAATTTTTAAATTTTATATTTTAGAAGAATATCTATCTCGGGCTCAATTTTACTCTCGTCATCCAGATTTAAAGCCAGTTTTGCTTGAACAAAAAGAAGATAATTATATTTATTTACCTGAAGACAAATTTAGTCTGTCAATAGAGTATAAAGATGTTTCAAACAATTCTTATCATATGGTACTTAAATATTTTTCTATTAAACCAGATTGTGTGTGTGTGAATATCAGTTTTAATTTTATTTATATATATGTTTTTAGAAAAGATATCTGGAATGTCCTGGGGCTGTTACTATTTCTCATTTACATAAACTTGTTAAAGCAAAATTTAATTTAAATTCTTCAAATAAAATTGAGATGTATTATAATACTGATTATTTGGATCCTTCTCATACATTAATCGATATTGCATATATATATTCTTGGAGGAGAGTAAGTAAATTTCATTGCCTTATTATTTAAATATTATTTTATTATATTATATTTATTCATTTTGTGTGATTTAATTTTTTTATTAGAAATATCCGATCAATCTATCTTATACAATATTGGAAAATATTTCAAACAAAAGATGTCTTTCAATTGAAGAAATAAATATAGAACATAAATTAAATCATCAATGTTCTAGAGAAGAAAAAACTAATATAGAGAAAGACAATGTCAAATGGGCTGAAGTTCAAATTCAAATTAGTGAAAGTGGTATTATGAGTTTTACTAATATAGATTCTCATGAAAATAATAATAATACACCAAGTTTTCCTGAAAAAAATGATTCTAACTCTAATAAAACCTCAACTGAAAGTATTAAAAATATAGAATCATCATCTACTATAAATAAAGGATCTACAACTTCAAATTTTGTTAAATTTCAACAAAAAGTCGATACAACTAAAACACCCAAAATGGCAGTAGTAGCTCCCAATCAACAAAATAAACGTCAGAGTTACAAAACACTAAAATTACCACCAAAAAATTGGAATCCCTCTGTATCTCGGATTTCTCCTCAAAATCAATCAACATCTTCAAAACCAAATAAATTTTTTAAGGGAAGAAATCAAACTAAACAAGATAACAATTCATCATCAGTTAAATTAACTAATACACCCACAACATCTACTACCTCGCCATTAGTCCAATCTATCAATCAAGAAAAACCACCCCTTTTAAGAATTGATCCAAAAACATTAACACCAATTCCAAGTACTATCACAAGTACTATTTCATTTAACAAAAATACACAATTATCTAGTACCGATACTTTATCAAAGTTATCAAATACCACGTCGAATGAAAAACTTCCATCATCTAACCAAATAAAACAAAAAACAAATTCAATTGAAAAATCTTCTAATACTTCCTCAAAAACCAATATAAATACTTCCGAAGAAATATCTCAATACTCAATGACTGAGGTTTCGACTAATGAACAAAATGATACTAACAATTTAAAAAATGTTAATCCATTTTCTAAATCTCATATTTCAAATACTAAAAAAAATATTTCCAAATATGAATATAAAGCTAATAACAATATAGAAAAAATTGCCCAAAGCCTATCTCAAAAACAAAATCAAGAAAAAAAAAACATTAATTCAACTTCAACTAGTAAAATGATGCCTCATAATAACTTAGCTGGGGCAAATAATTTTAAAAAACCTTCACATTCAGAATTAGACTCAATGATATTTAAACAAACTCTTAAAAATATTAATCAAGCCTCTCCAACTCAAAAAAATCTCGTAAAACATGGATCTAATTCTAACAATTATTTAAATTCACTTCCACCTTCTACTTCTAGTTCGACTTCAAATCCTATTAATGACATTCATTCTTTTTCATTAGCTAAACATCCTACAGAATTAAATTTTGTAAAAAATTTACCATTAGTTCCATTGACCCATAAACCAGTGGTTAGTATACCTGGAGCTAATGAAACTTCGTTAATTCCTCACGGGATACATAGAATGACAAATCCACTTGCTCCAGGAACATCTTTCATCTCTAACACTAAAATTAATTCCAATGGTCTTTCAAGACTTTTAAGACCATTTTTTAATAGTGGCCTTATATATCCAACTTTACCACAATTTAATCCGCGGATTCCAAATACATTTCCAGGAATGGCTCCTTCTATTGATTTATTATTTCGTTATCAAGGCTTAGAGGGTTGTTCTTTGGAAGATACAAATGTAGATTTCTCGAGGAAAATCGATAAAGATAAAGTTAATAGAACATCCAAATAAGTACTTGTTTTATTAATTACATTTATAAATAATACTATTTTTAAATTCTTTTTGTTACTCAGAATGGTAGTCAACATTCCTTGCATCATTTTAAAATAATATATTTTATTTATTGTTTGAATTAATTTTCATTTTAAAATGTTTAATATTAAAAAAATTAATTTATTAATTTATAATTTCTTTTAATTATTTGTAAAGAAAAAAATGTTTGATACTTCTGGGTGACAGTTTTTTTTAATTTTAAAGTGTATTTTAAAATATATATTTATATATATATATATATAATTTACATAATGTTAAATTGTTAATCTCTGAACCAATAGGATGTTGTTGATTCTTATAAATGTAAATATGTTATTATAGTTATTTAAATTTAAGATATTGTTAAAAATCTAAAATGCAAGATTTTTCCATTTATCAATAGGGGGCATTCTTCTGAATACTTTTGAGATTAAAATTTATATTTTTAATATAGACCAAAATTCTTCTCTTTTGGAAATTTGTTGATTTTATACATTTTTACTATATACATTATAACATCATGTTTTAAATTAATAGCTAATTCAATGGATTTTTAAATTTATTTAAGACATGGTGATACCAATCTGTGATTTTACTCGAGATATTTAAATAAATTGTTTTTATATAGGATTTCAAATAATGCCTTAATAAAATAAGTGAAAAATTTAATATTAAAAATAATCATTTTTTAATCAATTTTAAACATTGTATTCATTATCATTAATATGTTCATAAATGCACTTTGAGATATTAAATTAAAATATTTATAAATATATTTTAAAATATATATATATATATATAAACATAGACATATAAAATTATTTATGGAACATTTCTTCAAACGATAAATGAGGAAATAAAACATGGATTTTTCATAAACTTAGATTAGAACTGTAGGCAAAATGCCCAAATAATATATATTTTAATAATTCTAAATTTTAAATAAAAAGAAATACTCTGGCTACCTGTGATTCGATGTTTATAAACACATCTTAATTGAAAATTTCTGATTCTAGTCTGAAATTATATATTTTGCTATTTTATTTTCATAGAGGGCATTTGGCAAAAATTTGTATATATATGTTTATTGTAATTTGGATCAGGGTCATAGATTAGAAAATATTGTTAAGATATTTTGGTTTGTTGTTGAATCTAAAGGCAATAATAATAAGATGTCCAAAAATTTTATTTTAAAATAATTATATTTTTTTTTAAATATAACCTTTATCTGATTAGGAGATACTTGCAATCACTCTCAAATATATTTCCCATTCTTAGATTTTAAAACCTATTACTAACTCTGGCACTTTCATAAATTTTTCTACATCACTTCATATTTCATTATATTGTATTTAGAAATAAGAAAAAAAATAATAAATCTATTTATTATATTTTAATTTTATATTTTAGAAAAATGAATATTTTTATATTTTTTTCTTCTGTTAAATTAAACTTAGCAATAAACATTTTTTAATTAAAAAATTGAACGTTAATTCTATTAAAAATTCTTATTGTGTTTGAAATAAATTTGTTTTTAAACTAAATGTGAATATTTTCAATTCCCAACATATTTCAGATTTAAGAATTTTCATTTATATAATCAACCTATATTTTTTTTAAGTTATAATTTCAATTTGTCTTAAAACCTAATAATTTAATAAAAATTATTTAGGAAATATTTTTTTAAATAATAAAAATAAAAAATTAGATTTTTTCAAATCAATTCTAAGATTTTTATAAAAATATATTTTTTATACACAACTATCATTTTAAAGTGATTATATTTTTTTCTATTTAATAAACATATCACTAAATATATTTATTTATTAATTTAAGAGAATCATATTTTAAAATAAATGAATTGAAATGGTTATATATAAAGCTGTAATAGGGAATAAAATTTTTTTATAATTTTGATTAAAACTCATTTGGATTGAAATTGTTAGGTAAATTATAATGTAAGCTTAGTGAAAAAAAAATTTATAAATTCTCAATACCATAGATAATATCTTGAATTTGTGTGATTAAAGCATTCTATATACTAAGAAACATCTAATATGAGATAGAAGTCTATACTGTTACATTATATTTATCTATTTAATCCAAAAAATAAAAGAGAAATATAACTTTAAATAAAATTACTTTTATTAATAATTAAAAAAAATTGTGAATCAATTTATTTATATATATTAAATATATAAATAAATTTATATAGAAAATTTACAAAAATACATTTCAAAATTCTTTAATAATTTTATATTTATACATTATAATTAGGTAATTTCGGTATAAATTTTCGAGTAATAGTTGAATAATGTATAGTACTTGTAGTAAGCCAGGTCAAAAAAACTTGTATGCTATTGCTAAGAGACCAATGCCAGCTCATATAATTCAAGAATGATACTATTATGAAACTTAACCAACTTTCTAATTTACGATAACGTGAAACAGTTAATATTAAATAGATCTGTAAAAAAAAAGAAATAAATTAAAATTTATGGTGTATAAAACAAAATAAAGTTATCTAACCTGGGCACATTGAAATGCACTTTTTATTGTAAATAATAAACCATGTGAATGTGTTGGTGTATCATTTTCCTAAAAAAAAATTCACGTTATAATTTTAGAAAGTACTTCTAATCTATTTTGTTTTAAATTAATTTTAAATAAATTAAATATTTACAATATAATGAGCTTCTTCAATTGTTGCAATTGCTCTATAAAACCCAATTAAGGCTAATAAAAATGTTCCTATCATGGAACCAATTGATATAAAATTAAGAGGTTCTAATTTTGATGGAGGTCCAACTGAAAATATATTAATTAAAAAATTTTAACGTTAAAAACAATAACATAATAAAAATAAGCTAATTATTTTCATATTAAAAATAATAATTTAATTAACCTGATAGTTTTAAGAGATTCCCATTTGAATAGTTATTTGAAAAAGGTTCAATTTGTTCCTTATTAATTGTTTGAGGTGGATGATTTTTCAAATCTTGACTTAATTGTGTTAGATCTACTCTGGTAGTTAAACTTTGAGGTTTATTATAACGCTGTCTTGTTACATGAATGATATTATCTAAACAAACAAATAGATAAATATATGATTGACACATTGCATTAAATACAAATTAAAGATTCTTACCAAATTCTATAAATGTATAAGGTCTTCTTGCAATATTGATATTATTTGTTTTATAATTTTCTGTGAATTCTTTACATAATTCATTAAGAAAACTAAAAGCTAACATATAAGAATAATTATTTTTACAGAGTGTTAAATAACTTACTCCAGCTGAGGAATATACGCTATAAAAGAAAAGCAAGTAGATTAATAAAATGATATACTATTTAAAAGAACAAATTATTATACTTACTAAATGTTATAAGAACTAGAAGAAAGTATGCATTTGTTTGAATAGCGAGAACACTTTTTAGCAAGTAATTTTAGTAATCTTTTACTTTCTTTAATATCTGGATCTTTTTCATTTGTAAAATCAGTGCTGGCTGATAATGCAAGCCCATCAATTGTCCGAACAATAAGGGCATAAACAATCATGTTAATTTTTATAAGAGAATTAATTTTAGATGTTAATTATGATTAGAATGGAATAAACTATGCATTATTTGAGGTCATAAACTTTTTAGGCGTAATACTGATAACCCCAGAGAAATGTCAGTATAAATCAACTGTTTCATTGAATAAATAATATTTTTCCAGATAATATAGTAAATAAGTTATAAAATAAAAAGATTTAAAAAAGACATATGTAATCCTTGATTAATGACAGATCACCAATTTGATAACGTGTATCCCTTTTCAAGGGCCCTCTAGTGGCGGATTTCTTATATCTTTCTTATATATGTAATTCACATTAATCATAATTATTTGTTTACTCCTTATTTTATAACTAAAAACTAAACTTTATAATATCAAAAATAAATATATTGGTATAATACTTTCTGTTGATTAATAAAAAAAGTTATACTTATATATGCTTCGTCAATCAAATTAAAATATCGGAATTCTGGAGGGGGGAGTATGCGATTGTGACTGATAGTTGCAATATTTTAATAAATAATAATTTTAAAAAATACAATAAAAATATAAATATAAAAATCATTCATTTTCGAGATCAATTTAATAAAAAAAAGTAGATGTGAAGAGATTGAGAGAGGATAAAAATTGGATGGAGGTAGCTCAGAAGACTACTATTGGAGGAATATAGAGGCTATAGCTAAAATTTTTCGAGGTGCCACGGAGAATATATAGACAGGTATTCCTCATATAAAGCCTTAAGGATCAAGTAATACTACTAGGGTACGGTATGGTGAAGATAGAGTTCTCTAGAAAATGTCATTTAATCTGATTAATTCCTTAAGTCGAATCGTCAATAGTGACTAATAGTAACACTGAATTGGTAGAGAGAATAAATATTGCCTTCAAACATATATATCACATCACTAGTGTGTCTCTAGATACCGAATTAAAAAATAAACTCCAGCAAAGCTGAAAAATAAAAAGAATGAAAATAAACCTGGGAAAAGTTCGATTGATGCGGGGGTATTTAAAACAAACGTAGATAAAAACAAATGTCTAGTTGGCAAGTATATAAGCAATTTTAATAACATTAGATATGTGTATACATTTGGGAACAATCACTCAGTGAACTCAAACGCAATCACATCTATAAAATAAATGAAAAATCAGACAGAAGAATTTTGAAAATTAGAACACGAATCCTTACTGATGCGTGTCTGCATAAAAATCTTCTTACTCCTGAAAATACAAAGATAGGTTTTGAGTTAGAAAGATAAACATAAAATTATAAAAGTTAATTAGGCAGATAAAGAAGGTGTAAGGGAAAAATTTATAGATCCTTATTTATATAAAATTTATAATATTATAAAATTCAAGAACTTTGGAAATCTTTGGGATAATATGTAACACATTATAAACTATTCATTAAACATGTTCGCTATAAACGTAAGTTGATAATCTTAAAAAATAAAAATAGTCGAAACTGACTGCTCAGTATGTTTTGAAGTTCTTTATCAGAGTTCGCAGAAAAATAACCTCTCTCACAGTGATGTTTTGGTAAAATAAGAAGTAAGGGAACGCATAGTGGAAGCAAAAAAAAGTCCTATTTTCAGCAAACTATTTTTTTCTATATAAGTTTTTTTTTTTATTCTTACTATTCAAAATATTTACAACACAAAAAAGAAATTCTAACAGTAGATTTAAGTGGGAGTTGTCGGGACATGAAAAAGTACTGGAACGCGTTCCGGTTCTGAAAAAAGGTAAGGGAACGTCGTTCCCCCGCGTTCCCCTCCCAATACACCACTGATCTCTCATATATGTTGCTGGTTTAAAATATTAGATTATGAAGAGTATAAAGAAATAAGAAAAATTCAAGGACATGTTGAGTTGTAAAAAAACAGTAAATTTAACATTCAAGGTGAAAATGAACTTGTATATAAATTGTGAGATTTTAAAATTATTAGTTTAAAATAATCTTACAAATCTTAATACATATAATATCATCATCAATACTCGAATATTGTGAATCTTTTTTGCAAAGATAATTGTTGAACTTTTATTTTTCAACTCCAAAGAAATGAACTTAAGAGGAACTTATAGTATTACTTAAATTTCTTCTAATTTAATATTTTAGAATCTACTTTAACGAGTTGTTAAATAAAATAATTGTGTTCAATGGGATCAAATAGAATTTACTTATAATTAAATTAAATTTTTTAATATCTTTACGATACGCCATTTATAGATTTTTTAATATTACTCCAGAAATATTGATATAAATATTTTTATGCATTTTCTTAACAGAAAAAAGTATTTTTAGCATGATGTCTGTCCGTCCGTCCGTCCGTATAGATGTCTACAGCTTGAACGACTCAACGGATTTTGATGAAATTTGGAATATTTACTTAATGCATCAGTATGATGAATTGCTCAACTTTTGGTGCAAATCCGGAAACCGGAAGTGGTAGTATTAGCGATCGACGATAGGAAGGGAAGGGTTATTTTTGCACCGAATTTCACATGAGGAGATTTTTTATATATTACCACGAATCTCTCTCTCATGCACTTTGTATTGGTTTTATCCTCGAGAAAAATCATCTTTATTAGTTTTTTCTTAATTTAAAATTATATGACGTCATCCAGCCATTCATGACGTCACAGCCTGGTCTTACATATATATTATAAATAAAAAAAAATTAAAAATATTTATGTTATATCCATATCTGTTTTTTATTACATTAATAGATATATTAAAATTATTTGAAATTGTTTCTGTAGCTGGAAATTAATTTACTTCATCGTCGGTTCGGACCTGGCCACAGGTCAACTTATTTTTTTAAGAACCAAATTGAAAAAATTTAGAAAAAACTGGACTAGATTTATGAATTAATTTGCATATATAAAAAATTATTTTGGAAATAGTTCCTCCAACTGAAAATTATACTGGAACGAAAGAAGGTTGAGATATATAAAATGTTAATTGAGTATGTAACTAATGTATTACTTACTAAATTTTTTTAGAATTAAAATAGAAATTCATACTAGAAAAGAATTGTTTAACGTAATTTGCTAAGAACACAGCAAAGAAAAGCATAACTCATCGATATCTTCGAAATGACATGTAGATTTACTATTCCGTATCTCAACTAAGATAAGAACAATTCTTACCATTTACCCTCTTTTTTATGAAATATATTTACATTAAATTAAAATTATATCACATTCGGCAAACAATTTTAAATTTAAATTGAACCATTTACATTAATACGCTCAGTGTCACGTTCAATAATATGCTATGGTGCCCAGGTGAGGGGATATAAGAGCTATGATGAGGTTGAAGTACCTTTTAAATTCTTCGTCAAAAAATGTTTTAATCTGCCAAGGAATACCCCCGATTATATATTATACTTGGAAACAAACCTCTGACCAACTTATATATACACTTTAAAATTACACTTGGATTACATAATAAAATGTTTAAAAATGACACATAATAGATATCCATTTGTAGTAATAAAAGAAATTATAAACAATAAGATTTCACTGGCAAAGTTTGTGTGAAAAGTGTAACCTTAACATTAGTAGTGATATCCTTAATGGTAAAATCAGTTCAAAATTTATAGTACATGAAATGAAAAAAATAATAGTAAGTGATCTAATGGAGAGGGTGAACAAAAGTGAAAGACATACAATTTATAAACAAACATAAACAATTAGAAAGATTTGAATATGAAAATGGAGAGATGAGTGTAAATAATAGGAGTTGGCTGATGAAAATTCGAGGAAAATTGTTATATTTAAAAAATATACTTTCGGAGACCAAGTCAAAATATGCTCATTATGTAATCTTTCGGAGGAGAAGGATACTATCCATTTCATTGCGAGATGTCCCATCTTGAAAGAATTTAGGATGAGGGCACTCGGCAGGGAAATGCTTACCTTTGAGGAGTTCAAAGAGTACCTTGAAGGGGGGGATTGGCAGAGACTTGTCAAATATAGTAGGGAGGCCTGGAAATACAGGTACTCCCTAATAAGGGAATTTAATTTTTGATCTTTAATTTCTGATTTTTTTTTATGTATATATGTATAGGGAAAGAGCATTTCATCACAAGGCCAAAGGCCATGATTATATCTTGTAGTAAATGTATATATTTGTATATAAAATGTATTATTCTTTCAAAATAAAGATTATTATTATTATTATTATTATTTTATTGCACTTTCTCAGCATTGCTGCTGGAAAAATTTCACCTATCCCTGAGATGGAGTGGGATTAAGCTCGGTCGATGCGAAAAGGAAGTTCATCCTGACCCACATGACGTTTTCAGTTTCTATTTGTTGAGGAACTTGCGTACGATATGGCACGTTTGTAATAGAATAGCTTTTTGGCCTATTCGTTTTAGGTTGTTAGGTAGTGCAAGCTCCTCTCAAATGTTCTCCTGATGTCAGTGGCGGATTAAAGGTCCAGAGCGCCCTAGGCAATGACTTTATCGGCGCCCCTGTATCGGCCAAAAATGCCCATCATAATACTATAAATTTTAAAAATTCTGAGCTCGCGCGCCCCTTGTAACTACACGCCCCTAGGCACGTGCCTAGTTTGCCTTACGGATAATCCGCCTCTGCCTGATGTTCTTTGAAACAACGCCTTCCGCCGAGATAACAATAGGGTAGATCTTGACACCGTTGTCCAGCTTCCAAATTCTTTTTATTTCTATCGCCAGCTCCTCATATATTATTATTATTTATCTTCTTATTGCGTTTTCTCAGCATTGTTGCTGGCCGACTTTCACCTATCGATGTGGAAAGAGAATTCACTCTGACCCGCACGATCTTCCTTATAATCTTCAACTGAGAAACTTGCGCACTATATGGCACGTTTGTAGGATAGTAGCCTTCTGTGCATGCTTCAAGATGGTGTTTGGCAGGCCAAGTTTCTCAATGTTCTTATTAAATTCGGAAGAGACAACCCCCTCAACAGATATCACGAGTGGGTAGATAGAGACCCTCTCCAGTTTCCAGATCTCTCCGATTTGCCAGGCGAGTTCCTCATATTTCGTCCTTTTGTCTGACTCTGTTCTTTTGATGTTGTGTGTCAGAGGGACAGCGATATCTATAAGGATCCCTGACCTGGTGTTGAGGTCAATTAGAAGGATGTCAGGTCGGTTGTAGGCGATGGTCTTGTCTGTTAATATCGGTCTGTCCCAGTATAAAATGTATTTTCCAGACTCTACGACTGGTGCCGGCTCATACTTATAGTAGGGAGGTGTTGTTTTTATGTCCAGTAGACCGTATTTGATCCCAAGTTGTTGGTGGATCAATTTGGCCACTTGGTTATGCCTTCCTAGGTAGGCAGTCTCCGATAGTGTTGGACATCCTGCCATAATATGCTCGATGGATTCGCCTGCAAGGTCGCACCGCCTACACCTATCCGTTATATTCAGTTTCAAGATGTGCTTCTCGTAGTTCCTAGTTCTAATAATTCTATTCTGGATGGCCATAATAAATCCCTCCGTCTCGGGATATAGAGATCCATCGGCCAGCCACTGTAGGGAAGCACTTCTGTCGACATGGTTTTCGTCAAGGAGGTTTGGGAACTTTCCATGGAGGATGTTATCTTTCCACGGCTTGAGTTCTTTTTTTGGGATTAAAAACGACTGGCAGTTCAGATTTAGAGGAGTGTATCCATCGTCGATCCTCCTAATGGATTTGATAAGGTCGTCGTTAGAACATAGTAATTTATTTCTTATGTTTTCCTCTTGGGTTCGACATAGGTTAAAGATGTTAGTTAGTCCTCTTCCTCCTTCCTTCCGTGGTAGGTATAGCCGAGTGACGGAAGAGCTTGGGTGTCGACACCGGAATTTCCTAAGAGTTCCCCTAGTAAGCCTATCCAGACTGTCCAGGTCAGTTTCAGTCCATTTCACAACTCCGAAGGAATATGTCAGCACAGGAACGGCCCAGGTGTTTATGGCTGTAATTAAGTTTTTGCCTGATAGTTTGGTGTTCAGGAGTATTGTGAGTCTTTTCCTGTATTTTTCGGTGAACATTTCTTTTAGTTGTTTATGGTTGACCTTCCTATTTTGAGGAACCCCTAGGTACTTATACAAGTCATCCTGTCCAAGCTCAGCAATGCCTTCAACAGTCTCTCCCAAATACTCCGTCTTTCCTTTCTTTATGTTTATGACAGAGCACTTGTCAAGACCGAAAGCCATGCAAATATCATCGCTGAATCTCCTTACTGTTGTTATTGAGGAGTTGAGTTTTGGACAGGTGTCGGCGTAGATCTTAAGGTCGTCCATGTATAGAAGGTGCGTTAATCTTCCATCATTTCTCCCGATCTTGTAGCCCATATCCTTTTTCTTTAACAAAACCGAGAGAGGGTTTAAGGCCAGGCAGAACCATACTGGAGACAAAGAGTCGCCCTGGAAAATTCCTCTTTTGATATTTATATTCCCAATGTTGTTGTTGTTGACATGAATGTTTGTTCTCCACGTTTTCATCATGGTGTGCAGACAATGTATGATAGCAGGGGGAATCTTGTATATTTCTAGCACTCTTATCAACCAGTCATGCGGCACAGAGTCGAAGGCTTTTTTGTAGTCAATATACCCAATATGTAGGTCGCGTTTTTTAAGTTGGGCCTGTTTTAATATTATAGCATCGATCGTAAGCTGCTGCTTGCATCCTAGCGCTCCGCGGATGCACCCTTTTTGTTCTACCTCGATTAAATTATTTGCATCACAATGCTCATAGATCTTATTGTTAATCAGGGATGTAAACAACTTGTACATAACAGATAGACAGGTTATCGGTCGATAATTCATTGGTTCTGTAATACTCCCTTTCTTATATAATAGGTAAGTATTTCCTTCTGTTAGATATCTAGGTACTGTTTCCGGTTGGTTTAGCGCGGCTGTGTAGCATCGGGCCAAAGCCTCGTGGCAAGATGTGAGATATTTGAGCCAGAAGTTTTGTATTTTGTCCGGGCCAGGGGCCTTCCAATTACTCGTCCTTTTCACGGCCTTGAAGATATCCTCAGTGGAGAATTCTTGAAACAGCATGGGTGCCACCTCAGCGTATCGCTCTTCAATAGACCCTAGCCATTCTGCTTCTCTAGAGTAATTTCCAGATTGGGACCAGATAGAGCTCCAGTATTTGAGAAATTCTGCGGGGTCTATGTCGGATTGGCTCGTTGTCGGGAATTCATTTTGTTGGTCTAGTTTTCTGAAGAATTTCTTCCTATTCGCGTAGAACTCTGAGTTTTGGATTTTTCTTTTGGACAACTCATTATATCTCCGCAGCCTAGCTCCTTTTACCTTCGCCTTCTGTCTAAACACATCTTTAAGGTTAACTAGTTCTTGAGTGCACTCTTGTTTGAGGAGGTCAATTCCAGCGCTTTTCGCCAGTTGATGGATTTTCCTATTAATTTTCCTGGATTTGATGTTTTTTAGATAGGCATCTATGATATCCGCCTTTGCTCGGGCCTCATTGATCTTATTCTCCAGCCGTTTTTTCCATGCAGGAGTTGAAGGCTTTCGGGGCAGGCTATTACTTTCACGTGGTGGAAGTATTTTCTGCCCGTTTAGCTCTGTTATAGAGACTGCTGCGCAGTATATGGCCAGGTGTAATTCGTCTAGATTCCGCGTGGTCCTCAAGTAATCTTCCATGATATCATTCAACGCCAGGATTAATGGTTTTGCGCGTTTTATGTTTTTTAGAGTTGGGATAGAGGGTCTCTTTGATGGTTCGCTATCGATATAATATCCAAGAAGGCTGTAGAATTTTTCCTTCGCTGAGTAGTGGAGCTCCCTATTTCTTGGTGCAATGTCTTTTTCTTCTTGAGTGCGGGTTGGTGATACACTCTCGCACCTCAAAGTTTGGGGCTCATTTGTCTGGCACGTGGTTACGAAAGATGCATGGTGTAGTTCATAGCCTACCTCCCGACGAATTGCTTCCATGTCATTAGTTGTTAGATAGGATTTTCTAATGATGACGTTCCTTCTATCAACGATGTTTTGTTCGGTTAGATCCAAATTTGGGTGTAGTTTCGTGAACTCCGTATGGAGGAGATGCCTATATCCTGGTAATGGGTTATCTTCGCAACGATTGACACGGTAAAATGTGCGTATAACGTCAGCATTCATCTCTTGTGTCCATTTTATACGTTTATTGCGAACTCCCCTACGAGCAGTCTTCTCTTTAGTAGCTTGAGTGGACGAGCCTGCAAGTGGAGTGGCTTCTGATGTTATTGCCTCGTTGTCCAATACCGTTGGTTGTTGTTGGGCTGTAGTTTGTTGATTGACAGGTGCCCGCCTCCTCAGCCTCCTGCCACCGACGGTTCGCATGCTGTCGTGTCCAGCGCCGGCTCCAGACACGCCCTGGCGATCCCCAGGCAGCGGTCCTTTTAAATCATTATTTTTCCTCATTAAAAAAAATGGTGATGGTGCATTTTTTTTAGTCTACCTGCCCAAAAGACTTAAAGAAGAGAGAGTAAACAGTAGGAAATGAAAGACCCCTAGCCCTCGAGAACCTAATAGCGTCAGGGTCTGAAAAAAACAAGAGTTGGCCAAGAGAGGCCAGATAGGAAAGATAAAAGAAAGATATCTAGTACAAGTAAGTGGAAGTAATACTAGATATAGCACGGGACCTCATGGTTGCCAAACCATATGCTCACTAGTTATGAGCCCCTCAGGGAAAAGGTAAGATCTCCCAGCGCGTAAACCGAACCGCCCGACACATGCCACTGATAGGACCAAGGATAGTGTTATTTATTTATTTGATAATATTAGTAAATATTAATCGGGATTAGATGTTAATAGAATAAATAAAAAAAGGATTTAAAACCGGAGTGGTAGAGGGGGGAGATGGAGTGGGGTACTTGCTTGGTAGAACGATGAACCCTGGCTCGGCTTAGTTAGAAGAAAATTTAAAAATAAAAATAATAGTCATTATCATTAAGAATGATTAACACTAAACTAAATTTTTATTAATGAGTCCATAGACCCATCAATCTCAATACCGAGAATTAACCATTCAGGGCTCATCGTATCCACCTTGGCAGCAATTGACTCTAAATGTGCTCCATTTGAAAGAGCACTTCAAAATGAGTAAGATGATATAAAACTTACTGCCGTTTTTAACAAATATCCCAAGGAAATCGGATAGGAGTCAGCAGCGATGCGACGCACGTCCGACCAGCACCGAGTTCACTCACCAATTCAGTTCACTCACCAATTATTATTATTATTATTATTATTATTATTATTATTATTATTATTTACATTAATACGCCACCTCCTTGTTTGTTTTTTTTTTTCAAAATATGATAATTTCAATAATGAACTTCTTACTGATATATTTATAATTTTTTTTTTAAATTTTCATTAAGATCTTTGAATAAAATTAAGCTTATTGATTTAATATAATTAATAGAATTAAACTTATTGATTCGATTTAAGATGTATTCTAAAACACCACTAATTTTAAAAATTAATATTTGTTTATTATATTTTATTTTAATATGTATTTTATTTGAAATAATTTGCAGTAGAGCGCTCATCTCTGCACTCCCCGCTCGCCCTCTCCATGCCCCTCCGCCACCTGGCCACACCACCTCTTGCAGGCCGGCTGACTCGAACGCATTTAGTTCCCCTCAGTTCCCCTTCCCTGCTGAGTGTAGGACCCTGAACGGCCTCTCCACTGAAATTATCCCTTAATCAAGAATTAATTGTAATTTTATTATTTATTTTTATTAAATAAAAGGAAGATTAGTGAACTTTAAAAAAAAAAATTTCAATAAAAATTAAATTTTATAAAGTGCATTTTTATAATTTTTTATTCATATACCCAAATAAATTTATAAATTTTTCATTCAAATCTTTGAAAAGAATTAATCTTAAATATTCTATCAGATCTCATTAATTAAATTTTATTAAAAGTTAAATTAAAATTATTTAAAAATTAAAAAATCATATACAAAATTTTATTTTTCTTTAAATATATTTATTGAAATATTTTTTAAATTTCAATATATATATATTAATCCTATTAAAACTTATTTATTTAAAAAATATGAAGATGTGCTGATTATTTTCAAAATTCATATAATATAATTATAAATCAAAAAAATATAAATTTCTCATATTCATATAGGAATATATAATTTTAAATATTCTATATAAGTATTCTTTCTAATCCCATTATCGCTCACACCGTTTCTTTCAAATCTCATATGAATATTGTTTTGTCAATTTCATATTATTATAACACTTTTGAAAAATGAATAATATTTCTATTACCGATATAGCAATTAAACAGAATAAAATCTTCGTGAAATTAATAATATAATCATAATTAGTTTTCTGATGTTTTCTAAGATATTTTTATTATATGTCTATTAAATGCGTATTATAACTTATTATAATCCTGGTTCTATATAGGATGTAAAATAATTTTAGTATTTTAATATTACAGAAATAAGATAATATTTTTAAAAACCTATACACTTTTTTAATCCTATTAATATTATTTATTTATTTATATCTTATTTTTTTTATTTCCTGTATATAATATAAATATATCTAATCTTAATTATTTTTTTCTTTATCGAGGCGAGAGTGATGGACATCAATTCAAGTCTACGAGCTGTTCTTCGAGTTTAATCTGCGAGAAATATCAACCCTTTATTAACTCCGAGGTCAGTATTTATTATTAATTTTATTTTTAATTCATTTTAAATTTATTGATTATAAACTAATAAGTTATTTTTCTTCTTATATTTCATGTTTCAATCTTCGTTCCTAATACTGAATGTTGATTTGAATTCTTGATTATCTTCTCCATCCTTCATGACGATGAAATGATTGAAATACAGCTCTCCAAATGTAAGTAATAATCGTTATTTATTTAGCATGGCGCACTTTAAAATAGAAAATGTAAATATAATATTTAAAGTAAAGTTTAATATAATATAGAAAGTATAAATTACAATGATTTTTTGTTTTTGATAATATTCATTAGGAGATTATAGAGGAATATATTAAATTATATGACAGAATTTAGTAAGATTAGGGAATTTCAGAGTACATCTTTCAAGAAGAAGCATTGATAAAGGAGGCAGAAGAGACAAAGGTATTTTTAGAATTAGTAGGTTTCGATGCGTTATACTGAGAGGGTGGCTATTTTTTGATATATATATATATATATATAGTTGTTAGGAATTTTCAGGTGGTTGCCTCCTACATCCATGCATGTTCTCATCATACTAATTCATAGATTAGATTAGAATTAATAAATAAATAAAATGTGGGTGGATAAAACAAATGCCATGCTATTATTTAAGGGATGGATTGCATGAATTGCATGTCAGGTCTGAATTGTGCCATTTTGTATTACTGAGAGTGTATTTGAGGTGGATTGGGTGAACGGGAATTCGGGAAGGTAATTCAGCACACAGTTCCGAAATGGGATTAGCCTGAACAGGAACAAATTGTTGGTTACCTTTTGAGCGCAGGGCTTTTTCGATTAGCATGGGCCTTCCATCCATATTGATGGAAGCTATGCACTCCCTTACTAGGTAGGTTTTATTTCAGGTTGCCCCGAATGTCGCGATTTCATTTCGAAATCCAAAAAATCAAAGGCACTCTCAGCTGATATAATGAGGCTACAGACCAAACGCCTTATTTTATTTTAATCTTTTTTTTTAAGGCAAACTTTCTTTATTATTACTTTTTCTAAATTTCGGAAGGCGAGGCTTGGAAGGGCTAATTTATGGGGAAAGGAGGAGGCCCTATTAAATATTCAATTGTTTTTTTTAATTTAATTAATAATAAAAAAAATAATTGAATATCGCAATTATTTTCTTTAACTTTTTATTTTCATTTTGAAATATTCAATTTCATAATTTAAACTTTGATATATTTTAAATATTTTACTATATAGGTAGAATTAAAATAGATAATTTATAATCATATATATTGTAAAAATATAACACTTTTTCATTATTATTTCTTTTTAACTTACCAAATATAAAAATATTTTATTTTTTTTATTATGGAAATTGATTCATATGAATATAAATATATTGTAATCGAATATATCTATACTCAATAATAATTTAATATTAATAAATTATCAAATTTTTTTCTTATCATTGTACTGATAAATCATATTTGGAAAGAAATAAAATATATATAGTTAAGCTTATTTAAAAAATTAACTTAATGTATAATTTTTGTTAATTATAAACATGTGGTACAGCTTGTTTTAAATAAATAAATAAAATTAGATCTCCTAAAATTTTTTTTAATTTTGATAGATCAAATATTCTTATTCTTTAGCTGATTTACAAAACCCATACGATCATTTTGCTTATTCTTATGTGTATTCTGTATGTCCCAGTGTCCCCGCAAAAATTCTCCGGGAGATAAAAATGTCTCGGATTACATAAATAATAATATCATCCGTGAATAAACCCAATATTATTCAATTTTTACCGATCGACGATAGTAAGGGATGTATTGTTTTCACACCAAATAGAGATTTTTACATATCACCACGAATCATGCACTTTGTATTGGTTTTATCCTCGTGAAAAATCATCTTTATTAGTTTTTTCTTAATTTAAAATGACGTCATCCAGCCATTCATGACGTCAGAGCCTGGTCTTACATTATAAATAAAATAAAATAAAAAATATTTATGTTATATGCCTATCTGTTTTTTATTACATTAATAGATATATTAAAATTATTTGAAATTGTTTCTGTAGCTGGAAATTAATTTACTTCAAACCGTCGGTCGGTTCGGACCTGGCCACAGGTCAAATTATTTATATTGTCTTATATGTTATATCAAATGTCTGAAAATTAAAAATTAAAATTAATGGTCTAAAATTAGAATTCAACGTTTTCATTGAAATTTAAAATTAAAAGTTAAAATGAATAATTGTTCTTTTACTCTTTCCTTCATAAAAATAATTGGTTATGCGGCACATAATAAATTAAATAAATGTTAATATAATATAATATACATATAATAAATATAATAAATATTCATAAGACAAAGGAAAATTGAACAAATGAAAAAAAACTTCATAATATTTTATTATCATCTGAATATTATTATGTATTAACAATTTTTTTCAAAATTATTACTAAAAAGAAAATAACATAAATTATAACAATTATCTATTTATTCTAAAGAGATAAATACATTCATTAAAAATTGGACATAAATAAATAATAATTATTCACTGCAAACATCAATTGTACCTTTATTTATTTATTTATTTATTTTTTTGCTTTCGCAATAAATGTTTAGTTTATCGATGACCAATATGTGACTGTATCTAAATAAAGTGTTTTTTTATCAAGTCCATCAAATTGGCTCTGAGTTATTAAAAAAATATAAATTTATCAGGCAGTTGAAGCTTTTCAGGCCACATTACAGAGAGATAGTTAATTATTCCCTTTAGACCAGACTATAAAAAATTTTTGATTAATTTAGGAAAATGTAACACAACACCCTTTATTATTTTAATCTATATAACTTTTTAACGATAAATTTTGATTATTTACTCATAGGTCAGTCATATAGATCTGGTCGAAAGTGAAAAATATACATTATGAAATTATTTAAATTTAAAGATACCATCACATATGTTTTGATCCAAATTCTTAATTAAAATTCTTATTAATCGAACAAATATTTTATTTTAAAATTAAAAATTAATACATATATTTTTTTTTTGTCTATAAAATAAAAATTAAAAAAAGTATTAATAAAAATTATTTTAATATTTTCTATTAAAAAAAAATTGTTTTATTTAATTAGGAATAATATTTTATTTTATATAATAATAATAATAATAATAATAATATTAATTACGTTTTATATCTCCATTCCACAACAATTTATTTTTCCAATGTATAAAGAAAGATATTTCAATTAAAAAAATTTCTTTCATTTTAAAGTATAATTAATTAAAGTATACAGTATAGATTATTTTCTTAATTGATAAATAAACTAATCAGAGAAGGCACAAACAAACATTATCATAATTCTATAATTTAATATAATAAAATTATTCCAAAAATATTTATGTTTAAAAAGAACTCCAATATTTATACCTATATTTATTTTTCTATACATTTTGAAAATATTTGAATAAGTTATATTTATTCTGAAATTCATACGATTAAATTATTTTAATATAAAATTAGGATATATATAAATATTACAATATAAATAAAAGATTATTCATTTTTTTTTTGTAAAAATTTGCTTGTTCTAACTTTTAAAATTGAAATCTTTAAGAAACTAAATAAAATTCAAAAATTCTTATTTTCTTTCTATTCTTTGTTCTTTTCAGCGGCATATTATAATTTTATATTTATTTTGGTGAATCAATTTTTCTTCTTTGATATCTATTGATAGTCATCTCTTATATTTGCCCTTTTCTCACAGGGAATCAAACCGCTGATTTTTTTAAATAGATTTATTATATATAGTAAGTAAACAATTTTATTTACAAAAGTAGCCCACCAAATAATATATAAAGTATATTTTCGAGATAATAATTATTATGATGCCGTGTGTTATGTATGTTATATTAATTTATTTTTTTGTTATTTACTAAAAATTTTTGAAAATATTTTTTATCAATACATAAATTTAATTGATACATTGGGCGTGAGTTTCGTAGAGAATTATACACAAGTTATATATTTATAAAATCATATATAGATATATTTTATTACTATCTCTTATATTATCTATATATGTATTTATATTGACTTTCCACGAAATCTTTTTATATTTTTTAATCAATTCCATGATATCATGAATTTATTTATATGCATAATTAAAACAAATAGGTAAAAATAATTATGTAATAAAGATTATTTTTTTTGAAATCACAAACGCGAATTTGCAATCTACTATATTTTAATTTAGAAACAAACCATATTTTTTTCTGTTATTCCATGATTTGTATTTAGAAATCTCCATTAAACTCTTTATAATTATAAAAGAACATCATGCACACATTATAAAAAAGAAATACAATACTTTTTAAAAAAAATGTATAAAAAAGTGTTGATTTTTTCATATTTTTAAAAAAGATTTTTAGATCGGTCGAAAATAGCTAGTATAAAAAATTCTCACTGCATCTTTTAATTCTATTTTGAATAGAATCACTCTTTGTTTTCTAACATTTGGAATTGAAGATCTTTCGTGGTTGAAATTGAACTAAGAAAATCACAGTGGATAAATATTTATTTTTACTTTTTACATTGTTCATAACATTCTCGCCGAACATGATTTATTTCATTTCGTTTATTTATTTATTTATATTATATAGAAAATAGTTCTTTAATTAAACGAATTTTATATTACAAAATACGGAGAACCAATATTAGCATTCAAGATTGCTGGGCTCTCCGTAAGGAAAATGCTAACTATCCGTCTCGTAATTGAGTGAGCTTTTCTTCATTTCCATCATGGGCATGATATTCCCCTCCTGAAAAAAACATATTTTATAATAAAATCTTATAATAATTCAACTAACCATAAATAAATAATAAACTCGAATAAAAAAAATGAATATTAATTCTTTTATAAAATAAAATCTCAAATAATATTTTCTAATTATCTATAAAATTAATTAAATACTCTAAAAATATCAATTTTTCTAACTTTTTTTAAAATGATTATCAATAAATTTCATGCCCAATATGTATAAATGATATTTATTTAAAAAAATAAATCTAATAGGAAGAATTATTTTAATTAAAAATTAATGGTGAGCTATTTTGATGAAAAATAAATCATCATAAATGATTTATTTATTTTGATTTATTCTTGTTTTTAAGTTATTTTTTTATAAATTCTTGAAAAAAACTATTTTTTTAGTCATTTATTTTATTTTACTGAACTTATTAAATGTAAAACTTATTTGATGTAAAACATTGATATAAAATAAAAAAAAATCTTATATAATAATATAAGAACCAAGAATTCTTTTAAATAAATAAATATCCCATTTTATTTTAATTAAAAAATGAAAGCATTATGAAGACAGATGAAATGATTTTTTGAATACCCATTGTTAACATTTGCAAATGTTTATTTTTCATTTTTAAATAAAAATTATAATTTATCTAAAATTTTTTATTAAAAAAAAAATAATTTTTATTCGATTAAAGAAAATAAGTAATATCATTTAATTTATAAAAGTTATGATTTTAAGGAAATTTTGAGGAAATTTAAACACCCGATACATATTTTTAAAAAATAATATTTAATAAACATTTTGGTATTTTTTCAGAACATATTTGTATATATAGAGTATAGAGTTGTTTAATCAGAAAGAGACAATAGATGAATATCACAAATACATATAGTAATCAATTCCTCATATATATAAAACAGACAACTTGTTTAATTTTTATTTCTTGGTTATTATTATTTTATATTCAAAACCATCTCATTGATTTCATTTAAAACATTAAATATAATTATTAATTAAGAGTATAATCAAATATATAAAGGGTCTTTCAAATTGGACGGTTTTTTTAATCCTTAAATAAAATACACAATTTGCATTGATTTCAAAAAATTTTTTATTGGTCATTAAAGTATAGTGTATGACATTTAAAGTGTATAGTATAAAGAAGACATTTAAACAGATGGTTTTTCTCAAAAAATCATTTTTTCGGATGAAGAACATTTTGAAATTGGTGTCTATGTTAATAATCAAAATTGCCCTATTTGGGGTGAGGAAAATCCACGACAGTTTCATCAGAAACCATTACATCCTAAACGGGTTACTGTTTGGTGTGAGTTGTGGTCAGGAGGTGTCATTGGTCCATACTTTTTCGAAAATGATGCTAGTGAAGCTGTTAACGTGAATTGCCTCCGATATCGCGAAATAATAACTAACTTTTTGTGGCCTAAATTGAACAATAATAACCTGGAAGGCATGTGGTTTCAGCAAGATGGTTCAACCTGTCACACTCCTCATAAACCCATCGAGTTGTTTCAAGAAAAATTTGCTGGACGTGTAATCTCCAGAAATGGTGATGTCCATTGGCCACCAAGATCATGTGATCTGACACCATTGGACTACTTTCTCTGGAGTTAGGTGAAAAGCCAGGTTTATAAGAATGATCCACAATCGATTCCTGAGCTAAACGACAAAATTAGTCACATTATTGATGAATTGGAACTGCAATTATGCCAAAATGTCATTGAAAATTTTGACAAAAGATTGCACATTTGTGGAGCTGCACGAGGTGGACATATGGCGGATATTAATTTTTGTGTTTAAATGTCATACACTATACTTTAATGACCTATAAAAAATTTTTTGAAATCAATGCAAATTGTGTATTTTATTTAACGATTAAAAAAACCGTCGAATTTGAAAGACCCTTTATATATATATGAAATACATAATAAATATTGATTTCAAAGAATTAATTGTTAATTAAAGTTTAATTTAATATCTAATCAATAATAACTTTAAAACTGCAATATTTAAAAGATAATTCATGTAAAACCAAACTTTCAAATTCAATTTTAATAAACATCTTATATATCTATAAACTTTTAATTTTGATGGGCTGGCCATGATACGAGAGAGATCCATATAAATTATAATAAATTTCTTTATTTATTTCCAATCTATATTCTATGATCGAATTTTTGGAAAGATTTTATTGAAATTTCTTATTGAGTAATTATTTATTGACATATTAAATAAATATCTCTATTCTTATATTTGTATTACAAAAATATTATTTTATTGAATTCTGTAGAATTTTGGCATCTTTTTGTATATATTTATTTTATTAAATAAAATCATTATAATATTAATTTAAACTTAAAAACACATTTTTAATATAAATCAAATACATGATGTTATTTCAACCATTATTACTTTAAAATTTTTAATCGCGCCCTTAGTTCTACAAAGGTTAACCAGCCATGATGTGGCTTATAGTTTCCTGTTTTCAGTTGGCACTTGGATATTATATAACATTAGGGATAGGGAGAGAGAAGAATCCCATGTGATTTATTTAGTAAATGTAGAAATGGAATTTTAATAATTAAAATTTCAAAATAAACGGAGGGTTGAAATTTAATAGCACATCACACCGTCCAAAATTTACAATTAAATTCTTTTGCAATTTTAATAAATTTATTTCATAATGAAAATAAATTTCATATACATTATTTATTTCTTTAAAAAAAAAATAATTAATTTTTGAAAAAATGAACCATAACGAGAAGGGAAATTATATTTATTATTATAATATTCATGGGACATCAATTCAACAATGATTTTATATCTCAGGAGGATTTCAATTATTTTTTCTTTATATTACTTGAAATTGGGAATAAAACTTTTACCGTTAATCCATCAATTTTCATATTAGTTTTTGATCTGTCAATATTTCAAATAAATAAAATCATTTAAACAAGTTGTCTTTGTATATACGTATATATAAGATATTAATATGATTTTCAATGTCTTTTAGAAATATTTATTTTTTTCAAATGGGCGAATGCTGTTATGAGAATCAAGAAAAAATGTCAATCACCCCGTTAATTCTCGGCACATCGAGGCAGGCAGGCACGTAAGTAGTGCCTGGGGTACAACGGGTGCAGGCACGACGTAGTGCCGGTCGTGTTCTGGAACTATGACACCGAACTGCGAAACGCAGTTCTTCACCCATCTCCGAACACAGCGACTGCTGTAACAAATCGAACCTCTCCTCGGTAACGGTCATAGAAATTGATTTTATTTTTTAAATTAGCGGGGTATAAAAAAAATGACATTTTTTTTGTCAAAGCATTCTAAATCATGAAATTATTTTTATGATATAAATACAAATTATGTTAAAAACAACTTTAAATACATAACAATTCAAACTAAATTATTATTATTTAATATATTTAAAATATATATTATATATATTTATTTAATATTATCATAAGGTATTTCTTTAATATAACCCAACCATTAGTCATATTAAATATATGTATTAAATTAATAATAATATTGTGATAAACATTAATAGTGGTAGAGGGAACTTTTTTGAAAATAATATTATTAAGATAAACAAATAAATTAAATTTAAAATATAAAAATAATAAGAAAGAAAAATTCTAAGTATCTAATTTTGCTACTTTATTATTATTTTATTAAATAAAACTAATTAAATGAAAAATATATATATACATATATATGTATTCTAAAGTGAAAAGTTTAAAAGGAAGATGAATTAAGCCAGGTTACAAATAAATAAATCTTTTGTTCCAAATGAAATGGTAAAATAATTTATTTTAATAAAAAGAATAAAAATAAATAAGAACTATATTATTAAAGGGAATTAAATTCTCTTTTCTGAAAGTTTCTTTCATATTTTTACAATTATACCATTCAAAAATAAAAAAATAATATAATATAGAAAGGGTGTACCAATATTCATGTAAGAAATAATTTTCAATGAAAATTAGAGAAATTAATTGAATTCTTTAAAGAATGGAATTCTATTAATTTGAAGTTAATATGATCTGATTATAGGTTGTAATTATGATCATTAAAATTTCTTCTCCATTAAGGTTTTAATCAGTAATTCTCAACCACTGTGCCGCGAGATTATGAGGCTCTTAAACATTTTTGAATTTTTTCTAAATTTTTTCAATTTGGTTCTAAAAAAAAGATAAAACGTTTTTGGGACTACTTTTTTCAATATGGTAGACTTTTTTTTACACTTATCTTTTTCTTAGTGTGCCGCCAAATTTTTAAACCGTTAAAAGTGTGCCGCGGTAAAAAAAAAAGGTTGAGAATCACTGGTTTATATTAATTAAAATTGATTTTAAAAAATCAATTGCACGATATTCATCTTCCTTTAAAATTTTATTAATAAAATAAAATATATTAAATTCAAATTTATTACCCGGTCCGTTTGGGCATTCTTTTTAGAATTCCAACAAAATTCTAGGATAGCAACAAGAATTGCTAAAGCCAGTCCACATAGTAGCACCACAAACACACCACCTGAAATAATTGAAATAAATTATTATTTTAAATTTTATAAGTTTCTTACAGTGTAGATTTCACACAATAAATTAATAAAATAATAATATAATATAATTAATGATAAAATAGCTATATATATATATATATATATATATATATATATATATATATTGGGGATGTATGGTCGGTAACTATTTATCTATATATAATTTAGATTTAATTATTGTAAAAATAGTTAAGGTTTTTTTTATTAGTTCATTAGTTTATTGTTAAATTTCTAAAAAGAATCATACTTATATAAGTGAAAGTAAAAAATAAACATAAATGATGTAACCTACATCCAAAAATATAACGTAATTTATTGAATGGTTAAAATAAATATTTAATATACAATTTTCAAATTAGAAAAAATTATAAATTAATTATACTTTTTTTATAAATATTATATATAATACAATAATAGTTCAAAACATTGTAAACATATGTAATATTGGTAAAGCTTCATGGATAACATAGAATCGAATTAAAACTTTAACGATACCTTTGTTGGAATAATTGGATTTATAGATCCTCTCAAATCTTAAGGATGCTTATTTTTTGTCACTATTTCTCAAACGAACATAAGTTTGTAATTTACTCAATTTTTTATTTAAAATCAAAACAAAATCATTATATTAGCAACTTATTTTTTTGACAAAAATATTTATTTAATACAAACCTATCTATTTTTAATAAAACTTAGAAAATTCTCATTCTGTGATATAATATTAAAATTTATTAGTCTGAATTCATGTTATTATATATATATATATATATATATATTGTGATTAATCAATATATATATCTCCTATTTCAAAATTTATATAATTCAAAATATTTATTTAAATAGATTTATCATAATTTTGTTTTTTTTTAAACAAATTTGAGGATTTCCTCAAAAATAGAGTTTAATCCTACGAGCTGATTATTTTGACAAAAATAAACTCATTTAAGTCATTCTCACAGTTAGCAAATAAAATGTTTAACTTGTTAGTGTAAAATCAACAAAAATTTTTATTGATTAATTATTAATATTTTTTATGTCACTAATTAATTTAATATTTATCACTAGAGTGTACTTTTTTCAAAACCTTCTTTCTTTTAACCGGCCAGTATTGGACGCTATATATTTTCCAAGTTATCTATTTCTTAGTTTAATACATTCAATGTGCAATCTTTATCAATTCGCCGGGACGCTGGAACCATACCTTCAAACTAAAACTGTTCCGGTCAAAAAGCAAAGTTTGGGGATCTTAATGAAAATTAATTAAATTTAAATATAAAAAAATAATTCATGGATTTTAGTCTAATTAACCTTAAAGATAAGTTTAAAGATACTGTTAAAACCTTTAATTACTTCAGAGTCAATCACGAGTCTCATGTATCATTTCTATCGTCCCCAAAGGGATGATTTCGCCTATTTTAGGAATGAACGATCAAAGTACATACAGACATATAATATACATAGGAATTATCAAAGGCAAGTTAAAAATCGAAATGAATTCATTTTATATAATCTTCTAATTTATTAATTCATGTTTGATTTAAATAATTTGTCTGTAGAGAACACTTTTCGCCCTAGCTACTTAACATATTAATATTGTATATAATTCAGAATAATTTAATAAAGCATCTGAGGTTTATTTCAATCCGATTTTTCAACATCTGACGGATTTAAAGGGACTATTTTATTATTAATCCCACTGAAACTGAAGAATTTGGATATATTTTTTTAATAAATTGTTTATTTATTGATCCTATCTTTATATATACATGATTTATAAATATGTATTATTGAAAAAATTAAAATTCGTTAATCATTTATTTTTTTCTTAACAATTTGACTATCTATAATTAATATAAAAAGCAATTAAAAATAAAATATATATAAAAAATCAATATTATTTTAGATTTAGATATTATAAATTGAAATAAAATAATTCTACTTAAATATCAGTCGTGAAATTTTATTTCAGGTGAAAGAATATTGCTAAATTCTAATATTATGAATTTTATATTGTGTTTCAATTGTAAATTAGATTTATTAAATTTAAAAAAAATATTCTTAGATTAATTGGTCTATTATATATAAAGAAAATTCGCAAATAATTGAGAAGGATTAGAGTGGAAATAAAGAATATGTGTGTGTGTGTATGTGTGTGTGTGTGTGTGAGAGAGAGAACCTAGGTGAGATGTTCTATCACATTTAGCAATAAAAAATCATTTATTGAAACAAAGTTATTACTAATGAAAAGAATATATAAAAAAAAAGCAAAATGTGCAGCATCGTACACGTGGCGGAAGTGAAACTTCTTACAATCTAGAGAATAAGATAAATTTTAGTTGAGAGTGTGAGTGAGAGAGAAATAGAGAAAAATAAAGGGATCATTTCGAAAGACATATAACAGTATAAAATTTTCGTAACAAATATTCGCTTTATTATTATTAT
Organism: Labia minor; assembly: GCA_963082975.1. Taxonomy (NCBI): domain Eukaryota; kingdom Metazoa; phylum Arthropoda; class Insecta; order Dermaptera; family Spongiphoridae; genus Labia; species Labia minor. The sequence continues at coordinate 41,885,547 of OY720347.1, read as the reverse complement.
TATCTACTCTATCATCATATCTACATTGCCTGTACTATTGTCGGTTGGTGATTCAATTGGTAATACTGATATTAATGGCTTGTGATAACTAAAATAAGATATATATGTTCGTGATTCGATATTTTCTATATAACGTGTAAAAACAGCATCTATTGTAGTTCCAGATTTTGTTGTTGATTCCTTGGGATCGTTATTTATAAGCAGACCAAATGTTTCTCGAAGAAAGTTGATCAACGGCAACGAATCATCAGATCCAAAATTTACATTAAAATCTCCCCCGAGAATTAGAGGGATTTTATCTTCGCCTCGTTCAAGTGCATTAGCACCTGTGTGGCTATAAACCAGTAGTGAAAGGTGTATGAAATAAATAATATCGTCTAAATTTTGGTCGTTATTTTTTTTCGGCATAGTGAAATCTGTGGAGTAGAGAAAAGCAGTTTTAAATGCAATAATAATTTTAAATTGATTTAGTAGTGTTAAAGTAATGTTGAGATTCGGATAAATAACGTGAATGGTCATCGACGCACATAACTGTATGTGTTGGCGTGTGAATCGCCGACCATGTTCACACACACAATTACATGCGTCGGTATGCGTGCACGCTGTATATTTGACTTGAGAATTTTAATTATTTCACGATATATATCTTATCTTATTATGCTAGCTAAAATTGTATATATCTATCTATTTATCTATAACCATTGGTTCTCAAAAACCGCTCTAACGATTTTTTTCAAATTCACACTAGATATAGTATTTATAAAGAAAAATTGAGTTTTATTGATTACATCTCTTGAAACTTACAGCTTCATTATTAATTTCTTAATTGAAAATTATATATGGGTGACGTAAATGGCATCCATTTTGAAATTTTACTCCCGCCTTTTTTTAATTTTGTATTAATATTTTTTTTATATTTAAAATATTTTAAAATTTATAATTTAATTTCGAAATAAAATTAAAAATATTTATTTTTAATAAAATATATATATATATTTATTAATCCCGCTTTTTTTTTAAATGATATTGTATTAACATTTTTTTATATTTAAAATATTTTAAAATTCATTATTTAATTTCGAAATTTTATATTTAAAATATTTTAAAATTTATTATTTAATTTCGAAATAAAATTAAAAATATTTATTTTTAATAAAATATATATATATATTTATTAATCCCGCTTTTTTTTAAATGATATTGTATTAACATTTTTTTATATTTAAAATATTTTAAAATTCATTATTTAATTTCGAAATAAAATTAAAAATATTTATTTTTAATAAAATATATATATATTTATTAATCTCTCTCAAAAAAAAACAACAAAACAAATAAATGTCTTTGAAAGATGGTAAAAATATCTTTGTAATTATCAAAATATCATAGAGCAGCAGTAAGAACAATTGTTTTTACTCCCCGAGTTCGAAGGATCGAAACTCGCCGCGTGCATTTTTTTTTTATCTATTTTCGTGATTTATTTATTCATTGTTCTTTTATTAATTAAGTTTTAGATAGTTTTATAATTTTTAATATTTTTTCAATAAAATATTATTTAATACATTTAATAATTGTAATAAATAATTAAAGAATTGTATATCAATATTTTTTAAAGGGTAGAGCGAGCTCGGTGTCTCAGGTATTAATATTACCAGCCAAATCCAATAATAATGAATCATTTTTTACTATCTCGCCAGAGATAGTATTGCGATCACGAAAATTTTCGATGTTGAGATTTTGATGTTTTTATACTTTTTGAAGGTTCCTGAATCATTTTCACTAAGGTTGAGAAAAATGTCTGTGTGTGTGTGTCTGTGTGTGTGTGTGTGTGTGTGTATGTAGGCAAGATTACGCAAAAACGGTTTGAGCTAGAATGATGAAATTTGGTACATGGACATTATTCAAAATTCATAGTTTTCTATCAACTTTTGAGAAATGTAGCTCAACCGGAAGAGGGTCATTACCTACAACGTTTTGATTTTTTTTCCTCTAAAGTGACCGTAAAAATAAAGATATATGTTTGATAATTTTTCACATGATTAATAATTGTATAAAACTGCTATATATAGAATTTCAGCTTGATTGATTAGCTGAAATTACCAGAATTAATTTTTTAACACTGCAAATCTCACGCGCCAACACATGACGTGGTGCCATCAACAAAAAGCCAAACATGCGCTGGTTTAATATTTATTATTTATTATTTATAATTTATAATTAATTAAATTTAATAATAATTTTTAAATAATATAAATAATATTTAATTATAATCTAATCAAAGAAAATAAAAGTTTGAATCTATTTGATTTTGAAATTAATATATATTTAAATTCAAATTGTATTTAATTGCGATATCTACTGGACAAGGTGGAGATCTCGCCCTCTTTTGATCATAAGTCATACTAATTTTTATTCTTTGACCCAGTAGAAGCTGAGAAATATTATTCCGCGTCAACGTACTACCGCGCATGCGCGCCGTGGACTTTGGACCTAGCGAGAGCGTAGTACAACGAAAGACAGCACAAAACGAAGAGGCAGATAGCCTCTTTCTCAAAGACGAAAGACCGGACAAAAGAAAGACCCAGATAGCCTCTCTCTCAAAAACGAAACACCGCACAAAAGAGAGTCGGAGATAGAGGCTATCTCATTCTCACTCGTTATATCTATATCTTTTTTCTCTCTTGCGTTTCGTAACGCGTTACGAAATTTCAATTTTTCAATTCACTCTCCATTCTCAACCAAATGTCAGGACGCCGCTAAAGAAGTTTCACTTCAATAAAAAAAAATAATACTTTAATTTAAACAAATTAGACATGCACTAAAAATAGATAATAATTAAATTATTTATCAAATAATTAAAATTTAAAATATTTTTCTACTCATTAATTTATCCTAGATATCCTTGTAAAGTGGTGATTTATGAAAATATACATTAAATAAATTCAAACAAACATATTGTTCACACAAAGCAAGTTAAATAAATTATATATATTCATTATATATGTTCATTATATATTAGATATATGAAAATAAATTGTAATAATCTAATAATTCTTTTTGAAAATAATATCAATGTTGAATAAATGGATATCTTTACATATTGGCACAAAAAATTAGATTAAATAAAAATTTTATTTAAGAATGAATTATATATTTTTGAATTGATTAATTCTACAGTTTAGCACAGTGATTCCCAAAGTGGTCTATATCAACCCCCAGAGGTGTATGACAACCTGCAAGGGGTCTACGCAGCGAAGAAAAAATTTGGGGGTCCATTAATAGGGGTTCACGATAGTGGATCTCAACATACACTGATAGTACCTATTTACTTACATTATACTATCTTATAATACAACAGTGGCCAAACCGTGGCCCGCGAGCCACATGAGGTTTTTTTGAGTTTATTGTGACTCAATTAATAAAAAGGGAAAATTTTTTTCCGATTTAGATCTTAAACATTTTCGATTTTTCAATATGACTCTAATTATCACCAAGTGTGGCCACCCATGTTTTATATATCCGATACCAAATTTTATTTTGAGTAGTTTTAATTTAAATTAAATTAATAGATGTATAAATCATGTGTTTTTTCTTTAAGTTTTTAACACTAAACTTCAAGGGCTTTACCTTTAAGGATAGAAATTGACAAAAAATCAATATTAGGTAAGTAGGGGGTCTACCCAAAACGGAAAACATGGCAAGGGGTCTACGATGCAAACAAGTTTGCTTTAACAGAATAAATTAAATTAATATTGTATAGGATTAGAGTGGAAATATAGAATATGTGTGTGAGAACCTAGGTGAGATGTTCTAACACATTTAGCAATAAAAAATCATTTATTGAAAAAAAAAACAAAAAAAAAATCATTTTATTTTATTTGAAAAAAATACCTATATATCCATTAACTATTGTTAAGAATAAGATAAATTAGAAACAACATTTTTTTTTATTAAATTTACTTCTGTTCTTTAGATTAATTGAAAAGAAAAATATTGGTCGTGTTGTAATTAGCGAGAAGAAAGTTAACAAACACTTTATTAAGGCTTGTCAATCGATCATCGAAGAATACATTTTGTTCTCAGGAAAAAAGGCTTTTGTCCAAGAGTTTCTCATCTTTTGTGTTTCTAGTGAAAGAAATGGTTCGTTTGTATAATTCACAAAAGTTCTTCATCATTCTATTCCAGACTTCTTTTTTCTCGGAAATGATTAATTTCTAAATGTAATTCAATTCGCTCCTCTATTTCTTCTAAACACGATGAATTATATATTAACAAAAGAGAGGATACTGAAATTAAAATAAACAAATAAATATTTTATTCTAAATATTAATTTTTAATTGATTAACAAGAATTAATAATTATATATCTATTTAATTAGCTTGTTTTTATTTCATTTAAATTACGAGATAAATAATTTAGGAATTATTTTCTTTTTAAAAACATATCAAATTTTTCAATGTTAAAAAGAAAAAAAAAATCATAAAATATTCTAGGAAATAAATGTATGTATATATATTTAATAAGAAAATTTTTCTTTAACAATTTTGTTTAAGACTGTTTTAGATTATCTTCTTTAAAATGTATTTAATGTATTTAACGTTTAAATACTTTAATGGAACGTGAAAAGCCATTACACAAAATATACAGTCTGATTTTGTGTTGATATAATTTATAAAAAAGATTAAAATAATAAAATAGAGGCGCACAGTTTTTGATCTCGATTATGTATAATAACTCTCAGATTTTGGATAGGAAAGAAAATAGAGATTGAGAATAAAAAAAAAACTTTTTAACGAATATATAGAAACAAAAATGTGTTTTTTCTTTATCTCTAAATGAAATTTCAAACGAAACTATTTTAGTATTGTCAAATTCACTCAACAAAATTTTAACTCACTTTTTGAAAAAGTTAATGAAAACATTACTTCAAAGAATACAATTACAGACATTAAACAAAAGCGTATATCTAAAAATTATTTGAAATTTATTTGTATTATATTTAATATTCATTCACTCTTATTGTTCGCTATTACCCATTTATGTTAACTTTTTAAATGTACTAAAATATTGATTTTATTAATTGGTATATTATACCAAAGTTTACATTAATATATAAATTTATATATGCTTTTGTTAATTTATTTTTCTTTTCTTTTATAATTTATTTTTATTCTTTGTAGTTTTTCTCTTAATAAGTTTGATCTTCTGGTAATAACTTTAAAAGAAAGTTTCAATTTGGGAAATTGTTAAATAAACTCTGATCCGTTTCCACACCAAACATTAAATTCAATTTCTTTATTATATATACATATAGTATATATTTAATGCAATTTAATTTTATTATTAAATTTTATCTCTTAGTTTATCTGAATCCGTTTTATTATAATTTAAATGTGACTGCAGGTTGCATATCTAACATTTTGCAGGCGCTATCATTTAAATTTAAATTTTTACAAAAGTGAAGGACTTTTATACAGTATAACAAGCTAGAAAAAGTGTAGGAATAAAAATAAACAAATAAATTATATAAAATTAATAAAATTGAATTTCTTAAATAAGTAAAAAATATAATTAGATAATACTAGTAAATTTCAAGACATTTATTTAAAAAAATATTGAATTTTAAATATTGTTTTAACATAAAAAATTAAATTTTAAGCTATTTACAAATAACATATAGCTATATTATATATCTATATACTTTTTAGATTACCGAGGTTATGTTATGAAAAGGTTTCATACAAATAAATGAAGGTAATAAATAATTGTTAAAACGTGTCAGAAATAATAAACTTTCTAGAAAATATTATTCAATAAAATGTAATAAATCTGTAAGAAAATATTCAGATATTTAATTCCTTAGTTGGTTATTTAAACCAGGTATTATATTAAATTTCTAAAGAAGAATTTGTACTTTTCACTGACTTTAATCTTGCCTCTCTCTGTTTAATACTAAGTTTAATTTCGACAAATTTCCGATAAAATGTTTTTGTCTATACTTTCATAAATTGGTAAAGATTTCATTCACTACGATACCCTTATGTTTAGTTCTTATTCAAATAAAACATCTAAGAATATTATTAAATTTCTCATTTGTTAATGAATAGTAATGTAAAATCAATTTTCTGTTTTATGGTTGACGGATCAAAGGATTCATAACATACAAAAAGACAAACACACACTTGAAATTATATGAATATTATTAATCTAGCTTCAGACAGTTAAAAGTCATATTAGGGTATCTATGATATTATTATCACTTTCTATATTAAAACTATGATTATAAAATTTACTTTTACACTTTAGTAACAATTAATTTTCTAGTCAATTTTACACTTGGCTAAATTGGCTTTTAAATAGTCCCTTAAGAGCGACAAGTCTAAATGGATATTGAAAAGGAATAGTCTGTTTATTAGACTCCCGAGAGTCATTTCTACAAAAGGTGGTGTTGAAATTCAGGAGTTAAAGCTGTTATGTCAAATGAATGATTGATATTATTAATAAAGGATAAAAGTAACGAGAATTTGATTATCATTCATTATTTTAATTGTAGGTAAAGTAGGTAGTACATATAGTCAAAGGTATCTCTAAATTGAACAGCAACACAATGTTGTACATCCGTTTTTGTATTCTGTTTACAATAAGCGTATATTCTATTTTTTTTAATTCATTATATAAAATAATTGACAAACTAAATTATAAACATGAAAAAATGTCACTATAAACAAATGTAAAATTTATAGGCAAAGGACCCTCCATACATTTATGTTCTTTACATACATTTTAAATATTTTTACTTTCATATTAGTATAATTGTTCCAAGCATTCAACAAACTATTTAAAAGGAATAGTGAATATATGTAGTACATATTATTTAACTTTTATTTAATATCCTAGTGAGAAATAAATTTCAAGAAATTTCAAAATATTTAGTAAATTTATTAGTAATTTATTATTTGTGCACTGAATTTCTTAACGAATAATCAAAAATAATTTTAAAAATCTAAATTTGACAAACTAAATTATAATAAAGTGCATTTATTTAATAGATTATTTTTTAATCTTTTATTTATTTCTAAGATATCAAGATCACAAATCAATATTCAATTTGAAATGTAACATTCTAATAAGGTTGTTTCAATGTGAATTGAGGAAGCATATTATCGCTAGTCTATAGTCTAATGAGCAAGAGGCCAATTTCTACAACAATGCAACAATTTAGAATAGAGAGTTCATCTTCCTGTTAGCGGAAACTTAGGGTTGATTTAATTAGCATTAGAGTTAAACAATATTATTGTATGAACAATAAAAATATTTTATTTCCTATACATATATAATTCAGATAATAAGCCATTTAATATTTTTTAAAATTATTATTAAATAAAAAAGGAGAAGGAGGTAAAAAAAGGTATGATATCATAAAAATTAATAAATTTAAACTTTATAATATATTATAAAAAAAAATATATAATCACAAATGTTTAAATCAACTATTATGTCGTTTTCTTATTACTTACATACGTTATATTTATTTTAATGTCACTATAAATCTACGGGGACATAGACTATAATAAATATGATATCATTTATTGGGAAAGAGATCAGAAGCTGGAAGGTTAGTGGTAGAAGTAGGCACTCAAAATGTCTATTTTTGTTTTACTAGATTTATAAAAATCCCCACAATGAATTAGAATCTCGTCAAGTCAATATTTTAAATTTTAGTAAGAACTGACTGAAATTTAATTTAATTTTTTGTAATTATCTATTTTAATTTATTTATATTGCTCTTATTTAATTTTTATTGATTTATAATAGTTTATATTGTTTAAGAAATTTTATTTTGTTAAATTTAAGAGTATTTCTAAAAATGTATTATTTTATAAATCTATCTATTTACATTAATACCAGAATAGAGGTCTTGGTCTTGAGAATCGAATCGAACTCCTTTCTTTAAGATTAAATAATTAAATTTTATCGTAATAAATGTAAAGGCTGGTTAAAACGGATTTGAAGCTAAAAATTAAAAAAATAATATATTGAATTAAATCATCTAAAAAGGAAGTAGTAATTGAAAAAGTATTATTTGTATATTGTAATCCGCCAAAAAAAAAACCTGAAGTTTGTTTACATATTTTTTTTAATTAAAAGTATTTTCAAAAATTCGCTTATAGAGTATATATTATATATATATATATATATATATATATTATTTATATAAAATATATTTTTAATTGTTGGTTAGTTTTTTTATATTTAAAAACAAATTATAAAATATAACATTTTATTTTCATTCTAGTTTTTTTTACTTTTTTTATATCTTCTTTTAAAGGAAAGGAAAAGAAATAAATTTTTTAAGGTGTGCAATTTTATAGAGCGGATAAATTGACAATATTTTCTATCCCTACCTATATTTTCAACTCCCAGGGCGCTGGCTTTGGACTCCTTGCTCTTGTCGTCCCGGTGACACACCTCCCCCGTGTTCTTCCACCATTTGTCGTATAGAATCTGGATCACGCCCTTTTCTTGCAGCTCCAGAATAGCCAGAGAGATCTTGTCACGCCACGGGGATCCTACACCAGACATAGAAGATTTGAATATTAGATCAATTTTACTTTATCAATTGGTCAATCAATAAAAAAGAGAGAACTAGACTTAGAAGGAAAATTTGAATATAATTTAGAATTAAATTGGACAAAGGGATAAAAAAGGAGATGTATAATAATAAGAAATCCAAAGGCGAAAGAAGAGGGATAAATCTTTAAAAAAACAAAAAAAAAAAAATGAAGAAAAATACATTTTTTTATTTATTTAAATTGAGAGAGATAATATATTTTTAAATTATAATTAATAATAAACAATAAAATAAATATTAAGTAAGAAAGTTTATTAGACGCAAATCTAATATTTTCAATTCTATTAAATCTCCCCTCCCCTCAAAGTCTTATCTTAGAGAACTCTGAGATAATAAAATTTAAAAAAATATTTATTGTTATATATAATTATATTAATTCATAACTTTAATTACTTTTATTTTATTTTAAGTAAATTAAATATGATGTAAAATTCATCGCTTTATTTGGTTAATTGAGTGAATGTTATTGAATTAACTATTAAATCGTTAGACTCGTAGTTCATTAAGCATTCTATTCGTCAGTCGTAGCTAATAGACCTTTTATTTGAAAATAGTCGAACAAACTTCATCAGGATATAGTGATTCCCAATCATTAGTATCTTCTCAAAAGTCATTTATTTGTAAATTAGCTCATAGAGCTGCCATTCCACGTTTTTCCTTTTTTTTTCTCTTCTGGAAATCAAATGTCTTTTTCCTGATATATCTTTAGACTTTTATAATAAATTAATATTCACTATCACACCTTCCATTCTATTATATCGATCTAATTAACTCGGATTTTACTTTTATTATTTCTCTAAATTTTTTATACATCTAACTACAAAAAAAAATGATCATGTTTTAGATTTAACGATGGATTTATTAATTTGAAAATCTATTAATCTTATTTTCTCTGAGAAGCCTCGATTCGTTTTATATATATCCCATTTTATTTATCACATTTAATGTGTTTGTTAATTTATCTTTTCATCCATCCTATCGTTAAGTTAGTTAACAAATTATCAAATATTCGTGTTGTGGTTAGTCAGTCATTTTTTATTAATTCAAGTTTCTTTCGTAATTTGGAAAGTTCTAAATATTATATTGAAAAGTTAATTTATTTTTTTATTTATATTTTAAGAAATAACCAGAGGTTTTCAAGTTCTTAATTGAAAATTTCAATATTAATTAAAATTACATGAGCAATATTCAAGACGACATATTACAATTAGGCATTCTTCCCATCTTGCAGTTTAATCCATGGCCTTTTAAAAACATACAATATTAATTTCAACAAGAAATATTATTATAATAAACAAAGTAATGTACAATGATAATAAATAAATCAATAAAAAAATTTAGGAATAAAATTGAATTCAAATTTAAATAATTTAAGACATTTATTTTTAGCTTTCTATCTCCCTTTTTAACACGTTCCCGCCGGCTCCATAATTTGTCTATTTATTTTATGTGGCGGCTTGAGCCAGCGGTGGTACATGCCGGCGGTAATGTAAAGATTCATAATGTACATCAAAGGTTTAGCAAGGAATATAATTATATATATATCAGATAAAATATACGAAGGTAGGAATTAAAATTGTGTATAAGCACCCATGATATGTTCCAAATAAAGTAATACAAAGGGATTTAGAAATTAAAAACTTATTTAAGTGCAAAATATATTAAAAAAATGGAAAACCATCCAAATGATTTAATGAAAAAATTACTTGTTAGGGATGATACAAACAAAAGATTAAAAAGTTATGATATATTGGATCTCGTTAAAAAAAAAATTTGACGTTTATCGAAGATATTTAAAAATGTGAAATGCTTATTTGTGAAATGTTCGGGATGAGTGAATGTGTTTAGTGTGCATGTTTAAAACTAATATGTTAAGTGCACAAATGTTCCTTGGTATAATTTTGTATGTCAATGATATTGATGCATTGTATTTCATATTTTATAAAAATTACTTATTGCCTATATAAAATAGGTTGAAGGCGCCATTGGGTGTGTGGGTAGCGAACATGCCTCACATTCACATGGTCCCGGGTACAAGTCCTGGGCCTGGCAAGGGAATTTCCCTAGTTGGGGTCTATGGGACGGAGTCAACCCAGCCTCCGGGATCAACATTGGGAAGCTACTTGATAAAAAGTAGAAAATAATACTTTATATAAAAAAAAAACTTTTTTAAAAAACCACGTTTTTAACGCACTAAAAAGAAGAAAATAATTTTTCTGAAACCCCATAGGTACTGACATTACAAACAAGAGATATGATTTGAAGAAAATTTTCTATAACGTAAAACGTGGGGCGCAAATAATAATAAATTTTTTAAATGCAATATAATTTCTTTGATTAATTTATTTCAATATCCATGGATTTATATTTTAAGTTTTATATTTTTTACCAGACTTTTTGTAAAAGGGAATATTATTAGTAATCCAACAGAATACTTTTATTAATGTAAATTTTTTTTGGAAAATTAATTCCTTAATATTAAATAAACATCTTCAATTTACACTTTAGAAATTTTATTAACATAAATATTAAATATTTGCTAGAAGTTTTGCAGTAGCAAAATTTAGTTTTAGATTTCTTCAAGTTAAATTTCTTATATTATTTACCAGAATATTGTTAGGATGTCATTTTTTATCAGAATTTTTTAAAAGTGAATATTATTAGTAATCTAAAGGTAATCTTTTCATAAATTAAATTTACCTCTTTTAAAAATTTCGATAAGTTATAAGCTTTACTTTTTGAAGCTAATTAAAATATGAATGCATTTATCCTATTAATTTGTACCTAATAACATTTATTTATAAATTTTTATACGATACAGAATATTTTAGCCATAGTTGCGCCCCACGTTTTACGTTATAGAAAATTTTCTTCAAATCATATCTCTTGTTTGTAATGTCAGTACCTATGGGGTTTCAGAAAAATTATTTTCTTCTTTTTAGTGCGTTAAAAACGTGGTTTTTTAAAAAAGTTTTTTTTTATATAAAGTATTATTTTCTACTTTTTAGTCTTCATATATTGCAATCGATTTCACTTGACCTATACTACTTTTAAGTTTTTTGATTGACTTTAATAGTCATGAAATACTATTATCCTGAAAGTAATAAATTTAAATTGAATTATAAAGAGAAATTTTTAAATGTCATATTTTAATTCTTTATTGCATAAAACTCATCATAAATTTAAATTTTGTTTTCTAAATTACAGTACAAAACATTAATATACCTTCTTTCAAATTTATTTACATTTTAAATATTATACATATTATATTATTCTTTTAACGGGTTTTTAACGGTTTTTTTCAAATTTAAATATTTACACTTTTTGTTTTGATTTTGATCCCATACAAAATTATATTCATTAATTATGCTCTAATTAAACACTTGCAAGCTACGAATGTGTTATTTTATTGTATTGTCATCCAGAATACATTACTCTGAAAAGTTTCAGAGCGATTGGATGACTGGAAGTGGTCGAAATTTCGATTGCAAGATTTGACCCGAACAGATAAATAAACAAACAAACAAACAAGAAAGCAAGCTAAGAAAAACGTGGTAAAATACACTCAGTTAGCAAGAGTGCTAATGATGACTTGGTGAGATGCAGAGAGCAAATGATAGCTGAAGGAAATTGAGGGTGGCGTTTAAGTCGAAAAAAGGTGTGTCGAAACAGGCAACCAATCAGAAGACCCGTTAAGTAAAAATAAGAAGAGGGGAGTTTGAACCTTTTTTCTACCTCCCTATTATATTTTTTCAATATTTTGATTTTATTAATTTTTTATCTCTCTTTGTAAAGACGAAATTATAACTTTAAAATGATTTTAAATGTAATCAATCAAAAGTCAGAAATTATAATTTAAAAAAATCAAAATTCTTCATAAAAAAAAAATGGCTTTTTATTTTTACTATCTCGCCAGAGATAGTATTGCGATCACGAAAATTTTCGATGTTGAGATTTTGATGTTTTTATACGTTTTGAAGGTTCCTGAATCATTTTCACTAAGGTTGAGAAAAATGTCTGTGTGTGTGTGTGTGTGTGTGTGTGTGTGTGTGTGTGTGTGTATGTAGGCAAGATTACGCAAAAACGGTTTGAGCTAGAATGATGAAATTTGGTACATGGACATTATTCAAAATTCATAGTTTTCTATCAACTTTTGAGAAATGTAGCTCAACCGGAAGAGGGTCATTACCTACAACGTTTTGATTTTTTTTCCTCTAAAGTGACCGTAAAAATAAAGATATATGTTTGATAATTTTTCACATGATTAATAATTGTATAAAACTGCTATATATAGAATTTCAGCTTGATTTAATCGCTGAAAGTACCAGAATTAATTTTTTAACACTGCAAATCACGCGCCAACACGTGACGTGGTGCCATCAACAAAAAGCCAAACATGCGCTGGTTTAATATTTATTATTTATTATTTATAATTTATAATTAATTAAATTTAATTTAAATATAATATATTATGTTATTTAATCCAATTCAAATTGCGAGATAGTCGAGTGGAGACACTCCAGCTAATTTCTAATACATTTACCGTGTATATAATATATAGAGATTCTTTATTTCATTAGATTGAATATTATTTATTAGTAATTCATTTAATAAATATCTAATCGTTATTTGAAATTTATTTAATTATTATTTTAGAATTTATGATGCTTAATCCAAATTTAATTCGCAGCATGGAACATACGATCAGGACTGTCATTTAGTTGGAGGGGAACGACCTGAACATTTTTTCAAACTTCTTATTTAAACGGATTTTAATATTTTGGTTATTATTATTAATTAATGTATTATATTTGCATCCCGCCTCGTTTTTGTATTAGATATTGTATCAATATTTTTTATATTTAAAATATTTTAAAATTTTTTAATTAATTTCGAAAGAAAATTAAAAATATATTTATACAATTTTTGCTAGTATAATAAAATAAGATCTAATGAAATATATTTATTTTTATCGTCAATTCACAATGTGTCATTTATTATATTATTAATTTGTGAAATGATTACAAATTTTATGTAAAATCCATTCTCTATTCGTTTAGATCAAAAATATATTTAATATTTAATATATTGAATATATTTAATACATACTAGAATCAACTCTTGAATATTTTTTTAAACAAGCGGACTATGGACATCTGTATTATTTATTTTTAATGTTTTGACAAAGTCCCTTTTGTTGTTTTCTTCTTTTGTATTATGTATTGAGAAAGGTAAGTTTTGGAAAGGGCCTTTTGTTGTATTATTATTGTTTCTTCTTTTTAAGTTAACAAAATACAAATATTCATTAATTATGCTCTAATTAAACACTTGCAAGCTACGAATGTGTTATTTTATTGTATTGTCATCCAGAATACATAACTCTGAAAAGTTTCAGAGCGATTGGATGACTGGAAGTGGTCGAAATTTCGATTGCAAGATTTGACGCGAACAGATAAACAAACAAGAAAGCAAGCTAAGAAAAACGTGGTAAAAAAAAGTAGCGCCTCCGATCAAGGTAAAGGTTGAGAGTACCCGTTCTACTGAACATAGGACACCTCATTGATATAACCGGCTTGATAGGCGTTGTCCTTGCGTAGGACGTACGTATTTTGTACAAAAGTCAGAGGTTTTTTTTTATATAAAATAGGCAGATTGTATATTTTCTAAAAAAAAGAAAATATGCACCAAGCCAAAAAGCCAACAGCTAGCAGAGTTATTTTAAAATGATATGAAGATGCTGTTAAAATTTTTTAAATATGACCAGTAAGAATTTATTAATTCTCTTTTTGAATCAATTGTGAAAAATTGTTATAAAAACCTGAAAAAAATCTTATTTTTTTCTCTTTTTATATATTTTTAATTTTTTACAAAATCTAATTTTTACACCAATCAATCAGAAGGATGATGACACTTGGTTAGTATCCAAAAATATTGTAATTATAAATGGCATTATATTATGTTTCTGGCAATAAATTTACGGTACATGGCATTCGTATTAATCGATCCCTAATGGAACAGCTACCCTTAATTATATTACACAAGTAAGAATATCGGCCACTTTAAATTCTTGATCAAAAGCCTGATTAACTAAAAAACGCAAAATAACATTGGAATCCTGTTTAATATTCAGGAAAGAGATAAGAATACGCTTATATTTTAATACGATTATATAATATATATATATACTTATGTATTGTTCTCGGAAAAACATTTATTTTAATTTTTTTAATAAGCTTTAAATACGAGTAATGAAATTCTCTCATATTCTATTCAAAACAATAAAATATGTAAAAAAGAGATTTTGTTTTCAATAGACAATTTATTGAATATAAATTATTTATGAATTCAATATAACAATAAAAAAGAGAATTGATCATTGACAGATCAATCAATTTTAATCAAATTCATTCTTAATGGAATATATGATATTTAATACATATATAAAATTATTTATAAAACAAATACTTATAAGACTTTTTCATCTTTATTTTTACTAATTTATTTATCATGATCTAAATATTAATTAAAATAGAACCATAAAAATATATACCAAAGATAAGGTTCTCAGATGATTAAATACTGTTTGTCTAATAATTATGATTGAAGACAATTCAAATTTTGAAAAAATAAAATTAATTTAAGAAACATATTATTATTTACATAAGGATATGTAAATATTTGTACTCTTTTCTAGACCATGTGAATCGGAACCTAAAAAAATATATGAAAATACAAACACAAAAAAAAAAAAAATTATAAATAATTATCCAATTATTATGGGGATTATTCAAAAAGATCTCCCTTGTTAAGTTAAATCTATTATTAATATTAAATATTAAATAGGAAAGCAGACAAAAATGAGACTTTGGTTCCTAATTTTGATAATATGAGTATATATAGCTCGATTAAAATACAAAAAACCACCCTGATTGTTATGCAACCAATTTCCATGGGTTTTTTCTAAGCAATTTATTAAACATACTCATTAATGCATATTCAACATGAATATATATATTTTGTTTTTTTAAAAATATTAATTTATGAATGTGTGTGTGATAAATTACTACAGCATGTGTATTTACAAGAATTTTTATTTTACTTTTTATCAATTAACATATAAATTTATAAATTTTTCTCAAATATTTCAATAATATATTATTTATTAATTTGGCGATGTGACGTGCATTTTAATATAAGATTTATATTAGTTTTATACTCGTATTTTCAATGCATTTAAATCCAAAATACAGGTTCAATATTATAATACAGAATTTTAATATAAAAATTATTTTTAAATTAGAGTTAAGTAGTTTATTTAATGAAAATCGATTTTGTTTTTGTGAATAAATGAATTTGAAAATGAAAGTTCTCCTGGTGTTTGATTTTAATCCCTTCTTGTAACCCCTTTTAATTAAGCTTATATATTACAATATGTAGAGTAATCTGAAACCAACCTACAGTTGAATTCATTTTAATATGCATTTCTAGCGCTTAGTTAGATAAATTTCTAAGGGAATTATTTATTACCTCTTCCTAGTTATTTCGAAAGAAGGAAAACAAATATTATTACAAAGTAAAATCACCTCTGCAACAACTTGATATAATTTTCCTCATTGCTCAAATAAACTACCTTTTATGTAAGGATATGGCTGTAAGAGACGTCTCTATCGCAGATAAAGGATGAATAGGCATTAAAGTTGTCTTATTAAATGTCAAGTATTAAAGTGAGCAAAGTGGCTTTAATGTCACTGATCAAACTCAAATCTTAGTTACCCATGTTCCTTTGGTTCACTCCGATTTCCTTAACTTAGTAAACAAACAATGCACTTGTTGCTTGGAAACTTTTTAGTCTTATCAACCATTGATTAACTGAAGAGAAAAGAATAAAAATAAAAATGATATAATAACTTATAAAGACTTTTATAATAATTAATGTTTTTTAATTACATTTATTAAATACTTCAACAATAGAAAATTGTTTTACAGATTATAATAGATATATTTTTATTATCTATCTTGTTCTTTGAGCACGGAGTATTGTAAATAAAAATAATAATAGTGTTATATCACAATAATATTTAATAAATAAATAAAATAAAATAATTAAATCGTTTTAATTGAGATTGGGATGTGAATTGGAAATTGAAATGATAACCATTTATTTCTTCAATAAAAACAACTCCTTCCTAGATTCAAGTAGGATAACAATAGGCCTGAAATCACTAAAAGTATTTATAATATTATAATCAACATTTCAATTTTATATTTATATTATAACTAATAATTAAAAAAAGTAAAATTTATGTCAGAAGTCCCAGACCTTGGACCAAGAAGTAAATATCAGGTAAATTTCGAGTCGGATTATATATAAATATTCCATAAATTGTAATATAACTACTACTATTTCTATACATATTTATAATAATTATTATTATTATTATTATGTATAATAATAAATTTGAATATTTACTGATATTTATCATTTTTACGTTTCTTATTTATTATATACAATTATTGTTTTGTATATTTATTATATATTATTTTGTGACAAATTGTATTAAATTTTGTGAAAAAATAACCTCTCTTAGAAGGTAAGTAATGAAAAAAATAATTAAGCACTATAAAGTTAAACTATGATTTTAGAGTGACTATAGTGAATACAAATACAAATATCTTTGTTTCTGATCTTTCTAATATTTGAAAATTGTTAAAAGAGGCGGTTAAAATAAAATGGAAGTCTTGATCCGACCCACATGCTTAATTTAGGTTATATAAATTTTGAGTCCCTCTAGAAAAAAAATGTAAATAAATTGCTATACTTCTGGGTATACCATTCATTAGTATCAAATAACATTGATTCTATCAACAAATCATTTTTTTTTTAAAGAAAATAACATATTCAGAAATACCTCGTTTATTTTGGTTAATTGATTTCTCTCTATTAGTGGACTTTTTTGAAACCAGTATTTTAACAAATGGATAAAGTTATAATGAATTTTAAGAACTCTCATATTTGCCAATGCGCCATTTTTAAATACTTTATTTTTTCATTAATGATGATTTTTTTATTTACCCGAAATTAAAATCATTATAAATATTTTATTAATAAACAGTAGAAGGCGTCAGAAAATGAGTAAATATTATGTATTCAATGAATATTCATCTTGAAAGGGATGGGGGTTCTGTGCGCCAGATTAAATCGTGTGGCTTGGAACATGAAAATACGCAGAGATGTTACAACCCGAACTAATTATAACTATATTTGACGAGGTATTCATGTATTTATTTATCTATTTATCTGTCTCTGTGATTCTAAGAAACTTGGAAGATCTTCCAAATGTCTCTATCTTGAGCCATTCTGATCAACTCAAATTCTATCCCAATACCAGCACGTATCCCTTTATATTATCTGTTCATTGCGTTCTTGGTCTACTAACCGGTCGCTTCTCAATTAGTCACCCCAAAAGTAAGATTCTTGCTCGTCTTTTATCACCTGGTTCCGCAAGGAACCCTAATAAATTGATTTAATTGCCCTCCCTGACTGTTAATATAAATTTAATATAATTTATTAATAAAATATAAATAATTTAAGTTGTAAATTATTATTAAATAATTTTAATAGTATTTTTATATAAGGTCATGCCTCTGATGACCAACCTCCATGTCTGACAACCCTTCACTACGACTCTCAATCGTATAAAGAGAATGTCGAGCCTCACTCTGAGGGACTTGTAAGGGTGACTTCTAAGAAAGGAGTCTTGGGAGACTTTGTCTAAGAGAAGTGTGGGATCTCGCTTGTGTTCTGTGCGAACCCCGACGTGGTTTTTAACTTTTGCACTGCGGAGGAAAATTTCTGCATATCTGAGTCCCTGGCAGTGTCGACTAATTGACTCTAAGGGTCTTAATCCGTAGAGCCACTATATCAGAATAATTGTGTAGCGGATTATTATTCTGCATGAGGGATCTTCGGCGTGTTTCTGCCTTATCCGAGTTGAGTACATTTAGCTCGATCCGTTAACGACAGCTCCTTCTATCCGCTTATCTCTGAGGGAGAAAACCCAAAGACTGGGATATGATAAACACGGGCCGAGTATTTATTGCAGATTCACCGGATCACTGAGGGAAGAAGTCCCTTTCCTGGTCTCAGAGGTATAATATAAGTGCATTTATCACTTTAATTAAATTGGACTAATTAGATTTAAGTTTAGCTGCTGGTTAAATAAATGTATAATTAATTATTAGTTGTTATATGTTTTTTGGTTATTTTAAATTTGATTATTTTTAATATAAATAAATTATTAAAATTCTGTTCAAAATTTGTGTTTTATAATTCATTGATCATCTAATCATTCTTGATTTATCAGAAAATAGAAATATACCATATACAGTCTACTAAATTGATGGTATGAGAGATTGTGAAGTGTGCCTCTAATATAAATAATAATAAACTCTTTATTCCTTTGGGCAAACGAATATATACCAATATATCATTCCTTCCACTTATCCATTTAGAATAATCTATAATTAAAAATTTTAAGAATAAAATTTGTAATTAAAGGAGTGCAACTCCGCTAAATTAATTCAGGTCATTCGGGCCGCTAGATTTTCTCCCTCCATTTGTTGATCGAAGAGACATCATCACCTATTCTACCCAAGTGTCTCAACCATCTCAACCATACTGATTTTATGACTAACTAAGTTTGGAGGTGGAAGGACATAAAATTCTTTGTTAAGAGTTCAGTTTCTCCGGTGATTTCATTCTTTTTAGACTCATAAATGCTAAGATAAATCCTATTTTTAAAATCCCTCAAATTTATTCTCTTCCCCTAAATTCAAAGATATCTCTTCACACCATAAAAACACTGCCAAAATAATGATTTTGTAAATTTTAATTTTAAGTACCTTTCGATAATAATTTTGATGAAATGAGCCTAAAAGTCCAACTTCTTTCTAAAATTCTTAATATATTTATGTGACATAACTTAAAACTTTGCTAGAATCCTCATTAATTTTCTCCTATTACTTCTATATACAAATGATCGTAATTTTAATAAAATACTATTCAATTGAATTTTGAAAGATGTTGTCTAAAGATATTGAATTCATTCAATTATTTAATATCTTATATTTAGATTAAACTTTCCTTATTTTTAGATTGTTTGTTTTTAATATAATTTTTCACTGACCTTTTGGCGTAGCAATTCCATAACCCTTGCTATCGAGGAGCCCTCCGATTTGAGTGAGATTACAATCTCGTTGGACGGCATAGTCTAGGCCTGTAGATTCCATAAGAAATGCATAATTTCCATCTAAAACTCTCTTCACTCCTTCCTCGTACGTCGATACAAACACAGCCTGACGGCGGGAGTCCATAAATCTCCACATTTTCTGATAAATTCCAATTTTCGAATCCTAAAGCAAATTCGTTAAATTAGAATCATTAATATTAATCTTAAAATTACTGAAAATTGAAGCAATTTTAACACAGTCTTTCTTTTCTTGTTCACTGCATAGTTTCTAATTTATACTCTTATAGAGATCATTAAATTTCTCGTTATGAAATCTTTCAAGAAATACAATAATAATATTCTAATTCCTATTTCCAACCAAGTTATATATACAGCGCCTGATTAGGAATTTTCGGGCCCTAGGCAAGGACAGAATTCCGGCCCCCCACTCATAAAATAACATAAACTCTATTATTTATTTTATTTTAAAAAAATTATTATTGAAGAGTACTTTTTTGAAATAATAAAGCACACTTGTTGATACTAAGAGCCTGAAAAATCGTGATCGCAAAATCATTTCACCTTTTTTTTAGAACCATATTGAAAAAATCATTTAACCTTTTATTTTTTAGAATCATGTTGAAAATTTTTTTAAAAAAGTCGAAAATATTTAAAAGTCTGTACGCAAAAGTGAAAAAATTCACGATTTTTGAAACCGTTTTACGGGCCTCTAAATTTACGGGCCCTAGGCAGTTGCCTATTCTGCCTAGGCCTAAATCCGCCGCTGTATATATTCGAACAGTCAATGATTAATAATTAAATTTAAAAGCTAAATTTATGGTAAATAGATTGAAATTAAATAGATTGGAATGTTTGTTTAGATTTGTTGCTAATAATTGAAGTATTTGATGTTTATGTATATGTATTCAAAGGTAAATAAACTTACTATCTTCTTATGAAGTAGAATGATTAGTGAATACTATAATTTTCAGAATGATTATAGTATGTTTGTTATTATAACATAATATTATCTTATAAAGTTAAACAACAACGCAGTAGGAAAAAAAATAAATTATTTTTAGATATTATTATCCTTTTCCATTGTTTAAAACGTCCAAATTAAACAACAATGTACTTTGCAATGCATTTGTTTTCTATCTTATTTTAGAATTAAATAAAATGAGTGGGTAGATCAAATCAACGTTAAGACAATAATAGTAGCCAAATTAGTACCGCCCGAATAAACATCAATCTCCATTGGTGATGAATTAACATCGAGATTTATAATGTAAGCTCTGATTAGAATAACAAAGAATGGACTGAGATGACAAAAAATCCTCAGAATAAATTTGATTTGATTTGATTTAATCTACAGCAACAATTGATGTTTTATTGGGACCCTTTCACCATATTTACCTTTCATTTATATATAAATGAACCGTTTATTTTAATGTAAATCCATTTTTTGTTGTTTCGAGAAAATTAAAGGTTAGCATATTTTGTCAATTAAAAATATTGAATGGTTATTTCAAGTATGGCCAAGTTTTTATCAATTTATCAGTATGTAAATTGAATATATAAATTTCTTTTAGGCAAATATAACTAAATATAATTAAAATAATGTATACATGGTGATTATAAAAGGACTGCAACAAATTAGTGACTTAGATAAGGTAGTAAATTCTGTGTCAAAATGTTTGAACGGATAGAGGCAGACGAGACATTCCTTAAGAAAATCATTTTTAGCGATGAGTCGACGTTTCATGTTAATGGCAAGGTGAACACTCATAATTGTAGAATTTGGGGTAGCTAGAAACCAAATGCAAATATGAACACGTTCGTGACAGACCAAAAGTAAACGTTTTTTGTGCCTTCAGTCATTTTAAAGTGTACGGCCCTTTTTTTTCATGGAAAAAACTATCAATGGAATTGTTTATCTTGATATGCTGGAAAACTTTTTAATCCCTCAGATCAATCGGATCAACGCTGCAGTTGCACAAGTTTCAACTGATATGCTGAAATTTATTTATTTATATTGTGCATAAATTCAATTTTTATCAATTAATGTAATACCGAAATACCGATATTTTTACATAAATACCGGTTTTTAATAAGGGACAAAAATCGTCCGAGATCCCGATATTCGGGATCCCAAGATCCCGGTATTGTAAGCCCTACCCACAATAAATGAATGATAAATAAAAATAAGCTTACTTTATGAACTTATTTACTAATTTTATTACTATACTATATAATATTTTTATTTAAATTAAAATGGAAAGAATGTTTAGAATTAGCATTTCCCATCGGACGTAATCTCATCATTGTAACAAAGAATGAATTAATTGGATTGGTAAAATTAATCAGAAATATTTTTCTATGAAGTCTAGAAGCTCATATCATTTTGGATATATTTTCATAATATTTAAATTGGATATTAATTATAATTTTTTCTCTTAAATAAAAAATAAGCATTCAGATTATAAAAATATCAATAAATAAATAAATAAATGAATAAAAAAATATGCAGAAAATAATATTTATAATATTTTAAAAAGAAAAATTGGTAATTCACTAAAAAAATCCATGTACCAGTTAGAACAGAATTTTAAATATATAAGTATATATGTTACGGTAAAAGTAGATATTGTGGCAAATGTACACATTTTCCGGTAAATGTGCACATTAGCCTCCTCATTTGGGTAATGTGCATTCAACTAACATTTACAATTTCAAATAAGGGAAATGTACATTGAATTCACAATGACCATGTCGTTTTGGTAAATGTGAGCATACCTAAGTTGATCGTGGTAAAACGGATCCCAAAAATTTGATTTGCGTTGTTTTGTCTAGAGATGACGATAAAAATTTATATAAATTAGGAACTAAACAGGGAATTTTAAAACAATCTTATTCTAGGCATGAATTCGCCATTTGTGAACAAAAGTTTATATCATACGAAGATGTTCCTCAAGATGTTTAGAAATCAGTAAGAGAAATTATAGGAATGCAGTCCCTTACTGGTGGCCAAGATTTTAAAAGATGCAAATGTAAAGGAACTTGTTCCTCAAAAAAATGCAGTTGTAAAAATGCTAGAATATTATGTAATTCCAAGTGCCACAATAGCAATTCTCGCTCAAATAAATAGCACTTTCTTCATTATGAAATTTCTATATGTTCCTTTATAATTTTATAAAATTTAACTATTATAATAAAAAAAGTATGTTAATATTATAATTATTTGTTTGATTCCGATCGTATTGGTCCTAAAAAACTAGGACGAAAATAGTATTTATGAATATTGGGATCATAAGCTACGACATATTATATGTAATAAGTATGTTTTGTTTCTCATTCACATTTTTGAATTAACATAATTTTCGTTATTAAAGCTTTTTGTATTATGTTTATTTAAATAAAATTTTTTTTACTGCAACAACATTTTTAATTTACTTGTATTCCACCTTTCCTTAAAATACGAAGGTAAGAGTATACATTTACCAAAACGTAAAGGCAGGTGTACACATTTGCCGGGAAATGTACATATAAATTATATTCAGTTTACTTATACCTAACTTTTGTTACAGTAAATGTACACTCTTGGGAAATGTACACATTTACCGGAAAATGTATACATTTCCCAAGAGTGGACATTTACCGTAACATATATATATATATATATATATATATATATAATATGAATAAAAATAATGATATAATATTTTAAATTGGATTATTTTCTAACAGATTAATTAAATTAATTCCCTTACTTCAAGAATAAAGTGAATTTAAATTTTACAACTTATATATCTCGTGGTCCAATTGTACCATTCAAATAACTGATTTTAATTTCTATATAAGTATGTTAAGCAATATTTATCTTCATTCTCCACCAATTTAAAATAAAAGGAATTTACAATTAAAATTTTTTATTAGACTAAAATTAGTTTTTTATTACTTACTCATTAAAAATAAACAACTTTCTCTTTCTGGGTATTTGTAATATCACAGTGTTAGTTGAATGTTCAGGTTAAGCAGAGTAGGGGATCTAATTTTAATCTCCATATTCGATATACTTCAATTAGCTTCAATGGAACTTGAGTTTAAGCTACACTGGTTAAGGATTTATTACGTAAGAAATACTAAGGTAACATCTTAAAATCCTTAAATGAATATATATATATCTAGTTTTGGAATCACTGATATAGAATATATGAGTAAATGTAGAATGTCAATTCTCTACTTTTCTAAGAATCTTTCCCGATGTTTACCTTTTTATATTACAACTTTAGTAAAATGTTTGACGCTTTTTTTAAATTTAAAATTTCTGTAATGCGAACTTTGTTTTGAAATATTTTATAACCATCTCAGTTTTTCTAAAATAAAAACTAATTTACAGTCTCAATAAACATCAATCCCGTCAAGAATAATATTCAACCCTAGTTCAAGCTCATCGAAAAAAAAGATGACCAAATTGTTTTAATTCAAGTGATTATTTTTTTTTTTTTTATAAATTTATGTTAGGGGTAGTAAATTATACCTACGTCATGCCCCTTCGCTAATCACCCGGCACATCTGGTTATTCTTCTTGTATTAAATAAGTATTTTGCACACGAGAAAAAGGTAAAAAAAGATTTAACGTTTTAAGACCTCTATTTCTTGTTGAAGATAGCTAGTGTAATTTTCGGGTTTAACTAGTGGAGAGAGAGAGGGGAGGCATGAGAGGCAAAACACATTAAAACGAAATGAAGCCGAGAAAATACGATGAAGATGGGAGATGAATGCTCTCGCTGTTGTCTGTTTAATCCCTTTCGGAAACACAGTACAGCATAGGAGGACTTTAGCTATATAATCTCATTTAATCTAGTGAAATGGTGAAAAAAATCCAGACGAATTTATATAAGTGATAAGCTATTAATAAAGAAAGAATAAAAAAAATGTATTTTTTTCAATATTAATTTCTCCAACACACACATCTCATAGTTTTATAATTGTTAATTAAAAATATTTTGATTTCTTAAATTAAAAGAATAAAATTAAATTATGAATGTCTCGATTCTTGTTATATCTGAGAAATTAAGTAAAGTGGCTTAGTACTTAAGACAAAAAGGAAATTTACTTAAAATAGCAAATATACTTATATACCTACTTATATAATTATATAAATTTTTTTCTATCTCGGTTTGTTTTCGTTTAAGGTAGGGGTAGATTTCTAATTAGACCAAAACTTATTAGAATTAAAGATAAAATAAAAAATGAAAATCTTTTATGTTCATTTTCAGGTATTTACATTTTAATTACAAGTGGAATAATAACAAATTTTCTGAGATTGTTATTTTGGCATATTAAATTGAGGTTTTGTTTGATAATATAGATATTTTCTATATAAGATATACTTTAATCTCTCTTATGTCAAACTAAATATTGACTAAGTAAGTAGCTAAGAAATTGCAATCAATCATAACGATTTTATCCTGGATAAACATAAGAATAAATTTTATTGACTTATCAAATATTATATTTATTAAAAAAATGTGAATTTTAATAAATTTAAAAAAAATTTTAAATAAAATTTAATGATAGCAACAGTCTACTTTCTGCTATCACATAAAATATTTAAATATAAAATAAAATATGTAGGGGAAGATTGCTATCGATGGTCCACTTAAAAGAAATTTGTAATACAATTCATGTAATTGTGAGTTAATTGCCATTAATTTAATTGTAAATTAATTATTCATTTAATTATTACACAATAAATGTTATAAAAAAAATATAAAAAAAAACTTTTTAAAAACACGCTTTTATTTATAACATGCATGGAAAGGAAAAGAATACGAAGGACATTTCAGTGTATATCCTCACACCTTTCTGTTTTTTTTTTCCTTTTCCACTATAATTGATTGATAACTATGTCTATTTGAAGTGGAATTTACGTTTTTCCTTGCATGTCTGGCGCCCAAGCTCTCAGATTTTAAATATGATTAATTGTAAGGAAATCGTGGTGTATGTGGTGAAATTATTTTCCCTTTTTAGTGCATTTAAATAAAAGCGTGTTTTTAAAAAGTTTTTTTATATTTTTTTTATTTACTAATTTTTAGTCTTGACAGAAATTTCGCCCGGTTTATAATTAAGGTTATAGTGTGAATGTTGAAAGATTCTAATTCAGGTCGATTCTTCACCTCAAAATACTATATATTAAATCTGTGGTTTAGGGGAATAATTATTATTACTATTATTATTATTAGATGATTGGTTTATATATACCTATTCAAAGACAATATCGCGATTACTTTGATATTCATTTAAATTAAAAATATTTTATTTTTACAAAATAATTAAACATGATTTAAATTAATTTAATTAAAATGATAACTTTTAGAATAAATTATTTAATTCAAATAAGTTTCGAGGGCAGGTTTATAAGTCCGTAACTTTTTGAATGAAGCCCAGGTTTTTGAATAAAAAATTAAATTAGCTCTTATTAATATATATATATATATACTCGTATATATTTATAGACAATTACTATTTTTCAATATTATGCAATATGTAATTACTAATTGATAAAAATAATACCTCCTAGGTCACTTATCACCTAGGATGAATGTCATTGGAAAGTGGGTCAAATTCACGTTGCAAGATTTGACGACAGAACACGGGTTGGAACTAAATAAAAGCGTGTAAAAAGTAAACATTTTTTACTGATTTTTATTTAGTCGTTTCTATTTAATTTGTTTTCTACGAAACTCGGTAGATTTGAAAAGGCGCGCAGATACAGTGTTTTTTTTATTTTTAAATTGAAATTGAATTGATTTTTCCTGCGAACCTATTAAGTGCCCGATATTTATTTGTAAATTTCAATTAGTAATATAGACAAAGACCATAGTTTCGAGCAGTATGACTTGTTTTATGTTAACATTAATGAAAGTAATGGCCTCATAATTGTAGATTCTATTTTAGTTTAATATAGTATTCTCTTATTTAATTAATTAAAATAATTAATAATTAAATGAATTGTAATGAAAACTCACCCGAAAGAACGTCATTGTTGAGCCTCCTTCGAGAGTTCCGTAGTTAATCTCAGTCTGTTCTGCCAGATCCGCTGCATTCTCAATCGGAGTAATCATTCGTTCTACTGTGAGAAAAGCAGCCAAGTTGGCCGTATACGATGAAATAATGATGAGAGTGAAAAACCACCAGATACCACCGACGATACGTGTGGATGTAGCCTGCTCAGTAAAACAATTGCTTAAGCATACCACATTTATATTCACAAAAATAGATCATCCACATAATTAAAATAAATAAATAAAATATAATAATAATTTTATATGAACAGGTTAATAATTAATATTGGACAATCATTTTTCTTGATGAATTAGTTTGTAATTTATTTTAGTTCAATATATAAATACTTTTTTTTAAAGATAATCCCTCAAAGCAAATAGAACCAAGTTGAGTAGCCCTTCCTTATTTCGAAGGGTAATCAAATGATTCTAAAGGGATGCTTTTGCTTAAGGAAGAGTAAAGTGAAAGGGTTTTCGGACAAATTTCCTTCATCTAATAACCAAGTGTCCAAATTCAACCAAGCAAACAAACAGGACAGTTCATTTTCACTCATTTCATGCGAATCTGAATATATTATGAAGCATTTATTGGATAAAGGTTTATTTATTATTAGTGATATATATTTCTATTATAAATTATTTAATTATTTATTTTAATATGTTCATATCGGAAAAAAATAATTTTATAAATTATACAAAACTTTAGAAAATAATAATATATTCTTCTTTTATATAACTAAAATATTATTTTTATTTTAATCGCGTATTTTAATTTTTAATTAATTTGAAATTATTATGAGGCTTCTCTGATTAATACAAATTGGAAACTAACTTCATGGTACAATATAAATCAACATATATTTCTTAAAATGAGAATATTATATTTTTTTTTGAAAAAATTCTGTTGCTATATTGTATGATTCATTAGTAATAAAATATAATTAAATATAAGAAATAGAATGATATGAATTTCTAAAATAAAAATAATCGATTTTATTATATTATTATATTTTTTAAACCTTTTTTGGTATGTTAATTATATTTAATAAAAAAAATTTAATATAATAACACTATAATAAAATTCTAATTCAATCTTACTTCTTATTTTATATGAAATGTTTTATTTATTTTATTTCAAAGATTAATTTCAATATAGTAATATTCGTATTTCAAAATATTTTACAAAATTTTCCGTGTTTTTAATCTTAATAATAAAATTATAATGTACTAATTTTTTTTTAAATACATTTATTCTTTCATTTTATTTTTATTTTCCTTTTAAAAACAAATTATTTCTAAAATTTAACTCACTTTTATAGGACAGTACGTCACACAAATTTATATTCGGATATTTCCATCACTTAATTAAGGGTTCTTGTTGACTTTAATGAATAACGGACCAGGATTGGTAAACATATACGAATTTGAAGTGTTAATGAGCCTAAATATTTCAGATCCTAACATTTGAGTAAAGCAATAATGTCTAGTTATCGAATTCTCTTTGTATATAATCAGAATGGTATGCTCGTTAGAAAAATCCCATCAGAAAAATAGAAAAAAAAAATTCTTTTGGAAACGAATTCTAATAAATAAATAAATTCATTAACTAACATGAAGATAAAATTATATTTGAATAATTAAATGTATCAATTCTAAAATTTTTATATTTTTAACAATATTAAATTTTCTAAAACAGTAATGATTTTTTGACACAATAATCATTAATTGTATCTTTGGAAAAAAAATATTTTTTCAATCATGCTTTTTATATGAAATAAAAATATTTATTAAATGCAATTAATTATTTAGAACAATAATTTTAATATTTAAGTTATAATTTAATTTGAACAATGGTATTGAATTTATCTAATTTTTGAAAAATTTGGCTTAATTTATTAATTGAATTTGAAGATTTAATTTAGTCAAATTTTGTTTGCAGTTATAATTTTGTGCACAGAAGAGAATATAGACCTCTCTGAAGAGAAATAAATTTTTTGACGTAGCTGTGTCGACAATCATATAATATTATATTGTATGTTAAAGAATATTCAAGTATAATGAATATTGCTAAAGAATAAAATTTAAAATTAAATTTCATTTGGAATATTTGTTTGTTTGATAATTATTAATTACGATAAGAACAAATTTCGAAACACAAAGGAACTATAATAAAAATCAATAAAGAAATGATATCAATACATTTATATATATATAAGGGCTAGATCAATAGATAATCGTATTCATCCACCTTTAAATAATACAACTGATTGAATTGATTTATATAACAATGATTTATTGCATGTTCATGAAAACAAATTTCATTATTACTATAAAAAATTGAATTAAATTTTAGACATTTCCATCGTTATAATAGTCCAAAAACGTGATAATAAAAAAAAAAATAAAATAAAATAAAATAAAATATAAATAATAAAAATATATATAATATATTATATAAAATATAATATAATAAAATAATATAAAAAACAAAAAAAAATATATATTAATATAAAAAAAATTAATCCTATTAAATCATACACCTATTTTTTTTAATAGATATTATTTTTGAAATGAACTAAGAACAAATCAAATTAAAGCAAAAAAAATTGTTTAAATAATTTATTGTTGAAATAATTCTTAACAATGAAGATAGCAAAATTAAATGAAGATGAATTCTATTGTAATTATTGAGATAAATAGAATTTGAAAGTGCTAGATTTAATTATTTATAAGATAATATCTACTTTAAATAGATATATTCATTTGTTTGTTCTACTATTGATTCCGAAACAGATTTTAGATAATATAAAATACATTGGTATTACCTCACTACATTCATTTTTATATCTCTAAAATAAAAAAAATTTTAAAATATCGTCTTATGATTATAAAAGAAGATAAACATGTTTTAATGAAATAAATTATTTCTTTTGATATTTCAATTAATTATCTATCATTTGCATTAGTTTTATTATTTTTTTTTATTATAGATTATCATAAAAGAAAATCAAGCAAGGGAAATCAAGAGATATTCATTTAATTATCTCTTTATAACTAATATAATTTTGATTATAAAATTGAATTTATTTTTTATTCAATTATAAAAAATTTAATGAATCAAATATGATTCTTAAAAGTAATTTTATTTTCACTTATTTGAAAATCCTATATATAAATTTATTATTATATTTATTTTATATGTTTTATCATTAATTTATTAGTATTTAGTGTGTTCATCTTTAAGCGCGCGCGTTTAATGTTCTTCCCATTTTAGATCTTGGGTGTGAATTTGTTCACGAAGGCACTCATCTGTGTCGACGGTTGTCACTCAAAAGTACTATAACAACCTCTGATGAAAATAAGTGAGATCTTGTTCATATGTCACTCTATGTTAAGATAATAATTGAAGCGCTTATTTCCAAAAGAACACAAAGAGGCCATTTTGGTGGTTTTGGGTTAGACACGTGACACATATCAAAATTAAATCAGTTATCAAAATTAGATTTCACTTATTCTATTTTAAAATAACAATTAAAATTTTGAAATTTATTTTATGAGTAATTCATAATATATAATAATTAATTTTATTATCTATATAATCTTTATTATGTGGCATTTTTAATAATCATTAGCATTATTTAAAATCAAGAATATAAGAATAATTTTTTAAATATGTCGAATTTGCATAGAATTTTTGAATAGATTGATAAAAAGGTTTTAAATTTAAATTTAAAACTCGAAATTTAATTTTCTCATTCTGAATAATTTTTAAAAATAATAAATGAATAAATTTACAAAAAAAAAAAAAAAAATGTTAAATAAATTATGTGTTAATCTTATTAATTCACACGATAATAATTTTCATTTCAATGTTATTTTGTTAAAATAATGATGCAATCTGTTATTAAATCACAACCAGTAATTTTTTAATAGAATTTATAATGCATGTCTATTATTTAAACTGACATCAAAAACGTTAAAAAAAATTATTTCTAATTATATATTTTAAAAATATTTATTAATAATTATTTTTCTCTAATCCACAATTAAACATTAAAAAATAAATAAATAAGTTTATTTATTCCAACAATTTAAACTTAATTTACAAGAGATTAAAATAGGTTAATATTTTTTGGAATAAAAAATATTTGTTGAAACTTCTCCCTTTAAAACTTAAATATTTATTTAATTTATATTAAATAATTAGTTTTTGAGGAATATTGATTTTAGAAAGAGATTAATTTTATTTCTAAAACATAATTCATGGTTGAGTTGAAAAAAAAGGTTTTATCTTTAAGTGTATTTAAAAGCATCCCAGAATGGATGAATAATTATTGTTTTATAAAATATATTTATTTAATAACAAATCCATTTTAGTTGGAAAGAAACATCTTCATTTATAACATCAACAAAAGCAGCGGTTTATATTTTAAAAATGACTTAATAGGATAGCATAAAAAATCTCAAAAACAAAGAAAATCAATACTAGTATCATTTTTTTTTTTTTTTTTTTTTCCTTGACCAATTTATAAAATTTAAAAAAAAACAACATAAAAGATATATATGATTATTTAATATTCATGTCAATCATCATCATGATCCTAAAATATAAAACAATATGATCAAAATTTAAGTCACTTTAATCATTATCTAAATCTCATTTGGAAGGATAATTGAATACTTTTATATTTTATTTTATATGAAACAATCAATAAAATATCAATATACAATTTCATTAAAAGAGGAAAATTAATTTAACAATTCTCGATACGCTCCAATTAATAAATGATTGAAATGATTAATTTGAATCAAATCATATTTTATTGACAACATGAAATAAATTCGAAATCAATTTATAAGAAAAAGAAATGATCTAAAAACTAGAAAGGGATGTTTATACTTTTGCATTTGGAAACGGGTGAGTGGATATTTCGACATGAACTAATCACAAATGATAAATTACCTTTATCGTGACGTAAACCAATTCAAAATTTGTGCCACCCCATACATATCTAAATTCACCTAATTCCCTCATATCCTGATATTATCCTGACTTTGAGATTCTCTACGCATTGATTTATTTTTTCAATTAGTTTCTTAATAGATTAAAAATAATAATAATAAATAAAATAAATTAAAAAAGGAATCCACTGGTAAAGTTTTATCTAAATCCCTGAAGCTTCCGTTTTTGTAAACAATTACCAAATAAATAATAAATATTTTAATCGTAATCTATAAATCGATTTATAAATTTCAATTTTAAAAAGAATATTTATTGGATATGATTTTATCATTAAGAAGAAGCTATAAAAGATTGGATAAATGTAAAAGAGCAGGTTCTATAATTCACCACCAGCCAATGGAATACATAATCTTTATTTCAAAACATTATTTGACGTTATGATAAAATAATCCTTCGAAATAGTTTAAATATTGCTAATAAAGATCAAATCAAGATACCAATGGAATGATTTGACTGTTCCCATTCAGAAGAAAGATATCTCAATTATTTCTTTAGATGTTATGAATAAAAATTTTACAATATCTGATGACATTTAATGAGAGAACGTAGAAAATAACTTTTATAAAACACTTTATAAGCGGAAGAAGCAAACAGCATCTGAATGACTTTTCATTTCCACCACCGGATAAATTCTATTATAAATTTAATCTTATTTGATTTTAATTTATTTTTTAATGCGTTTTTTAAGCTGGTAACAAAAAAAAAAAAAAAAAAAAAAAAAATCGAAAAAAATGTCCATGGAATTAATGGGTTGGTGCTCTGCAACCGTGATTTTTAAACTGTTTGTGGTTGCAAGCACGTTTTTTTTTATTCCCCAACTGTCGCGAGGTGGTATTTTTGGTAAGTATAATAAAAATGAATTACCGGGAAAATAAAACAGTTTGTAATTATCCGGTCACGGTTGAGGAACTCAATTCGAATTTGCACTCCTCTCTCTAGTAACCATTTAAATCGATCTTTCCCTTGGAGACCTTACATTTATTCACTTATGATTAAAAAAAAGTAATTTAAAAATAAATCAATTAAAAGAGAGAAATAAAATTACCATTTAATAATTTTTGATATACGTAATATTATTGATTTTTTTTTCTAAGGACAAAAACCCTTAATATTATAATATGAAATATATATTATCATCCTTTTTATGAAATATCTTTAAAAATATGTAGTTAAAAAATCTTTAGCCAAGAAAGTACCCTAACTAATAACGGAAAAGATAAGAACTTTGAAACTTATCTTAAATAATAATTGGGTTTCAATCAAATAAGATTTATAAACTATATATATATCTAAATGATAAAAACATCATTACATTTATATTATAATATAAACTTAATTAGAAAATAATAAAAATAAGATCAAATTTAAAATATAAATTAAGGATTTATGTGATATTAAAAAAATGAAAAAATGGAAGATTTTAAATAAACAACAACAACAACATAAAAGTTAAAATTTATCCATTCAAATAAAAGATCTGAATCATAAAAATAATAATGAAGATAAAAAAAATTTTAAATAGTTTTTGCCGAGGGTTAAGTTTAGATTTAGAGAAACAACACACAATTATCCAATCTCTAAAGAGACCTTTGGGAACATTTTGTCAGAAGCTTATCGCAAAACTATTTCCCTTATTATTATGAGAGAAAGCCTCCAGGGATTGTCGAGAGCCTAAAGCATACGATACAAATAATAATCGACACAAGTTAATGCATTTCAATAGGAGATAAATTCGATTTATTCTAAGATTAATATCTCTAATAAGAATTTTTTTTTGTAAAGAGAAGTATACATCAGAATTTTAAATAAGAAAAAAAAATCTGATTTTCCTTTTATATTATATAGCTCCACAAATTTCACCCTCTTGTCTTTTAAATAACTATTTAACTTTAACACGATGGGATTAAACCCCGTTTGGTATAAAGATCCTTATAAAAATATGATGTGATGAAAAATAGTTCTCCCAGGACTCATCAATTTCTTAAATCTTTTATTTGCAAAAAGAAAAAGAGAAAAAAAATACTTTTAACATGAAAAATTTTAAGAGAATATACATTTTTAGGTTAAAAACATTAATTAAAATTAAAATAACTCCATATTTTCACCAAATCTTTTTTACATAATATATTTCACTAAATTTTGTATTAAATAATAAATTATATTGGATAATAAACCAAGAATATATTAAAACTAAGGTGGGAGAAACAAGTGATTGAGATTGTAATTTCATTATAATAGTGTCCATAGTTGTATGTCTTGAACAAATTTAAATTTCTAATTGAAATTTAATTTAACCTATGAGTAGAAGAATATAAAAATTTGGAAAAATTTCAAATATAAATGTTAAATTTTTATAACTAATATTTAAAAATAATTGAATTTAATTATTGATTTGAAAAAGGAGTAAAGAGCAATGCTGTAGTGAAATTGTTATAAAAATATTGTAAAAAATAAATAACATTGAACTGTAATAGAAATTCAATAAAATTTGAAATTAAACTTTAAGAAAAATTATTTATAGGTATAAATTTAACAAATTTGAGAATTATTCAAGAGCAAAAAATATGAAAATCAATAATAAGACAAATTAAAATAACAAATTAGAGACAGACTTTTGAAGGGGAGGAAGATATCAAAATTTATTCAGACAAAAATTTGATGGTGTATATAGTAGATAGTCTTCTTCTTCTTAGCCTTATTTCCCACGGGGTGTGGGGTCGGCTCTTCTCGTTAATTGGCGCCAACTAAATCTGTTGTTGGCGTCGTCTGCAGAGAGACCAGATGCCATTAAGATCTCCCGTTATACGGCAGGACCAGCTGGTTTTTTTTAGGGCTCCCACGTGGTGTTTTGGTACTCAACCTTCGATGACGGTGATGATGGTGTTGACGATTTTGATGTAGCTGTGGACGATTTGAGTGAGGTTGATGGCAATGATGTTGATGCTGACCGATGTGACGATGTTTGTGTCGGTGATGATGTCGATGTGGATGTAGATGTGGATGTGTATGTTGGACTATCTTCTTTAGCCCACCTCGTCCATAGGTGGGTAACCCTAACCCATTTCTCGCATCGCCCGGGTGCTGACAATGCGCGTCGCTTGCAGGGGACGCCCTAGCCGTTAACCGTATAACATTTCTCCATTAATTGTTGATGCGACGCGAAGATGATCCAGCCGGCCTGTCGCTACAGCCTGACGCGTGGATTGGGAAGAAGGAAGAGGAAATAAAGGGGATTGGGTCTGGATGGATGATTTGGGTAGGGCATGCACTCCCTTGGTCGAGGAATGAGAGAAAATGCATGTGCTCGCGTAGGGCAGTGGGCGCCACTCACTGAGGTAGGTCTGTCTCTCACCGGGATCGTGAGAAGGTATCTACCCGCTACCCGCAGCAGCTGATGTTAAATTGAATTAGATTTTTATTTTTATTAAATAAATAATCTTGAGTTCTATGCTGGGATTCGAACTCAGGCTTCCTGTGTAGAAATCTCGTACTCTACCCACTGAGCCATGCTGCCGCCTAGTAGATAGTAAAATACTAAAATTATTTTTAGAATGTAATAATTTCAAAGAAATAACAATTACAAAAAATTTCTATGAAAAGTCAATAATAAATATAAAATATTTTTCTACTATATTTGTTAATTTATATTTTTATAATTGACGATATCTACTTTATATTCAAAATTAAAATTTAATTAAAATAAGACTTTTATATAAGCATGACAATTCTTCTTAGAGTTTAAGAGAGATATTCAAAAGAAGGAAGATAGTAGTAAATATTCTAAAAGATTTTGAAAAACTCATTAAATTTTTTTTTTCAATTTCCTTGTTGAAAATATTTAAGAATGGAGGAAGATAAGAAAAAATTCAATTCCTTTTTGGATCTCATTCATTTTACAAGTTAAAAAGTTGTGAACTGGCAATATTTATTGAATTGAATATAATAATAGAAATAAAAAGAAATATAGAATATGATTTTTACATAGTTGATATAATTATCATCTTTTTCAAATATTGGCAATTCAATAAATAAATAATATTAGGTATAAAATAAAATAAATAAAATAATAATTAATTTTATAATATAAAATAAATAATTGTTTAGGTAGTTTAAAATTTATTAAACATATTGTGTAGGTATTTATTTATTATTTTTGTTACTCTTGTTTTTAATCCTTTCATTTAAAACAATTTGTTATAATTTGTAAATAATTTTACGAAAAATAAAATTATTTTTATTGAAATTCATTGCATTCTATTTGAATTGAATGGATTTTAAAATTTAATAAATGTTATTGTAGGCATATTCTAAAGAATTAGTCTACAAATAATGTAAAATATATAATTATGTTTTAACCATAATTATTCAAACAAATATTTCAATTTAATTATTCAAAAATACCTATGAATTATTTCCATACAACACGCAAAAAACATTTCAATAAATAATAGTAATAATAATAATAAAGAACTTTTCAATATAAAATATAGGTATTATCTATTGTATATATATAAGAGAAATGTTTGATTTATTATATATAAAATTTTAGTTAATATAAACATGAGAATTGGTGAAATTATTGCAATTTTAATTTGTTTTTCATCATTTCCCAAAAATTAAATAATCTCAATTTGAATTTTGAATTTTTCTATTTACCACCATGGTTAATTTTGAATAAAATGGATATTTTAAAACCACGAATATTTGAAACAAATCCAATTATTGGGTTCATTATTTAATTTTTTTTTTTTTTTTTTTAACATCTTTTAGATTTTTGTTTTGTTTTTTTTTCATTTGAGAATCATTCTCATTTATATTTTATATTTTACATTTCATATTTATATTATTTAATATTCGTAATAACTGGTACATTCATTTAATCAGGCAAAGAATTTATTGTCAAACCCATTTTAATTTTTATAAATAAATATAAACATCATTTATAGATACAAAAAAACATTTCAAAAGAGATAGAGAGAGAGAGAGTTAAAATAGAATTTGAATCCAACTTTTAACTATTTATTTAAAAATTCAAAATATGTATATAATACAATATTAGTATAACATTTAATATATATTTTTTATTATCTTTTTTAATTTTAACTAATTTAATGGAATATTTTCTATATTAGTTGAGTTGGTTGGTCTGCCTGTTATTTAGTGATTTAAAACTAAATATAAAATTATAAATATATTATTTAAATTTTATAAAAATAACTAGATAAAACGAGACACATAATTTATTTTAATTAAAAAAAATATTATTACTAAATATTATTAAAATTAACAATTTTTTTAAAATGACAATTTATTTGCTAAATTAGCATTATTAGGTAATTATTATCTATTTTACTAATTCTCTATTTTTAAATTAATTAATACATTTAACATTTCAATAGTTTTTTTGATTAAATCTTTTTATTTTTAATGAGAGTAGCTATACATATTATAAAATTTTCATTTCAATATTTAATATTTAAGCGTAAGCTTGATAAAACGAATTTAGAAAAATAATTGAAATTTTTCTAAAATTTTATTAAAAATACTTCAATCGCGTTTTAAATCAAATGATTTATACACTTAACGAGACACATAATTTATAATGTATAATATTTTTCTCTAATTTTTTAAATCATTTTAGTTGATTCACGTAGAGGCTAATTAGAACAACGTGCAACACAGAACCCAATAGGAATCCCTTGGTGCCTCATTACTATTTAGCTAATATATATATATATATATATTAATTGATTTGATATACCTATATATATTTTTGATATATAATAATTTGATAATTTTGTTTAATTAATAAAAATATATACAAATAATTTTAAGATATAATTGCCTAAACATTTTTTATTAGTTCTAAAATGACTATATAATTACTTTTTACTATCTCGCCAGAGATGTTCTTTTTAAATGTAAATATGTAGTATATGATTTTTAATAAAATTAAATTACTTTTAAATTTTTTTTCGATTTCTTTAAAATAATATTTGATAAAATATAATTTCATAGTAATTTTATTCAAAATATTATCTATATCTATATATATAAAAAAAGGTTTTTGTCTGCACATTGCTCAGAATTTAAAAATTTTTGGACGACTTAAATATAATAGGAGGTTTGAAATTAATAGTGATAAGAAAAAATATTTAGTAACAAAGGGGACATATGAAATCTTAATATACAAAATGTAGAATTTGAATATGTAGAAAAATTGAATGAAATCAAGAAGGATAATAATATTTCAGAAGAATTCAAATCGGGGTTGCAATTGGGAAACGCCTGTTTTCTTGCAATAAAGAGGCTTATCTCATCAAAATTATTTTCAAAGGGAATATATAAAAAAATTATTTTGCCTGTTGCATTATATGGCTGGGACGCATGGTCTATGACCCTGGGAGATGAGAGTAGATTAAGAGTATTTGAGAATAGGATTCTTCCTTGCATTTATTGGCCAAAGAAAGATGAGGTCACCGGGAAATGGGGGAGACTGCATAACAAGAAATTGCGTGGCCTCTGCACCTTCAGAAATAGTTAGGGTTATAAAAGGGAAAAAGTTGCGATAGGCAGGGCACGTGGCTTGAATGGAAAACCAAGGACGCGTAGGAAGGGACGTAAGAGAGATGGAACAAGGGCTCAGGATAGGGACACTTGGAGAAATTTGGTTGTTGCGGCCAAGAACTTTCAAGTATCTTTGAGCCACATAGATAGATAGATATAACATATACGTACAATAATAATATTTATAATTAATTTACTGATTAAATTAAAATATATTTTAAATAAGAACACAAAAAGAAATGAATGTTTTTTATTTAATATACTGATTGAAACAAAATGGATGAAAACCTTTTACTACTTTCAACCAAATACTATGTACCACTCGGGGGTACAGGGGGTGGAGCCCCCGTCTAGGTGTGAAGAGCGCCGAAGGCGCTCTGAGCAGCTAGTATATATATATATATCACAAACTTATTTTTATATGTATATACATGTATATATATATATATATATATATTTGGAATTTAGTATTTATAAATGACAACAGTTGAAATCATTAATTTATACATAATCATAGATGACAATGATAAATCCAGTCGATGTTCCAATGTATTATATGGATGTTGAGTGATATACCGAGGGAGATGATAGGGATTCACTATAACCTATTTCATTTAAAACTCTTGTAACATTGATAAAGGGTGTATACAAGCAGATACATGGTAAAATACGAATCCCACCCATTATTTATTTACAATAAATGTTTGTGCTTCATAATTATTAATTAACTTCTTAGCAATCTTTGCTATAAATTATTATTTACAAATTTATTTTTATTTTTTTTAATTGCTCTGTTTTTTTTAATTTTGTCTGGCATTTAGCTTACTTGTTTCTTTTGACATTAATTAATTGTTCAAATAAAGTTATTTGAATTGTAAATTACTATTTGATTTTTATTTTTGATTAATTCAAAACTAAGGATTCTAATAACATATTGATCTAATAGATTTGAGATTTAAGTTATGGTTAGATAATGCATAAATAACAATTTCAAGAAATATTTTTAGTTGATTTTTATTTAATAAATAATTTTACTAATCTTCAAACATTAATTTATCAAAATTTATTGGGTTTTAATTTCATGAACCATTTTTCAATAATGTTTTTCATATTCTATTCTATGGTGTAAAATTTTAGTAATCTCACTAAAATTTTTAATATCAATATTATAATATATACACATATATAATAAAAATCCACTTTGGAATATTACAATATAAATTTTATAAATATTATTTGTTGATATGAATAAAAAAACAAAATTTATGACTATGATAATTTACCTACCATCCTGAAATCTTTAATCATCTAAAAAGCATTTCTCTTCTAAATAAAATTTAGAATAGTGTCAATCGTTTAATTAAGAAATATTTAATTAATATTATCTATTGGTATTGGCTAATGGTAATGGAGTAATGACTATTTAGTGCATATGTGATATATGTTTGTTCACAATATATAAAATTGGAATAAATTGTAAAATATGAAATTATTAATTGCTTTATTTACGAAATTTATTATTATCTATTATATTATTTTTTTCTAGTCTGTTTACGGTAAAAGACACATCATAAGCGAGGAAATTAAAAAAAAACAACATAATTTTAGCAATTTCTAATAGAAAGGAATAATTAAAACACTTTGAGGGATGAATATGACTAATGAAAAGGAAAATGACTTTTTATCTCTCTAAATTGATTATCTTCAATAATAATCATTTATTCCATATGAATAGAAAAATAATTTCTTAGTTTTCAAGTGCAATATTTATAAGATCATTTGATATTTATATAATACATAAATGAATGAGATTAAATAATGGTGGGCATCCGAACGCTCAAGACTTGCGGCGAGAGTCCCATTTAGGCGGTTGACCAGCTGCGGTGGAAAGTTTGTTCGCGGCTTTCCTTACTCTCTCATGGGTTGGTTATAAGGTGAAAAGTTTCCTTATATATCGCACTTAATAGATTCTCATGTGAATGGAAACCGTAAATTAAACACAGTCCATTAATTTGTTAATTCCTTATATTAAACTACATGTAAATATTTAGATCACTTGTACTACATAGAAAGTAGCAAAAACATTTATGAGAATATTAATAAATAATACATCTATAATAAAAAACAGATAAAAAAAATTAACGTATATAAATAATATTTTGTCTAAGAGGTAGTCCTTTTAAGTTCTAGGGATCGGACCTTGCCAAGTTCATGTAATTTATAATTTAAAAAATAGAATAAAATAAACCTCTAGCTTTGTACGTCCTACGCAAAGACAACGCCTATCAAGTTGGTTATATCAATTAGGTGTCCTATGATCAGTAGAACGGGTCCTATCAACCTTTACCTTGATTTTATTGATCGGAGGCGCTACTTTTTATCAAGTAGTTTCCCATTTTGATCCCCGTGGCTGGGTTGCCTCCGTCCCAGACCCCAGGTAGAGAAATTCCCTTGTCTGGCCCAGGACTTGAACCCGGAACCATTAGAATGTGAGGCAGCTTCGCTAGCTTCTCACCCTATGGCGCCTCCAATAATTACCATATTGATTAAAATATATAAAATTAAGATAAAATAAAAAATATAACTGGGAAAAGGTTTAGGAAGCCTGAAGCCAAAAAAAATTATTTTATATTATTATAACATACACACAATATTAAATAAATATTTATATATATAATTTGTAGTAAATTATATAAGGATTTTATATTTTTGTCTTTTTTTTATCAATATCTCTTCCATAAAGACATACTTTATATTTATTTTATATTATTAATTTTTATTTAAATTCATCTTGGCCAGTATAGTAGGCGTAAGTATAGTTATCATTGTTATATTCTCAAGTTTCTTTCAAATTTAAAATAAAGTCTTATAAACTTTTGTATGAAAATAATTATCATTTTTAAAGCAATAAAATAATACTTTAAAGTAATTTCAATCAATATATTAATCCCATCCGGCGGACTCGTATATTAATAATCAAGCTAATAGGATTATTTTGCGATTCCAGGAAAAATAGATTTTTTCAAAAATAATCAATAAATCTCAAAAAAATGGAATTATAATTGCTTAATTTAAGGGTTTATTATTTAATATAAGTTTTAAAATAACTTGACCTGTGGTCAGGTCCGAACCGACCGACGGTTTGAAGTAAATTAATTTCCAGCTACAGAAACAATTTCAAATAATTTTAATATATCTATTAATGTAATAAAAAAAACAGATATGGATATAACATAAATATTTTTAATTTTATTTTATTTAGAATATATATAAGTAAGAGCCGGCTGTGACGTCATGAATGGCTGGATGACGTCATATAATTTTAAATTAAGGAAAAACTAATAAAGATGATTTTTCTCGAGGATGGTTCATGATTCGTGATGATATGTAAAAAATCTCCTCATGTGAAATTTGGTGTGAAAATAACCCTTCCCTTCCTATCGTCGATCGCTAATACTACCACTTCCGGTTTCCGGAATTGCACCAAAAGTTGATCAATTCATCCTACTGATGTATTAAGTAAATCTTCCAAATTTCATCAAAATCCGTTGAGCCGTTCAGGCTGTACACATCTATACGGACGGTCAGACGGACGGACAGACATCATGCTAAAAATACTTTTTTCTGTTAAGAAAATGCATGATTCGTGGAGATATGTAAAAATCTCCACATGTGAAATTTGGTGTGAAAACAATACCTCACTTACTATTCTCGGTCGGTAAAAAATGTAATCGGAAATATAAATAAATTTATAAAAGTAAATAATAAAAATACAATACAATATCACAGTATAAACAATAAAAGAGAAGTTTCTGATGAATCAATTTATTCAAATGAATACTCATGAATATTAAGTGAACTTATTCTGATGCAAATAAATTTAAATTTATATTCAAAGTTTGTCAATAATTTAATAATTTATCGATAATTCGATTTTAAAACTGAAAAAAAATGAAAATTATCTAGGAATTTATATTTAATAATCAAAATTAATCATTATAATAATTAATTATTCTAATATTTTTTAATTTATTAATTGTATAATTCCAATTAAAAAATCATTTTATTTAATTATAAAATGTGTATTTACTGAATGTTTTTATTTAGATAGTTTATGAAGGATGGTCTCTCACACCCCTCAGAAATACAAACATCTCATTATCTCTGTTGAGTGGGAGTTCATATCCTAATGATTTACGCACATCTCTTCTTCATTGTATATTACATGTCACGCAAATACTGTAAATCTTATTAACAATGTTGAAATAATTTATACTTCACAAGGGATTGATTTAGAATCCTAATTAATATTTAACAATATATTATATAATATTATTTTCTAGTAAATTATTTATTACTAATTAAATATGATTAGAAATTTACAAAAAAAAAAAATTATTTATTTTTACTTTACTATGTAATTATATTTTTCATTCTTATCCAATAAATATATGCATCCATTAAAAAAATTAAATTATGCTTTAATAAAATTTATTTTATTAAAATTTACATATGAAAATAAACTTTTCTCAAAATATATTAAAAATAAAAGATGGAAAAATTTATAATTTTATTTTAAGTAATACTTGATTATATTCTTCTTGGTTTATATTATTTTTTTCAGTTTAATTTTTGGGGGACCAAGTTTCTTTGAAAAAATTAAATGCAAAACTTTCTAACCAAAAAATAAAAATAAATTTAGGTAAATATATACGAGGTAGGGTCAAAAAGTTCGCGGAATTGGTTATTAAAAATTTATTAAAAATATTTATAACATTCTTACATTATTTCCCTTCAAAATACTCTCCTCCTGCATCTACACATTTATTCCATCGTTCATATAATTGTTGGAAACACTCTTGAAAGCCGTTTT
Organism: Labia minor; assembly: GCA_963082975.1. NCBI lineage: Eukaryota > Metazoa > Arthropoda > Insecta > Dermaptera > Spongiphoridae > Labia > Labia minor. The sequence goes on along the minus strand of OY720347.1, from coordinate 41,842,154 downwards.
TTGAAAGTTCCTTCAGCCGCTCCGTCTCATTTTCAATCACCTCTGACGAATCAGCAAAACGATGTCCCTTCAATGCCATTTTTAACCTTGGAAACAGGTAGAAATCTGGTGGTGCGAGATCGGGAGAATATGGAGGATGTTCCAGAGTGGTAACATTATGCTTGGCAAGGTATTGTTTCACCATTAGGGATCGATGTGCTGGGGCATTGTCGTGCAACAAACACCAGTCATTCTCTGCCCATTATTATAATGCAATATTATTGATGGTTGTTCGTCTGCCCGCACGCACAATTTGTCGAACGCGCTCAACATTGTCGTCTGTAGTGGAAGTGGAAGGCCGCCCAGTCCGAACGTCATCATCAATTGTTGTGCGACCGTCGCGAAAACGCTTATGCCACTCGTAATCTGCTGTTTTCTTCATCGAAGAATTTCCGTATGCTTTTTTTAGCATCTCAAGAGTCTCCAAGGGTGATTTCTCCAGCAACACACAGAATTTAATATTGCCACGCTGCTCTAATGACGACATTGCACAATCCGACGAAAGAAAGAAACTACGATCTACAATATTAAACACCGAACGCACGGAACCAACTACAACTGCCTGCTAACCTCAAAAGCACATTCACTACCAGTTATGCCAACCTCACAAACAAAAATTTCCCTTTCAGCTAAGAAATACTTGACTATAAGCGACCATTCCGCGAACTTTTTGACCCTACCTCGTAGACAGAAAATCTTACTGTTAGTATTTTTTTTTCATTGTTTAGCTAAGATAACTTCTAGTCATTTATTTAAAAATAAAATAATACAGTATTAAAATATTTTATAGTTTTCAACAATTTTGAAATTTTCAAATATGGAAAGTTTTCCAATGAATTTCTTACTTTAATATAGTTTTATTATCTAGTTATTTTAGTTTATCATTTTGTTTATATTCAAACAACCTTATAGGAGTAAGAATTTTTGAATGACAAAACTTGAGAATTTTATAAACACCATATGTTTAAATCATAAACAGAATAAAAAAGTTCATAGGAAAGCTCAATGAAATTTTATTTTTAATCAAAGTTTGAAAATAACTTTGTAATATTCTTCAATGTTGTTAGTAGTATTTCATGAAAATATAAATATAAATAATGCAAATAATGTAAAAAAAAGAAAAAAAAATTAAATTAATTTAAATATTAAATATAAACATATTTCTCAGTATATATTTAAGTCATGAAAGATCTTAAATGTTAAGTATTACGATTTAAGCTTATAGAAGAAGAAAAATAGAAGTAATAATAAATGTTGATTTAAGTCATATATGCATTATCAATTTCTATAGTTAAGTACATACACACTAATTTATTTTTGAAAATAGTAAGCAGCTAAAAACATTAGAATATTTCCATTACATCCTTTTCTATATTTTCATAAAATACTTTCTAATTCATAATAAACTTTATATAATTTATTGTAATTCCAATACCAAATACCATATTGTTACTTTTGGGTTATATTTGATCTTTTAACAATGAATTTTTTAAAAAAAGATGATATAGTAATGAAAAAAAATTTTTTCTAAAAATTAATTTTTATATTAAATCATTATTTCTTCACTAATCATTTTTCTGTTTTAAAGATTAAATTGTTGATTGAATTTTCAATTTTCTCTTCTCTCTTTTCTTCTATTTCTTTCGTTCACATAAGTTAATATAAATTGATAAAGTAAATTTTTTCTATTTCGTTAAATCGATGAGTTAATTTGTCTCTGTTCGGAAATCCTGAAAATCCTAAAGAATTTCTTGAATGTGGAAAAAAAGAACGTTTACCTTTGACCCTTGGGACCAGATGAGCCTTGCACAAAGAATTGAAAGTACCAACAACAACACTGAAATAACATCAACATCAACAAGCATCATATGTAAGGAGTGTGTTGGTTATTTACCCTTCGTATCCACAAGAAGCCAATGTGCGAGGCTGGAGGAAAAAGAATGGTTTGGCATATTTACACAGTCTCTCAATTGGGTTTTTGGAAGAACAGCCTATTTTATAGCGAGGAGACACAATTCGCATTTACAACCCTTATTTATTGGTTCAACATCGTTTTATTGATTAAATGGCATGAATTACTTATTGAAATTTGAATTTTTATTTTATTTAGAAAAAAATTAATACTTCAATATAGTAAGTATAAATTAATATATTAACATATTTTCACTTAATTATTTATTGATATTTATTACCTAAGAAAAATTAAAAATTCTGAAATCTTAAAATAAAAAATAGGTACTCTGTTAAAAGTTATTTTTAATTTTATTCTTCTTTAATTTTGAATGAATAAATATATATATATCATATTTTAATTTTAATACTCTTGAATTTTAATGTTAAGGGATGAGAAATTTTCGGACTAAATATTTCAAAGACCTAAAAATTATATTTTTATTTAGACCTCCAACACAAATCTATCATTTGAAGCGTGAAGTGGTGAAATTAGAAAAATATTTTCTACTCCTTACACCCAATATTCCCCTCTCTCCACCCTTCAACGACCATTGACCATATATTAATGTTAACTCATATGATTAACGGATAATGGATGATTTTATTGATAATATATAAAACAATAATTAATATATCTTAAACCTTATATATTTATAAAATATTTATACTATATAATATTATATATATATTAATGCATATTATAATTTAATGGAATTTAATGCAAATTTAAGAAGGGAGAGAATATTTATTTTTTATTTATAGCCCTTTCGGGATTCTATAACATTTTGGCCTCCCATTCTTTAAATTGAATTAAATAAATAGAATATGATCTTCATTTTTATGTATATTTTGTATGTTATCTTTAAAATCATTGCTTAAATATTTGACTTTTGAAATGCTCAAAGATGAAAATCTTTCCACTCTAAATGCTATCTATTTCTATAATGCTAATATTTAATAATTCCTATCATTACTAATATATCATTGAATGAGTGTATTCTTAATAATAATATGGTTATTCATTTTAAAAAAATTAAATAATTAAATTTAATTATATCTTATCATAATATTTATATAATATAAAATATTATATTTTAATATAATGTTTGTATAGATAAATTAATTTAAAAAAATGATAAATCAAAAAATAATTAAATATAATTATAAAAAAAAATATATAAAAAAAAAATAAAACAATATTAGCTCTGATTTTAATAAAATATACAATATATATATCAAGTGCAATTAATTAAATTAGACATATTACAAACATTCTAATGAATAAATAAATATATGCTTTATTTATATAGCTTTTGTTTTGAGCGCCTAAACTAAACAGAAAAATATCGATATATTAATTAATTTATAAACAATATATAATTTCTGTTAGTTTATTTGATTAATGGTTGGAAAGAAATAAAATAAGTCATAATGAGAATAAATAGAACGAAGAAAGTGAGAAGAAAACTATTTGTTTTTATTTTATAACTATGTTATTGTAGGATCTTTTGAATATTGTATAATTTATCATGATTTACATACTAAAATTTGAAAATAATCATAAAATAATATCGTATTAAATTAAATTATCATAGGAAATTATAAATATATTATTCTAGATAAATCTTCTCCCATTCTCTATTTTTGTTAATGATCATATATTAATCTCCCTTTTCTTCTTAGTTCAACAATAAATAAATGAATATATATATATTTATGTATGTAGTTTTAAATAAAATATGAATCAAAGATTAAATTACTTACTCCTTTATGATTATATATATAATTTTCTTCTTGGAGGTAATAATTTTTATTTAAAAAAATATTTTTTTTACTTTCTCTTATTAAGTATCTTTTTAATACGTATTTTTATATTCCATTTTCGTTTGGTTTTATTTAAATTAATTCTTTCTTTATTTTACCCATTCCTTCTTTCAATTGAAAATAAATATAATTATATATAAGCTATTGATTGAGAATTATAGAGATCTGTGTTAAAAAAGTGAATCCTATGTTAAAAAAGTTAAAAAAAGAATTGATTCGATAGATGAAAAGCTCAATCATAAAACCAAATTAACTTTTTAGAAATATCAAGAATAAGATGAATTCAAATTTCCTCTTATTGAATTTAAATTGAAATTTAATCTAAATAAAATATTTTCTTTCTTCTTTTAAATTCTGATACATGGAAATTTATGACTTTCCAAAATCATTATAGTTTATTTATATGTATATCCTTTATTATAAGAAAATATTTTCACAAAAATATTAAATAGATATTCGTATAGTTTATAAATTTATTCATAAAGAGGATTAAAATATTTGTTTTTTGAATTCAAGTCTATTTATTAATTTCTTATAAAGATTTTGGAGATATTTCCATAAAAAATAAAGAGGAATTAGTAAAGGACTGCCGTTTTATTACATTTTTAACTCATTAAGTATATTTTTTATTAATGCTTATATACTTAATCAGGGCCGTTCCTAGGGTATATGCCTGGGTGCGAGAATAATTTTGCCGCCCCTTCCCCCAATGTTGTTAAAAATTTACATAAATAATAAATAAATTAACATATATTTTTATTTTTACGGTCACTTTAGAGGAAAAAAATCAAAACGTTGTACGAAATGACCTTCTTCCGGTTGAGCTACATTTCTCAAAAGTTGATAGAAAACTACGAACTTTGAATAATACCCATGTACCAAATTTTATGATTCTAGCTCAAACCGTTTTTGCGTAATCTTGTTTACATACATACACACATACACACATACACACAGAGAGAGAGAGAGAGACAGACAGACATTTTTCTCAACCTTAGTGAAAATGATTCAGGAACCTTCAAAACGTATAAAAACATCAAAATCTCAACATCGAAAATTTTCGTGATCGCATTACTATCTCTATACGGGTCGGAACGGCCCTGTACTTAATTTCTAGAAAAAATATTTTAAAATATGAAAATTGTGTATTTCAAAATAATATATTAAGAATAATATAAAAAAACTATTGAAGTTTAAAAATAAGAATAATATTCAATTCATATACTTAAATATGTTTTCAATGTATATACCATTATGAATTGCGTTATTCACACGCATACTGAGTACAGTCTCATCCAAATTGTAAAGGTTTCTCGTAGCCACCCTGAACGAATGTTATATAACAAATTTTTATAATTATGATTTTTTTTATTTTATTATATTTTAAAATTAAATAAAATAAAATCTAAATGCATACAGGAGGTTAAATAAAAATGTATTTGATATATGGATGGGTAGGGGATTGGCAATTGATACATAAATAGTGGCTATTGGCATGAACTATAAAGTTAATGGGTTAGATAGATATATAGGTAGAAAGGAAAATTATTCACAACTATCAAAAACTACTAACCAGTCAATATTAATTATTATACTGTTTATTTTTTTAATTTTTTTGAAGTAATTTGTAGTTTTAAATTATGTAAAATAAGTTTAATATTATCATTTTTGTATAAGTATTGAAACAAACAAATCAACTTTTCTATTGTTATCCAAATTATATATATATAAACTTTGAAAATCATAGATAAAAATATAGTTAATAAAATACATGTAGCACTATAATAATTATACTATATTATATTATAATAAATGAAATAAAGATAATTATAATAAATAAAAAAAAGTGACGGACCCGCGGATTGAGATCTGAGCCTTGTTGCATGAGGGTGCCGATAGCAAACCAGAAACTATTGGCAAGAGTGAAGTCGTTCTCGACGAAAGCAAGGGTTCTTGTTGGCGGCAATTCCTCCTCATCGCAGGTACAGGATTCATATGGATAGGGGGGTGGTCCCGCTGGTGGCCGCCACTCGCGTGGTGAGAATCTTGCTACTAGCCAAATGGTGCATGACACGAGGGCATATGCACCCAGGATGTATAACCAAATCTCGATGGCCAACGGATTCATGAACGAGAACAGCTTGGGTGGCATTCGTTGCGAAGCCTGAACATCCCATCCCCAGACACATACACATATACTAAAAGTTCAAACCTTACCTTAATTAATATATGTTTTTCATTTCATAAAGGTTTTCATTAGGGTAGACATTTTTATTCTCAATATATAAAAAAAAAAAAACAAAATAAAAAATAAAAAAAATAAATAAACATGTTCCCTTTTTATTTGTAAATTTATTATTACACAAGTAGGCCACTCATGCTGAAATTTATTTCCATACGTTTGTTGTACCTTCAATGATATTATAATAAACATAATATACATCTATTAATTTATAACATATACGATAAGTATACTCTTGTACTCTACCAATATTAGAATTAAAAAATTGAATATAAATATATTTAGAGTTTTTGTGAATTTGTAATATATTTTTAATTATTTATTATCATTATTAAATTTTCATTTTTAGATAAATAAATATATATATACGTATATTTTGTTTCGTATATAAATTCATAAATCAAATTTAATAATCGGCCCGGTTGACTAACTTTCAGGGGCTGGCATTGAGTTAATATGCAAAATCTTAATTATATTAGTATTGATTTACATTTGATTGCATATGAGACACTTTCGAATTTTTAATAAAATCTAAAATTTAATTTAAATTTAAAATTCGCAATATTTTTTTGAAAGTTATTCTATCTCCATTCTACTAAGCTCAAAAGTCAAGGCAAAACAGATTCCTCTATCTTTATTCAATTCCTAACTTTTTCCAAGCTTCTCAAAATTATATATATATTAATCAATACATGCTAGATTTACGTTTCTCAATTGGTTTTTCATTAAACAAATTTTTCCATATCCTTTCTTTACTCATTCAAAGTACAAGTTGCGTTCATAGTGACATACTCGATTATATTAGATTATATACTTTAAATATATTTACATATATATACATATTATATTTGGAATTTAATATTAATTTAAAGACATTAAGTGATTACATCTAATAAATACATGTTAATAAATAACAAAATACATAGTGTAACACAACATTCATTTCTTAAATTGATAAAATACTATTTTTTTGAAAATATCTAAATGTTCATTTATATTAATATGAATACATATTAATATATTATACTTTATAATATTATAATATATATATATATATATAAGATATGAATCTTCTTCTTCTTCTTCTTCTATTATAGGCCTAAGGCCTGTTCTTCTTCACTATCCTCAGGTCTTTTTTGGGAAGAGTACGCCCAGCAGTCAGCCCATTTTTTCGGTGGCTTAGTCTCTTGTGTTGCTGGCCTTCCATCCCGGGCTATATTCTCAAGAGCCCTTCCGCGTTGGCTCTTCCTACGTGTTCGTTCCATTTTTACGGCGAATCTTAACCCATTTTCCGTAATAGGTTCGTTGCCGTGTCGTCAATGTGTTAATCATTCCAATTTTCGAGGCTGTGTGTGGTTCATTGAGCAATTGTGATTTGCGTCTCTTGAGTAGATTGCTAGTCTCATCTCCGAGACGTGGATGTTCTTAGTTAAGTCGAAGCCCCCCAACACGACAAGGTGACATCCATGGTGGGGCTTGCCGGAGGCAGCTGATGTTAAATTAAATTGAAAATTTTTGTTCTTAGTTGGAATCGAACGCCGACTTCTTGCGTGGAAACTTGGTATCCTACGCTCTCGGCTACCCTGCCTCCAATGAATCACTAATATATATTGTATTATTTATAAAATTTGAGTTTTAGATTTTAGATTTATTTTTATATTTATATGACAATCAAATAGACTTTTCCCATAAGAAATATGTAAAAATCAAGTAACCCACTTCTAGTCTCCCAATATCACTCAAGGATATGATATTATCACCATTATTTTAACAATATTATTGTTAAATTATAATAAATAAAGTTAAATTATTATTATTAATAAAAGAAATATAAATAAATAAATGATAAAATAAATACAGTGATGCCTCGCATAACGAACGCCTCGCACAGCGAACGCTGCAAACAACGAACCATAATGAACTAAATTTCATGATTCATTCAACGAACTTCGTTTCACGCAACGAACTCGCCCGAGCTTCCACGATCGCTGCCGTTGTATTGCATCCCCTTGCGTTTCACATAACGAACTTTTCGCATAACGAACTTGCTCCTGGAACGAATTAAGTTCGTTGTGTGAGGCACCACTGTAATAAAGATAATAAAAAGTCGAAGTAAAAATATCGATCGAGCACATATAAGTATATTCCTTGCGCGTACAGACCCGCGTTTTCTCTGATTGTAACATGGCCACTACCCTTTTCTTTCTGTCCCACAGTACTCTATGTTATTTTTGTAGATTTTTTCAACACTTTTAATGAAAAATAAGCTTGAAACACAGTTTATGTAGTTAATCAAAATAAATTTATGAAAATATAAAGGAGTAATGTATAGTAGAGTATAAAATAGACAATAGAGAAAAAAACAAGGAAAACCTAAATATCTATTATATTATAAGAGAATTTTGTAAATAAATTGCTATTTCTGCAATAGAAACGTTGAGTATTTTTTGAATAAATTTACAATAAAAAATATCAATATGTGGTTTTATTTACAAAATTCCCTTATAAATAAAAACAACTACCAAAGCTTTAATAATTTAATATCTATTATATTGCAGGACGTTCATTATCCTTAAAAATCCAAGTGTCAATGATTCTTTTTTCAAAATTTTCAGGGCTCAAAATGATATTAGCGCACCGCCTGTGCATTTCAAAAGCGGCGAGGACTGAACTAAACGACGAGAACTAGGTGTGAATTTTCCGTGAAATTTTTGACGAGTACTAGTGACGACAAGCAAATGCGACTTCCGAGTATCCACTATATATATATATGTATATATAAAATTTAATAATAATAATAATTGGATTTTCAATTATTAATATAATTAACACAAGAGACCAAGCCACCGAAAAAATGGGCTGACTGCTGGGCGTACTCTTCCCAAAAAAGACCTGAGGATAGTGAAGAAGAACAGGCCTTAGGCCTATAATAGAAGAAGAAGAAGAATATAATTAAAATTCTTTATTATTTTATTTGAAATTATATAGTTTATCGAATAATATTGAGTTTTAATTATAATTAAAGTTTGAATTAAATGGGTGAAAAAGGCAATAAGATTTGTGTATATTATCATAATGTTATTTTAAATATATATTCGAAGTTTTCCTTTCGATTTTCACCTTCATATGCTCAATATTATTAAACAGAGGCTATTTATATATATTGAGAGTGAATTTCGTAATTATTAGTTTAGTAGAGTGTAAGTATCTTTAAAGCAATTAAATTCAAAACATATGCTTGTTATAGATATTATATATTTAAATAAGAAGATTCAATTAATAGAGTAAGATAATTTATTATAGTTACTAAAGTATGTATAGTTGAATATTGATCTAGCTTATTCAAGAATATTTTTTTGAAGCTTATTTAATAATTTTGATTATTGAATTATTGAGGTTTAAAAAAAAAATAAAAAATTGATAATAATAAAATTTATAAATATATAAATGCGAGTATATTTTTATAATATCAAAAATATAATTTTTTTAACTTAACACTAATCAGACTTACTATCCATTTTACTTAGTAAAATTAAAAACGAAGTGATGTTAGAATTGCTCCAATAAAAAAAAAGTTTGTCTTCGTTCTTTTTCTTAATATATTGAATGTCAGAATAACTGATTACTTTTTACTTTTTAACCATTATTAAAATAAATTGAACTAACAATGATGGTTTAATATTTAATGTGTACTAAAAAACATTTGGTCCCAGGTGCATGACTTGATTTTGTTATATGCCAACATCCATGTAAACCCTGAACAATAAACAATACTTATACCAATGGTTCAAAATTAAAATAAAGATTAAAAATTAAAAATATATGCATATATAAAATTTAAAATATATTTTTTAAATAAATAAATTTATGTATAATAAATCAAATTAAGTATTTTTTTAAATTTTTCTATACATTTGGTCAAAATGTTTCAAAATGACATCATAAATTGTTTTCTCTCTATATTTATTTTATCTCTATAAACAAAGGATGAGAGATAATTAAAGGGTTTTTGTTAGATTTAAAATTGCAATTAACGATATAACATGCAAATCCTGTGATTAATCAATTTTACAAAAACAAAAACAAAAAAAAAAAATAAAATATATATTTACACAAAAATGTATTAATATATAATAGCTTTTGTATTATTGAGTAATCATATTCTTAAATTATTATCTTTAGTCATTGGTAGGAGAATATAAAATAAGAATAAGAAATTTAAAAAATGATATAAAAAAGTCTTGTTACATGTAATTGAATATATATAGATTTTTATGATATTTTACCCTGCTAAGGATTTTTTTACAATTCACACTATAGGTAACTTTTATAAAGAAAAATTGACTGTATTGGTTTTAGCCTCCTGAAAAATCATCTTTGTTAATGAATATCTGCACAAAGCATTTAATAAATTCTCCTAAAATGTTTTATACCAAAATTACAAAAAAATAAATTGATTGATATTTTCAATGTATAAATAGGAACAAAAGTGAGATTATAAGATAAGAATAGTAGATAGGAGGACATTCATTATAAGCACTCCCACGAATTTATTAATATTCCCAGCCAAATCCATAATAATCTTAAAACAATATTCACAGGGATAATTATTTTCGGAGAACCAGGTACTATACTATGTATATATATATAAAAAATAATATTATGAAATATGATAAAATTTTAAATATTATTTTACCACATACAAAATAAAAAATATTTAAAATGAATGTTGATTATTCATATATTTTATCTGGCTTGTTTTTTACCTTTAAAAAAAAAGATTTTGAAGAATTTAAATTAGTAATATTTCATTTCTTTCCTCTTTGTATTAAAGTTGATCAAGTGAATATTTTATCTTCCGCTTTTTCATTTATAGGCGTTATTACACGCTTCTGTAAGAGTCTTTCATTTTAACCAAATGAACTAATTTTTCATTCTATGTTTTGTATTTTTTTTTTACTTAAAAAGCTCAAACCATTTGTTACTGGCATTGAATTAAAGAAACACATTTAATTGCATGGTCTTTTAATATAAAATCTTTCGATTATGTATGATAAACCTAATCGTTAAACGTATATACATTTGAAAACATCCATCAATAATTAATATACATTGTAAAGTGTCTTTTTAGATAAAATATTGAACAATACATCTAGACAACCCGTTTTAAATTATAAATGTACATTTTTATTAAATTTGTATATTTAAATAATTAAAAATTTTAAAAAACTAAATTTCGGAATTTAATTAAATGAAAAAAATATTTAGGATTATAAATATCATAAAAGTAAATTATTACTTATAATTAGAACCGGTTCTTACACTTTATTATATTTCGCTTAGAAAAAAGATACTAAATTGTCACGTGATTTGAAATGTGGTTAAGTGATTGAATGTGTAGGGTAAGAAAAACGTGACGATAACCGAGAATATGGTTTAACGAACTTGGTGATTGGAAAATTTCACCATAATAAATTCAACTTTACGTTATTGTTTCATGATTTGAATATTTGGATAAAGGCGTAGTTTCTCCAAGTTGATATAACGAGAATCAAACTATATAATTACAACTTTTATAAAAATATTTAAATTAAATGTTATAAAAAATAATCATATAAGAATCTATCTTAAATAGACAATTGAAAGTCTGCGGACCCGTAGGGTGAATCAAATATTTTTTTAATTTTTAAACCTGTCAGGTATATTTAGACCTGATATAGGAGAAGTGATCCGTGATTGTTCAGCACAGAACGAAGACCCTGTTAGCTCCACTGAGTTATAAAGATTAATTAAAAATAAAATGCACAGTTTGCTAGCATTCTATCAAAACACTATTCCAAAAGAAAGACCAAAAATCCCTAAACTTAAAAATATTAAAAAAACAACATCTATTATAAACATTGTCAATAATGTTGTATCAGAACACCTTAACCTTAAAAAAATTCTTTGGAAATTTAGAAAAACAAGAATCTCAAGTAAACATTCAGATGCTTACATCCAAATTCCTTAACCTCTCGCCTTTATCCACCACTCAAAGAGGGCGGAGGTGGTCTAAGTAACACGATACTATACGCTTTGTAAATTACTAAAGCTCAAAATCAAAGAATGTCTCCTCAAATAAAGACCGATTCATACAACTAATAATCAAATCCGATGATGGAATCACTGCATTAAATTTGTTGGGACAAAAGCATGCTGTTTAGATAATCTGGATTTAGGGAGAGACAAAACATTGCATGGCAACCTAAATGTCAAACTTAAAATTGAAAACTCCTCTATACCGTAGATCAATGATGAACTATTAAATCCCGAAACGAAAGGGTTTATAATGATTATCCAAGATAGAACGATAAAAACAAGAAATTATGAGAGGCATGCCTTAAAAATGAAGGATAGATTTCAAAAATATGGTAAAATGGGTGAATCTATAGAACATGTCATGGCCGAAATATCTAGGTAGGCATAGACAATTGGCCAAACTGGTTTAGCAACAACTAGCATTCAGGCACAATCTAGTAGATATCAAAACAACACCCGCTTACTACAAATATGAACCACAGTTAGTTTTAGACACCCTTCTCTAATGGTCCTGTTCTCACCGATATAATCGACCTGATATCTTCCTCATATATAAAGAAACTTAAATAGCTCAGATAGTAGATATTGAAGTTCCCCTGACGCATAATATCAAAAAATCAGAAATCGAAGGTACTAGCTAACCAATCAAAAATATATGGAAGCTTAATAAGTATACGACCTATCCAGTCGTAATCTTCGCGAAGTGAGTTTCCTCCAAATTCCTACAAAAAATACTAGAGAAACTTTCAAACCCAGTAAACATCATGAATACAGGCCAACTAGCTATCCTACTTGAAACCTATCATATTATAAGAAAGTTCTTAAACAAAACCAAAAACGTCAAACGGGCCAAGGTGAATTCCCTCTTCACTCGACCGGGAGGGATAGGTGAATATTTCCAGCATTTATGCAGAGAAAGTGCGACAAAATTTGAATAATAACAATGAATAAAATATATTTTAATTTAAATATTTCATACTAATGACGTCACAGACAGACACCATAGAATATTTATTACAACTGGTCCAGAATAGACATGATGGGAAAGAAAAAACTAGAAAAATTAAGTTAAATTATATATATGAACATCTAGTAAAAGATTTATAATAAATAATAAAAATTTATTCTATCTTATTTCAATTCCATTACATTCAAAACATTTTATGTAAATATTTAGTTCAATAAAATCTTATATATATTTTCCATATGTAGTAATAATTTGTATAATAAAGAGATAATGATTTTTTTTAAAGGAAATTGAAAATATAAAAATATCTAATACGCTTTCCTTTCTTTGCATTTAATAAACCTTCATTTCCGTTTTGCATTTTCTTTCTTATTCCAACTCTTTTACTTGACCTTTTTTATGCCCAAATTTATCCTGTTTACTTACATGTCTTCATGAATAATTTTTTTTTTACAATTTGTTTATAAAACAGAGGCAAACTCCCCTCCAGGCGTACCTAACGACAAACACACTATAATCTAGACAAAATTCCTGCCATATATATATATAGAATATATATATATATACTCTTACATAAACTTGAGCGAAAAACAAAAAACAAAAGAGCATACAAGAATAATTAGATATTATAAATTTAAATAAATTAACAGTAAAATGTTTTATTTTATACTAATTTATTTTATTAAAAGTCGTTTCAAATGATATTTCAACAGCATAAACATATTATTAATTTAATATTAAGAAATTATTAGTGAGGAGTTTCAAACACATTCTAAGTGATTATTGAGTTTACAGTAAATGGGATTTCTATATATTCGTACATATGTTTAAATATTCTGTAACAAGGAATTCCTCCTTTTGTATACAGGGAATACAATTATATATTTGTCTATTTTAATTTTTAATTTAAAAATTACATTATCAAAAATTATATCCTATAAATTAGATTAAACATTTTCAAGTAAAAGAAAATTTAATACAAATTTATTTTTTAAAAAGTCTAAAAACTAAAAACTAAAACAGAATATGATAAAAATAATCGATCTATTTTTTACGTATATGTTGATAGTGTACCCACCTTCCTGTCTTCAATTTCCTTAAATACAGTTATATACTATTATATAGTTATGGATAGTCAGCCCATCTCAAATTTAGAAAATAAAAAAATTAATATATACAATTATTATGTATTAACGAAAATAAAGAGAAAAAATTCAAAATTATTTATTTATTAAAAGAATTATATTAAATCTTTTTAATATTTATTTGTTGTGGAAGCATAGGGACCTATTTATAATTAATGATAATTTATTTTTTGAAAATCTTTTGAAAATGTATATAAACATTTTCCATTTATTATTTACAACTTAAGAATTATTTACTTGAAATAATTACAAAAAGATGGGATGAAAAAAAAAATCAATGAAATAATAATATAAAATAAAAGTAAATACAAATATTTACGATTTCGTATTTTATATAATTGTTCTATCAATTTAAAAAATAATAAATCTAATTTTTTGATAAGAATGATTTAATTGCAATTTTGTATTTGATTTTTGTATTAAAATCGAATCATTGTAATTTGAAGCAGTTTTAAAAATATACATATTTTTATAAAATCATTCTAATTTCGTTAAATATTAAAGAATTATAAGATATATACTCCAAGTAGAATTATAATGAATTCTTTAATGTGTTAAATCAATACTGAAGCTTTCTAATAACTCTACTATAGAATATGGTAATGTTTTATATTTATTGGGCTTTACCATATGAAACTCTTCGTTTGAATTTCATATTCCCTCAACTCTCAACATCACTTTAATATAAATTTGAAACATTTGAATAGAGAATTAATTAATACTAAATGTATATAGGAGTATAGTATATAAATTATTAGCAAGTCAACTGATTTTTATTAACGTAAAATAAATTTTTAATTAATCGTAATTTTATTCACAATCTACGTAATATACATTTAAAAGTCAACAAAAATAATTATTGCGAAAAAAATATTTAGAGAAAAAAGAATTTGACCGAGGTACGAGATTTTGATATAAATAAATAAATAGAAAAAAAATACAAAAATAAATATTGTTAATTATTAATTAACAATATTCAAATACACCCAGTTTTTATATGAGATGAAAGACAAATCAAAAAGATGATTTTTTTTTATTAAGTATATCATATATAAGTTATTTTGTTTGTAAGCTAACTTGAAACGTAATTGCCTTTAATATTATTAAATAAAAGTCCCAACAGTACTACCTCAAAAGGAGCATATAAATTAAATTTATTTGAGCGTAAGTAATTCATTTATATATATCTGAATGTATTTTAACAATCTAATTCTTTAAAGATAAAATTGAGTTAAAAACCTTTGACTTTTACTGAAATTCTTAGTTAACACTGTACAATTTCTTCTAAAATTATCTTTACAATTAAATTTAAATACAGTGTATTTAATTTAAACCGATTAGCACCTGTTTATATTTAAAATAAAATTTATTGGTTTGAAGTCGAAAATATATTATATAGGCATTCTTCTTCTTCGTTGTCGATAACTTCCTAGCGGAAGTGTCGTGGCCCTAATAACTCCTCAGGAGTCATAGGGTGTTCATGGGAAAATTTGACCGAAGTGGTTTCCCCTTGCCTTCTTCGGTGGGGCAGCCGATGTTAAATTGAATTAAATTTTTATATTTATTAATTATTAATTATTAATTAATTATAATTAAATTAAATTAATTAAATAAATATATAATCTTGAGTTCTATGCTGGGATTCGAACTCAGGCTTCCTGTGTAGAAATCTAGTACTCTACCCACTCAGCCATGCTGCCCCTTATATAGGCATTATCGAGATACAAATATCTATATAAGTAATAATTATTTTTAATTTTTAAATCTACCATATCTAACGTTGACCAGTTTTTGTAGTATTTTTAAATAAGTATAAACAATTTGATCTAATTTCTACAAAATTTAATAAAATCCAGAATAAGTAAATTTTAATTTCTCTCAGATGTTTTAAGTTAAAATTAATTTTTAAGAAAATTTAATGTTAATAAGGAAAATTAAATACATATTCTGACAGTATTTTTAATGATTTCTTATAATCAATGTAATACAATATCTTTATTTTATTGAATTGTAGAATTTTTAAAATATTAATATTTATGAACATATCAAGAATGTAAAATTAAAATTAAATTAAACTTATCTCAAAAAATAAAACATTAATAAATTATGATTAAATTTTTTTATCACAAAATAAAATTAGAAAAACATTATTTTTAGCCAAATTAAAATGTAGATAAATTATAAATAGATTTTACTTTTGAGACAAAAAATATTAGAATACTTAATACGATCTTGTTATTAGATGGAAAATATTTGTCGCATTTAAATTAATTGTTAAAACTAAATTAAAATTTTGAAAAGTATATTTATTAATATTATCTCTTAAAAAATATTCAAATATAATTTAAGGACTTTAATTGAGACACTATATTGAAGAAATGGCTATTAATAATGCTCTGATTTTGGTTTAATTTATGATTTATTAAATATTAATATTAAATAATATATACATATATATACGTTTTCATATAACCAATTATAATCGAGTATCTTAATATAATACGTACTTTTTTATCTTTTTCTGAATAAAAAAAAAATAAAGAAATATGAAATATATGATATTGGAAATTCTTTTCGATTTTGAGATTTAAAGCTTAAAAATAAGTTCTTGAAATACGATAGAGTTGTTTGGTAAAGATTTGATTCGAAAGTGTCTGATTCATTGTGAAAAGAGTAAAAAAGAAAAAAAAAATCCCTTTTTTTGAAATAGTATTCGGGTTTAAGAACTTGTAGCATCCCTTTTGAATATGCAACCAATACTTCACCCTTCCACTTGATAAGTTATCTACAAAACGAACGTTCGGTAACATCTTTCTAATCATGATAAAATAGAGAAAAACCGATAAAAATAAATTAAATTCTCACAATATATCGATCTTTAAAAGACCAGTCATGTAGCAAATCACAAGAAGCGCCAAAAAAAAAATTGTTTAGTGAGCATCCTGTGGTTTATGTTAAAAATGAGCTGAACTAAGTTACCAAGTTTAGTGAGAAAGTAGTAAACCTGGAGTAATAATTCAACATGTTTGGTTTAAAATGGTCCATTATGCGCTGAGCGTCCACAGCAAACAAGCCCTTTGAACTTAAACTCTTCTATTTATTATGCCGTCAATCAGTAACCCCACGTCACTGCACCAATAGCTTTTCACCCATCAATACAAGGTAATCAAATCATGACTGATAACTTAAATCTACCCTCTCACAAAACATTAATTTAATAATAGATTTCAAACTGAATTGTGGTGTATGTGATATGTTTAAACAAAACTCAACCAAACAAATGAAAATAAATAATAATTCAATATCATTAGTCAATTAGAAAATAATAAATAACCAAAATAATAATTCTTAATAAATTATATACTATACATATATATATAGTATGTAAATATATATATATATATATGTTAGATATTAATGTATGTGTTTAATAAATTAATATTTATATATAGATATATATGTGCATTACGTTTTGACAAGAAAAACAAGTAATAACTGTCAAAAACAAATCTAAATAGAAATTTTAATCATTTAATAGACTTAGTAAATGGGTTGGATATAATTACGGTATTAAATGATTAATTATTATTCGTAGATAAAAAAAAGTGAGTTTAATAGATGTAAGTAATAAGGAGAAAATGATCGAAAATATTTTTTGACATAATATAAATAACGAAATGAAATTTTCTGAAATTTTAATTTAATCGAAAAATAAAACATATTGATAAAATTTAATAAAATCAAACTTCGTTTTGATATATTAATTTGTAGAGGTTTAAAGAAATTTTGTTTGATTATATTCAATTGAAATAGCAATAACTTATCTAATTTGCACTCTATTTTGTCAAGAATGATTTAAATATTGTTAAATACCACTCTAAGATGTCTACGCACGACCATTTAAAAGATAAAAAAAAAACTCTTTAAAAGTTTATTTAAAAAATTATAAATGGTTTTTCATCCAATTTATTTTGATTTAATTATTTATAATTGAATCTCAACTTTAAAAAAAAACGTAAAAGAAAAATGAAAATATCATACAGAACATTTATAGATAAACAGTTTTCATTCAGAATTATATAAGAAAATATATTATCATATGTTGTAATAAAAAAAAAATATTTTAAGAGCTTTAACAGACAAAAAAAGAATTGAAACTACTTAATCTATAATACATACATTTTTAACAGAATGTTTTGTATTATAAATTAATATTATAAAAAGAGAGAGTTATACAAATATTTAATTTTTATTTATTAATTTAAATATATTTAATTTTCTATTTAAAATATAATTTATTGTAAATCTTTGTAAAAAGTGCAGTAGTGCATGCTGGTCAAATTTTCACCAATTTTTGTTCATTTATTAGGTTTATTATACTTTTAGCTAGAAGGCAGAAAAGCTTTGAAAATAAAAATTTAAATTTTATTTCATTTAAAATCCACTCAGGATATTCCAGTTTCAGTTTTTTTTTTCTTTTTTTTTTTTAATTTACATAATTGTGTAAAAATTTTATTTTAATATATTTTTATTAATAATTTTTTTTTTATGAGTTAATAAATAAATCTATTTAAAAACATTTCTCTTTTGAATTTTTAGAATGTAAAAGGAAAAAAATCTACATAGAGGAGTCATTCAATAAATTGAAAAAATACAAGAATTAAAATAAGTGTATGTATTGAAATGCTTATGTATAAAGTAATTAAAATATTAAAAAAAATTGGTTAAATAAATATATTAAGTTTCTGTTAATTACCAAAAACTCTAATCTCGGTATGCTCAAGTTGAGCAAAAAATAGATAACTATTCTTATAAATACCACAAATAAAAGATAATACTAAATAATGAGTATTTTGGTTCGTTTCTGGTTGTTTCAGATCATTTTGTTTTATTAAAAATATGTTATATAAATTTAAATCAATTAACTGAAATATCTATTAATTTATATTTTTTTATTAAAATATTATTAAAACTTATTTTAGTGAATTGAATTAATTTTGTTTATTTAATTAAACTTTAAAATTTATTTTTTTATGCTAATTTCATTGGAAAATTGTCAAACATATTGTTCAAACACTAAGATTTATGGAATTATATATATCGATTATTATAAAATTTTATTTTTCTATTTCCCTATTTGTTTACTATTATTATATTAGTGTTCTTTAATTTAATTTCCTTTTGAATACCAAATTTATTCTGATTTATTCCGATAATAAAATTTTCCAAGTCCCAAAACCATTATTTATCCCTGGTGAAATGTGTTTGTTTTTCATTCCATTCTACAATTAATGCCGTTACTGAATTTTATTTACAATTCTGGATATATGTTATGAAGATCATAAAGAATATTTATTAAATTATTTACTAATTAAAAGAGAGGCGTTTGTAATTTTTGTTATTTTATTTTATTGACTCATTGTTTGACCGGGTCATGAAAATGTTTTCCATGATGAAACAAGAATGTTAGGATGCTAAACTGAAAATTTGTACATTTTTACTTAACAAAAGGATATTTTTACCTTTACCATTTATGATATTGTAAAGTAATAAACTTTAAATTCGGTTAAAAAATTAAATCACTATTTGTTGTCAGTAAAGAAGGTTTAAAGATTAAGTTAATTAAATTAAAAGGTTAGAACTGGTTAGAACTCTAATGGTTTTACAAATTGTAAATCAAAATACTGATTAAATTTTTAATACACACTCACACATTAAATAATAATAGAATAAATATATAAATAGAAATTATAATATATGCATATTAATTAAAAATTTTGTTTTATTATTATTTTTATTATTATTATTATTAAAAACAAATTTCTTTTATAAAATAATTTAATTTTTATGGAAATATTAATATATTTTTTAAAGAAAATAAACTATAAAAAATATTTCAATTTTTCTTTATTATAATTGGAAAAATAAAAAGAAAACTTCTCTTGTAGTATTTAATAGGAATAGATAAACGTTTATTCTTTTATATTTAATTCATTGATATTATTTTATAATCGTATACACATTTATATTACCATTATTATATTATATTAACTTTCTTCGAAACTTTGAAAAAGAAATCGAGAAATTTAATTTTAAACTGGCTTCTGAGACAGAACACATCAACATGGTCTAGCGCGTGTTTGGCTCTTTGTTGATGATACCACGTCTCTTGCTGGGGCGTAATTGGTAGTCAACATGTTAAAAAAATCATAAAAATTAATTTCGGTACTTTCAGCTATTCAATCAAGCTGAAATTCTATACATAGCAATTTTATTCAATTTTTAACTAATAAACTAACAAACATATATCTTAATTTTTACGGTCAGTTTAGAGAAAAAAGAATACGTGGTAGGTAATTGTCCTCTTCGGAATGAACTACATTTCTCAAACGTTGAAAGAAAAGTACGAATTTTGAATAATGCCCGTGTACCAAATTTCATTATTCTAGCTCAAACCGTTTTTGCATAATCTTGTCTACATACACAGACACACACACAGACATTTTTCTCAACCTTAGTGAAAATGACTCAGGGGCATTCAAAACGTATAAAAACATCAAAATCTCGACATCAAAAATTTTCGTGATCGCAATACTATCCCTGGAGAGACATTAAAAAGTATACTTATTGTAATATCTTTGATGCAATTGAATACTACATTTTTCCACTTATTTATTCAATCATATTCTTTATTCTCAGCTAGCTGGCGAGATAGTAAAAATATAGGATTATTCCTATTTTAAATAGTCTAAATTCTAAATAAACTTAAATTATTTGTAAATTAGTGCAAATTATATTGACCCATTATTTATATATTTATTAAATACAAAAAAAACATTTATAATGATAAATTATATATTCAAAATGAACATATAAATATATATGGTTATGATAAATATATAATATCACTCAAAAATAAACATCATTATTCATATATATATATATATTACAAATATTTTTTTTTTCTAATTTACTTTTTGATTTTGATTTGACTCAAATAATTGGAATTGTTTTATTATAATATTTTAAAATATTTATTATTTATAATTATTCTTCCTCATTAGTGAAATAACGAGAAATTGTTAAAATAATATTTCTATTATATATTTTGACAAATATAATTATTTTTCATTAAAAAAATTGTTCATAACTGATGAGATCACGTTAATATAATTAGTATGTTATTAAAAAAAACTGTTAAAAATATAAAATAAACAAAATGATTACATAAGATAAAAAAAAATGGTTATAACCTTTTAATCAGTTAGTATCTGTTAGAATATTGCATTAATGATAAATTTAATTTTAGGTGTTACACTATTAATATATTTAATCTTTAAATATTTAAGAGAAATTGAGCTTATGTTTACAAAATGAGATAAGCAAAGTTAGTGTGTACACACTTTATTTGATTATTTGTTTGTTTGCATAATAGGTGTTTTCATCTTTTGCTGTCAAATAGATTAAGATATTATAGTTTGTTTTTGTTTTATTTATTTTAACAAAAAAAATGAGACAATAATATAAAAACTCATTTCTTAATAATATTCCACTTGATTATAAAATCATTTAAATGTTGACGGCGTCTATATCAATTTATTATAGTATTCTATGTTTACCCATAGTTAGGGTGACCAAATTTCGAAAATACCAAACTGGGGCATTTGTAAAAAAAATTTACCTTTTTGTTTTTTAAAGCCATATTGAATGAAAAATCAGAATTGTAAGAAAACGTTGGTCGGACCTAAATATTTAAAAACTGGGATAATAGACTGTCCCGAAGACATTTTTCGGGACGCAGAGACAGAGCACCTAAAATCGGGACAAACCCGGAAAACCGGGAGGTTTGGTCACCCTACTTATAGTATACTTAAAAGAGGTATTCTACATTTTAATTCATTCAGGAAGAAGTAACGTTTTAGAGTCTGGGATGTTATACTTTTCAAAACATTCCAACATAAGTATGTATTTTTAAATAAATTTCACTCTTTATATATCTGGAACATTACAAATACAATGCTATTTAACAAACATAAAGCAAAACAACAATACATTATAATTTAGGTGTGAAAAATGTCATCATCAAAGTGGTGGCAGTTCTTGTCCAGACATTGTTGCAGGCAATTTTTTATGTCAGAATTGAGGAGGCAGGTCAGAATATCTAGACAACATGAATGATGTCACATTTATGACACCTAAATTGCAATGTATTGTACTTATGCTTTATACTTTTTAAATGTCATTGCATTTGTAATGTTTCAGAAATTTAAACATTGAAATTTGTTTTAAAAAATTTGTTAGAACACCTCTCTGCTGGATCATGTATATATATATAATAAAAAAAAAATGTCAAAAAATAAATCAAAAATATCGAACACTAAAATTGAAATATTGAATTCATACATATATAGTATATGTATACTGTAAAAAAAACTATTCATTATAAATTATTAAGAGTATTATAAGAGTATTATTCAAACTTTGGTAAATAAAATGTATACAAGTACATGCTAAATAAGGACAAATGGTTAATTTTGAAGATAAAAGAATAGTTTACTAATATATTAACAAACAATATGTAAGTATAATTAATATAAAATTTAATTGTTTTTTAAATTATTTAATTTTATTGGAAACTAAGAAGGCGCCACAGAGTAGGAGGTAGCGTAGCTGGCTCACATTCTCGTTTTCCCGAGTTCAAGTTGGAAAGGGAATTCCTCTAGCTGGGGTCTATGGAAGGAGTCAACCCAGCCTCGGGGATTAACATTGGGAAGCTACTTGATAAAAAGTAGCGCCTCCGATCAAGAAAATCAAGGTAAAGGTTGATAAGACCCGTTCTACTGATCATAGGACACCTAATTGATATTACCGATTTGATAGTCGTTGTCTTTGCAGGACGTAGAAAAGTCAGAGGTTTTTTTATTGAAAACTATGATTTTAATATTTATTCATATTTATTTTATATTCTTGATAAACTATCTATCATTTGTAATAGTAAAGATGAATAAGCAATTTCCGTTCATACTAAAAAGCAAAGTTAGCTATTCGTACTTATATATAGTAGTTATTAATTTCTGTCATAAATACCCAATGAGTATTTACAAATAAATTAAGGTCATATGAACTTGGAAATTAATGTCCCGTGTCTAAATGAAACGATTTCATTCGATTTAGCAGACAAAGTTTCAGACACGATACTCTAAATGGATGCTAATTTATAACATGGATCTCTACCAACTGGCCGAGTGGGAAATAACTTGGCCCAAAGGGCGTTTAGTTAAACGTCGAAACGCCGCCATGGCCTATTTAGCTTTTAACGCAAACAGACAATCGCAGTGATTCAATTGTCTTCTGGAGACCCTTCGAACCTTTCTTGTTATCTAGATTCCTTACTTAAAGGGTTAGAGAGATAATTTATTTATACACATCTTATAAAAGTAAACTAAATTTAACTTGAATGATATATGGACCTTAAGAACAAATTTATAAAAAAATAAAATAGATATATCGTTTTTGTTATCTTTCTTTTCAACTTTTAGACTCTGTTACTTGTTCATGCCAATTTTGTACCTATAAACCCAAAATTTATAATTTATTTAAGGATAACAAATAAATTTCATTTTTAGAAAAAAACGAGTGAAAATGGCTAAAGAATGGGGGGATGAGGGGGTCCTTAAATTGAATTTAAATAATGGCTTTATCCTTTTTTTAATTTTAGCAAAACGTCATTATATAGAATATAGAAATAAAGTAAAAAATTAAAATAATGATTATCTCTTTAGCCAAAAATTTATAGAGTCGAAGTAGGAAAAATCAAATCAATTAATAAGTATTTTTTTTTTCTGAATTTATGTCGACATTTCGAACTGTAATCGTGGCTTTCTTCAAAGAAATAAATTGTTAAATTGAAATATTCTTAATAGAGTCATAAAATTAAAAATATTAGTGTTAAAGGAAATATAAGAAATATAATTTTACGTAAAATAAAAATATAATATTGTTAAGAAATTAATAAAAATTTAATTTTCCCATATATTGACGAATACTAATACTGAAAAATCTACAATGTTAATAAATATTGTAAATTTGTAATTAATGCAACTGAAAGAAATCAGAATAAATAAATTTATATTAAGTAAAGATTAAAAATAAAAAAAAAATTCTCTAAATCATACTGTCATTTTATGTATAAATGTTATAAATATATTTAGCATTTTTTACTATCTCAAAAGAGGGTCATTACCTACAACGATTTGATTTTTTTTCCTCTAAAGTGACCGTAAAAATAAAGATATATGTTTGATAATTTTTCACATGATTAATAATTGTTTAAAACTGCTATATATAGAATTTCAGCTTGATTGAATCGCTGAAAGTACCAGAATTAATTTTTTAACACTGCAAATCTCACGCGCCAACACGTGCCATGGTGCCATCAATAAAAAACCAAACATGCGCTGGTTTAATATTTATTATTTATAATTTATAATTAATTAAATTTAATTTAAATATAATATATTATGTTATTTAATCCAATTCAAATTGCGAGATAGTCGAGTGGAGACACTCCAGCTAATTTAACTTATAATAATTATTTATTTTTCATAAATATAAATTAAAATTAAATTTTATCTTTATAAATTGCAAAAAGTTATTCAAATAATACATTAAAATGAGACACATATTATTATAACATCCGATCTATAAATCCATTCTCTCGTTGTAAGGAAAAGAGGGGAAAAAGGGATTTTAAGATTATCCCTCTTTCCTTAAAATGTTTACTCTTTTTGCTTTCCGCCTATCACGCAAAGTGCGTTAGCCAGGCAAAGTTATTTGTAATCAGACAATATTTAGATTTGGGAATTCGACAGCTTAAAGCGAGCTGAGCTCTCGGAAACACTTCTGATGACTAAGTGACTATTAGCATATATCTCCATCTCTCCCTTTACTCTCCTTATCCTTTTACAAAGTGATAAATACACATTTCACTAAAATCTAAAAAAATAAATTATTATATTAAATAATATTTTTAAATATCAATGAAAATTATAATAATTATAAAATTATAAAATTATATTCCATTAAGAAATAGTGACGAAATTTCCAGATGATATTAATCTCAATAACATTAATAAATTTATATTATTATAATAATTATTATTATTACACAGCACTACGAATTAGAAGAATTATAATAATCTTGTAATTATTTATATTATTTACCGATCAACTGTAGACCAGATATTCTCATTAAGGCACATATTAGAAAAAAAACGCAAATTCAATATCTCTGTTCACCAAATTTTGTAGATTTTACAAAAGCATATGACTCAATAGACCGGGAAAATATTTTTCAAATCTTGATCTTGTCTTAATGGGAATTCCAAAAAAACTAGTACGGATGATTCAAATTTGTCTTGTAGGTAATAAAGGAAGAGTAAGATGCGGGAATCAACTATCAGAAACTTTCGAAATTCAGAATGGGTTAAAACAAGGAGACGCATTATCACCAATTCTATTTAATTTAGTTCTGGATTATGTAATTAGACAAATTGGAGAAAAATCAAACGGAATAGAATTAAACAAAAAATTCAAGTATTAGGTTAAATATAATAGGAGATTCGGCAATTGTAATTAAAGTTAGCGTAGAAAAATTTATCGAAGCAGGAAAAGAGGTGGGGCTGGAAATAAATATTGCTAAGACAAAGTATTTAGTAACAGAGAGGAATATCTATTAACACACAGTCTTAACATTCAAAATTTAGAATTTGAAAATGTAGAAAAATTTAAATACTTAGTTTCTGTAATAACGAAAGATAATAATATTCGAGAAGTGTTTAAAGCGAGGTTACAATCGGGAAGCGCCTGTTATCATGCCGTAAAGGGACTTATCGCGTCAATATTATTATCAAAGGGGATAAAAATTAAAATATATAAAACAATTATTTTACCGGTTGTATTATATGGGGGTGTGAGGCATGGTTTATGACCTCAGGTGACGAGAATAGATTTAGAGCATTTGAGAATAGGATTCTGAGAAGCATTTATGGGACAAAGAAAGATGAGGTCACCGGGGAATGGCGGAGACTGCATAACTTGCATGACTCTATGCATCTCCAGATATAGTTAGAATTATAAAATCGAGAAGGCTGCGGTGGGCAGGACACGTGGCATGGGGGAGGAAAGAATGGCGAAAAATATATTGGGGGAGGGGAGACCGAGTGGGAAACGCCCGCTTGGAAGACCAAGGACGCTATGGGTGGATAATGTAGGAAGGGACGTGAGAGAAATGGGAGAGGATAGGGAGGGACTCAGAATAGGGACACTTTGAGAAGTGCGGTTGCTGCGGCCAAGAACTCCGTAGAGCCACAGAGATAGATAGATAACATTAATAAATATTTATTTAAATTTTACCTGTAGGTGTAGATATTGTTTAATCATGAATATTAGTATATATATGTACCTCATCTTCGTATAATATTATTGAAAGTTAAAAAAAAAACAATTAAAAATATTTTTTTTCTATTAAAAAATTAAAAAAAAGATTTGAATTTCTATTTCAAGTTTTTTCTTTATTAGAAAAAGAAAATATTTTGGTATGCAATTTATTTAATTGTTCTACATACATAAATGATATTTAGTTATTGGCTTTATAACAGGCTATTTTACAAATTGATTTAACGTTAGATAAAAGTTCAAATCTGTTTATTTGATTCCATGTTCGTTTGTTCACTTATTGATAAATCATTATAATTGCAAATCTACGTGTCATGCCTAGTATAATAAAAATGATTTTACATTTCAATAATATTAATGTTAAAAAAATACAGGATGCGAATGTTTTATGAAATAAATAATGAATATATATTTTAAGCTCGGATTGCAAAATTCAGTATCCGGAAAATAATCTCTCATTGAAGAGGGGAGGAAGAAGGAGGGGGTGGGACACACCTCGTTTTTCAGATAAGCCGCAGGGGTTACCCTGTCTGGCAATATGCTGGACACAGATTTTGCAGATGCTGATCCCGACAGGAACAATATTAGCACCCTGTTTCTACTTTAATATTCCTTTTTAATGGTATTTTGGGGAGACCATAAATCTTGAGATTGCATGAGGGCGTTGCTTGTGGTGCCCAACCTCACTCTGTTACTCAATGTCATTATATAAAATAGAAAATAATAAAAAAGAGACATTTGTCACATCACTTTTAGTAATTTCATATACAAAATAATATTTTCAAATTTTGACGAAGAAGCGAATGATATTGTGAGATGGAAAAAAATTTTATAATTATTTTTTTAACTATAGAAACCTCTCATACCCCTCCCCAACAATTTTAATCTTCTATTTTTTTTTTTTTTTTTGTAATTTTTGATTGCATAATAATTATATTAAAATTAAATCAGGTATTTAAAATAATATTCGGATAATTAATAAATTAAATTTAGAGTTCATAATTATTATTATATACTTGTAATATATATATATATATATATATATATATATAAGTATGTACTCATATTTAATTGAAATAATAAAGTTCCTGTCATTTTTAATACAATAATTTTCAATGAATATAAGCATATTTCTTAGTATTTATAATTTAGCTACACACTTTTTTTTATAATAAATATGTTCATTGATATAAATTATGTTATCATTCAATAAAAGTCCCTCAATTTAATTTAAGTATATAAATATTATATAGAATTTTATATAAAATACATATTTTATAATATTAGAAAGTTAGAATCTTTACGATCTTTTCAAAAGTACAAGATTATATATTATATTTATTATTTCACATTAAAATTAATTAAAAATTGATATGTTTATCTTTTTAATTTCTTTTAAATGAAAGTGAAAATAATAACTGTAAAACAATCATAATTATAGATTTAATTATATTTAATAAATATTATTGACATTAAATTTTATTAAATTAAAAAACAGACAACGTTAATTTTGTTAAAATCCAATAAATATTTTTCATAATAGAATTTTAATTTATATTATGCAAACGATCCGGACGCTTCGTAATTGGGTCCCATCTTTTCTTTTTTCCAAACATCTGTATCCAATCTTGATATTGATTCTGCCTCTTAAAGCATTTTGAATCTACCCATTCACGGAACTATTTGGTTTCCTTTTAAATATATTCTTTGCTGAACTTGTCACTTCCATTTGCGCCAACATCACAATTTTCTCTATTCTTTTTCTAAAAGTTTAAAGTGATTCAATTCTAATTTATGATTATCAATATAAGACTATTAAAAATCCATTTATTTTATTAAAAACTTTTTTTATATTTTATAAAGATGAAGTTAGGAGTTCGGTAGAGGGCGTTGAGCACATCTAAAGTGTCTTGTTTACTTCTGTAATAAACCCGATATTTTCGCGAGTTACAAGGTGGAAAGACAGAGAAGCTGTTAGGAGAAAGAAACCTACTGTTTTTTGTGCGTCAAGAGGAAAGAGATAGTAAAAGATTTGTATAAACGGTCCCAAAAAAAAAGAAAAAAAAGTGAAGTAAGGTTAGATCTGACAAGAATTTTGAAGGAGCCAAATAGCCCGGCAATTTCGAACGAATTGAAGATGAGCCAATCAGATGATGGTACCAGAAAAAGAAATAGGGAGGAAGTGGCAGGATGGCCTTTTCAGAAAAGCAAAATGATGCAGAGATCTCCGCCAAAGGAGGAGGGAGACGACAGAATGAAGGAAGTATTAAAAATGCTGAAAGAAATATCAAATGAACTAGGGGAGGTGAGACGAGAACAACAGGAGTATAGAAGAGAAATAGAAGGCTTAAAAGAAGAAAATAAACAAATAAGGGAGGAAAACAAGTCTATACTAAGGAAATTGGAAGAGGTGTGTAAAGACGTGGAGCGATTAGAGAGAGAGAAGAGAAGAAATAACGTGATAATTCAGGGGAAGAAAGTTGAGAAGGCGGACCAAAAGGCGCTCAAGGAAGAAGTGGCGGAGTTCATAAAGAGAGAACTAGAAGTGGAGATATTTATAAGGGATATAAAGAAGATAGGTGAAAAGATGTGCCTAGTCGAACTAGATAATCACGTGGACAAAGAAATGATTATGAGAAATAAACACAAATTAAGAAAAATGGAAGGAGAAAAAATTTTCATTAATGATGACCTAAGCAGGAATGAAAGATGGGCCCAGATTAGCATGAGAAGAAAGGTAAAAGAAGCGAGGGAACAGGGTAGGAGTGTGAGAACGGGCTTTCAGAGGATAACAATAGACGAAGAGGACTGGATATGGAATGGCGTGGCGGGAAGATTTGAAAATAATATCAATAAGAGGAGTCAAAAAAACCTGGAATCAGACAGGGGAAAAGAGGGTACGAGATGAAAGCAGCTTCAAAAATCAAGGGGGAGAGGGAGGGGGTGCCTTTGATGGTTGGATTTTGGAATGTGAGAGGCACGTATGCAGAAGGGAGTCTCAAGGAACTGATAAGGGAAATGAAAAGGTATGAAATAGACATTATGGCAGTTCAAGAAACTAAGCAGAGGGGCATAGAGATATCGACCATAGAAGACGTCTGTTTTTTTAAAAGTGGATGTGAAAATAGAAGACTGGGTACAGGCTTCTTAGTCAGAGGAAAGTTTAAAGAAAAAGTTATGAGGTTTGGGCCAATCTCGGAAAGAATGTGTACGTTAAGGGTGAAAAGTGGGGCAAGAAATATAAGTTTTTTAAATGGGCATGCTCCAACGGAGGACGCAGACGAAGAAGAAAAAAGTAATTTCTACGAAGAACTGGGAAGGGAATACGAACAGTTACCGAAACATGATATAAAAATTGTACTGGGAGATTTTAACGCCAAAATAGGCAAAGAAGAAATATATGAAGAATATGTGGGAAAACACAGTAAACACGAAAAATCAAATGATAACGGACAAAGACTGATAAGCTTTGCAATTGAAAGCCAATTGGTTATTAGAAGTACGCAATTGAGAAGGAAAGAGATCCACAAAGGAACATGGATTTCACCCGACAAGAAGACAATAAACCAGATAGACCATGTGCTTATCGGAAAGAGACATATGAATCGGATAACTAAAGTAAGGTCCATGAGGGGAGCGGAATGCAGTTCTGACCATCTACTAGTTAAAACAACACTAAAAAGCATAACGAGGGAGGAAGAAAGGAAGACGAAGAAAGATACTAAGATGAGGGTTAAGAAAGTAAGCGGAGATATATTGAAAAGAGAGGAAACACAAGTAAAGTTCGAAAGACTAGTGAGGGAATCAATTATGACTGGGGAAAGAGACGTGGAAATAGAAGTAATTTGGGAACAAATAAAGACAGCAATAGGAAAAGCAAATGAAGCCATACAAGGGGCGGTATTACCCATCAAGGAAGGGAAGGAGTGGTTTGACCAAGAATGCGAGGAATGGATGGTAGTCATAAGAAGACGCAGGCAGAAAATGCTCACAGAAAACACAGCAGAGGTAGAGCAAGAGTATAAAGAAGCAAGAAGAGTTATGAAGGCAATGTGTAGGAGGAAGAAAAGAAAATTTAATGAAGATATATTAAGGGAAATTGAGGATAATTTTCAGAGGAAAGAAGCGAGGCAGTTTTTTAGAAAGACAAAAAAAATAGGAAAAGGCTACCAGAACCGAAATGTGTACATGAAAAATGAAGAAGGCGAGTTAACGAGTGATATAACAGAAGTTATGAACATATGGAAAAAACATTTTGAGAAGTTATTAAAGGGGGAGGAAGAAGAGATGGAATGGGAAGCACCAAGGGAGAAGGAGGGAGATGAGGCGGAGGTCCCAGAAGAAAGTGAAATTCTGCAAGTAATTAAGAAATTGAAAAACAATAAAAGTCCTGGCATGTCGAAAATCACAGCGGAAATGTTGAAAGCTGGGGGAAGCGAACTACACAAACTAATGACCAGGCTGTTGATGAGAGTATGGGAACAAGAAAAGATGCCAAGAGAGTGGAAAAAAGCGCTGCTGTGTCCATTGTTTAAGAAAGGCGATAACCTCTTATGTGAGAACTATAGGGGAATAGCCTTACTAGAGCTTCCCTATAAAGTGCTTGCAGAGTTAATAAGGAGTAGAATAAGTGCGTTTGCGGAAGGGAATCTAGGGGAATACCAAGCTGGTTTTCGTAGAGGCAGATCAACAATAGACCAGATATTCTCGCTCAAAGAGATTCAGGCGAGTGCATATGAATATGGGATGAGGCTGTTTGTGGTTTTCGTTGATTTTAAGCAAGCGTACGACAGAATAAATAGGAACGAAATGTTTAAAGTGTTGAATGACATGGGGCTTCCGAGTAAGTTAGGGAGACTGATCAGGATGACGCTAACAGAGACAAAAAATGAAGTAACATGGAAAGGCAAAAACTCTGATGAATTTGAAGTAAAGAGAGGATTGAGACAAGGTGATCCTCTATCAACCACTCTGTTTAATTTGGTCATGGAGAGTATAATGAGGGAGTGCAAAATTATGACGAAAGAAACAATTTTCAAGAATAATCACCAAGTCATAGCATTTGCAGATGACTTAGCAATAATAGCTAGGTCAAAGACTGAACTAAAAAAAGTAATGAAAAATTTAATCGAGACAGCAGGAAAGTTTGGAATGATAATAAATGAGGAAAAGACCAAGTACATGGAAATGGGAAGAGAGGAAGAGGAGAACGAAGAGAGTATTAGCGTGGAGCATGAGGGAAAAGTGTATAATTTCGAAAGAGTGAAAGAATTTATCTATTTGGGGGTGAAATTGGAGGAGAGGGGTGGTGGGATGGGAGAAGTGAAAATGAGGACGATGAAGGGCAGACAGGTCTATGGGAGGTTGGGTAAGTTAATGAGAACAAAAATAATCTCAAGAAAATCTAAAGAAAGAATCTATAGATCAATAATCCGACCTACAGTCATGTATGGGAGCGAGACCTGGGTACTAGGTAGGGCTGAAGAGGAAGTATTAGAAAGATGGGAAAGGAGTATCTTGAGGGGTATATATGGAGGGGTAAAGTCAGCTGAAGGATGGAGAAGAAGATCAAATGATGAATTGAAAGAGTTGTTCGCTGAACCTCTGATAGTGCCTCTGATAAAATCGCAAAGATTGAGATGGTTCGGGCATGTGCAGAGAATGGAGAATACAAGAATGCCTAAGCTGGTAACCAAAAGAAGACCGGTGGGAAAAAAAAGGAGAGGAAGACCAAGAAATAGATGGTTCGATGAAGTGGCAAATGATCTGCGAAGAATGAAGATCGGATGCTGGAGAGAGAAGACAGAAGAAAGAGAAGAATGGAGAGAAATAGTGGGAAGAAGTAAACATGAACTAAACTAGTGAACTCAAACCGCCTTAGGTCTGCATGGCCTGTTGAGCACTTTAATAATAATAAAGATGAAGTAAGTAAATAATAAAAATCTTTAATACCCCTTATTATAATTTATATTCTAGTGATAATATATAAAATCAATATGTTAATATTATAATATAGTTAGATACAATTTATTATTAAGTATTATGTATTATAAAATTTTATCCAAAATATAAATTTCATTTTAAAAAAATAAAATATTTATTAAATAAATTCTGAAATATATTAAAAAAAAATAAAATGATATTAAAATTATGATTACTTATTTATAATTTACTTTTGAAATAATCATTAAACTTTATTGTGTTTATAATTCCAAAAAATCTTCAAGATCTTTTAACACATATCAAAAACAATTAAATGTGTTTATGATTCCTCGATTTCAATTCTCATTGATAATTTTTTATAATTTGTAAATCTACATTTACTTTTAAAATATTAATTAATTTATAAAATAAAATGTTTAACATTCTCTCAGGTAATAATTTAATAATTATAAGAACCAACATAATAATTTAATCTCAATATTTATTAATCACATTCCAAATGAAATCTAAATTGTATATAAAAGTGGAATATAGGAGAAGAATAATGTCGGAAAACATAAATAAATAAGTTGACCTGTGGCCAGGTCCGAACCGACCGACGGTTTGAAGTAAATTAATTTCCAGCTACAGAAACAATTTCAAATAATTTTAATATATCTATTAATGTAATAAAAAACAGATATGGATACATAAATAATAAATATAAACATTTTTTAATTTTATTTTATTTATAATATATATGCAAGACCAGGCTGTGACGTCATGAATGGCTGGATGACGTCATATAATTTTAAATCAAGAAAAAACTAATAAAAATGATTTTCCCGAGGATAAAACCAATACAAAGTGTATGATTCGTGGTGATATATAAAAAAAATCTCCTCATGTGAAATTTGGTGTGAAAATAACCCTTCCCTTCCTATCGTCGATCGCTAATACTACCACTTCCGGTTTCCGGATTTGCACCAAAAATTGATCAATTCATCCCACTGATGCATTAAGTTCAGGCTGTACACATCTATACGGACGGACAGACGGACGGACGGACAGACATCATGCTAAAAATACTTTTTTCTGTTAAGAAAATGCATGATTCGTGGAGATATGTAAAAATCTCCACATGTGAAATTTGGTGTGAAAACAATACCTCCCTTACTATCCTCGGTCGGTAAAAATATATATTTAAGCTTGTCACACACAGATGATATAGTAAAAAAAATAAGGAAAAAAAATAATTAAATAAAAAACTACATCCTTCAATGTATCATGAATTGAATAAATTAAATATGAATGATGATCAATAAACATTCTTTATATTCAAATGTTTTTTGTCATTGTTTGTTTGCTTGATGTTGATTGGTTGATTTAACTTATTATATTATTATTATTATTATTATTTTTGTAAGTGAAAAGATTCAAGTGGCATCATCTACCTTGGGGTTCAATCCTGAGCCTTGACGAAGGAACGTGCCGGTGATGAACCAGAAACTGTTGGAGACGCTGAACTGGTTTTCGACGACATCCGATTGTGAAAGACAGGGGTGCGGGTTGTTCCATTCGTAAGGAGAGAATCGAGCCATGACGAAAAGTGTGAAGCTGACGAGGAGGTAGGCGGCCAGAACGTAGAGCCAGATTTCGGCAGCCAAGGGGTTCATGAATGAGAAGAGCCTCGTGGGTTGACTGGTGGGTACCTGGCCGGTCGCCGACAGACAATCACACCCTCAGCCCCACGCTCTACATAGAACGCCTTCTTTTTTCCTAATAACCCCCTACTTTTAGTATAAATACAATATATAGAATAACTTGATTTTTTTTTAATTGAAAATTATTATATTATACAAATTAAACCATAATCCTAACTATATGTAAAAATAATTAAAATAATTTAATTTAGAATTGATGGATAATTGATTGATAATAATAAAAATAAATTATCTATAAAAAAATAATAATAATATATAAATTTTAATTTATTTCTACTGGTTTCCTTAAATTAATTTTATAAAAGTTAATGATAATTAAATAAAATTATATTTTTATCTAAAATTTTGAATGAATTTTAATTAAAATAATAATAAAAAAAAGTCATGAATATATGAATTTAGTTTTCTGATATTCCAAAGTTTCAGATTAAAATAATTAGATGGTTTAAAGATAAGGATATATAATTAAAGATAGTGAAAGATAAAATATTTAATTGGTATTTCTCATCAAATTTTATTATTTGATTTTTGATAAATTAATTAATTTATTTATTAAAGATACAATGTTTTATTTAATTAATGGATTATATATTGTATATTTCTTTTTATTTGATGAAATTACTTATTTTTATGACATATTCAAATTTAATAAACTATTCTATTATTTGGTTTTGTTTTGACCAAGAATAAAAAAATAAAATTAAAATAAAAAAAATGGTATTAAGTATCAAACGGAATCATTTATTGATGAGTGTTTTAATTTACCTTTTTTTAATTAAATGCACCAATCAATGTTAACATAACTGTGCAAACTCATCAGTCAAAAAAACGTATAACATATCGAAGCTTTCCATAGTAAAAGATTCAAAAGAAAATATATCATTAAATTCAAACTTGCTCGGTTAATTAATTAATTTAATTTTTTAATCATATAAATAAATAACTAAATAATTTATGTTTCAAATATTTAATAATATTAAATTATTATTATCTTCTTTTTAGTATTATAATTATTGAAATATTGTTATTTTTTAATCAAAGTTACTATGGAAATATATTTTATGACATTATTTATTTATAAACAATTAAACACCTTTTTATGGAATATGTTTTGTTAATAAGATTATTTGACTTGTAAAAAAATAAATAAAGTGTTTTTGATAAATTTGTCAGTTTTCATTAGAATTTAAAGATAAAAATAAAAACCTATATAAAAAAATCTTTAGAGGAAACCCCGTGAAACAAATTAGGATTTTTTTTTTTTGCATTATACTTATTTGTCATTCTAGAAAAAATATATTAATTAGTTTTTAAGATATAATTTATCTTGGTGTTCAAAAAAA
Organism: Labia minor; assembly: GCA_963082975.1. Lineage (NCBI taxonomy): Eukaryota > Metazoa > Arthropoda > Insecta > Dermaptera > Spongiphoridae > Labia > Labia minor. The sequence goes on along the minus strand of OY720347.1, from coordinate 41,806,461 downwards.
ATATTTTCTTTATTTCTTTTATTTTTTATAAAAATTAACATTATTTAAATATTTAAGAATATTTTATAAAGTAGAGTGCGGAAAAGAAAAAAAAATTATCATCTCAGTATAAATCTTAGAAAGAATTTAGTTTTTAAAAAAACATATATATAGATTATGAAAAAATGTAGTCAAGTGCGAGAAGGACAAAAAAAAAGATAAAAATGTGGGTAAAATATTATCATTGAGAAGATTTTAACACTTCAAATAAAGAAGTTGAAATTAAATAAAAAAAAGTCTGTTCGGCAACCGGTCAGCAAACCCCCGGCCAAAAACACTCACAGGCATAAAAATTTTGGCATGGCTGCCAAGATACTTTTTTTTCGTTTCAAGGAATGTGAATTCAAATAAAATAAGAAAAATTTAAATCACTATAATAATATCATGATTCATGATTCTAAAATAAATTAATAAATTATAAAATAAAATATTATTTAATTAGTTAATGAATTCGCTAGAAATTATATATATATAACTAATTGAAAGTTATACAATTTCAAATTTACTCTTTCTAAATTTCAATATTTTTGGAAATTTATTTTCAAAATTTTATTTAAAAAAGTTTAAAAGTTCTAGAATATTTTACTAATTTTTCTATTTTTAAATAGATATTATTTTTTTGAGACAAATATAAATATACAATTTTGATTTTTTTCATTGGTATATTTTGTGACTCATGTAATATTTTACTATAAATATATATTTAAAGAGTTATATTTTAAATTGGTTACACACTGATTTTATTTGTTTTTTTTTCAAAATTGTTCATTAAATATACATGAGAATGTTCTGTGTTTAGAAGAAAATGATAATTACTCATTCCCCCAATCTTTACTAATTTTTTGTTAATACACTTACAAGCAGACGACATATTGAAGTATCTGGGAAAATTTTTCGAAGGTAGGGGTGAACTAGATAAAGCATGCTTGTTGGGATGAACATCATGAAACATGATCTGATAAAAAAAATCCATGAGCATTCTTAAGAGAAAAAAAGGCGATAAATTTAAAGAGGATTTTTTTTTAAATCATTACTAAGGAGAAACATTTTTTTTTTAGAAAATAAGAAAAAAAGTTCAAATAACAAAGAAAAAAAGGTAGAAATCGAAAAAAATTAAATTGTATTTTTTTAAATTACAAATAGACAGAATGAAGTCACAACAAACCATGTCATGCAACATTATTAGTAATGCATTACCAAGATATTTTTTTAAAAATATATGTAATATTTATAAATTATTTCAAAACAAGAGATTATACAAAAATATTAGTAATAATAAATATAATAATAATTAATAGAGTAATAAACAAACTGTAATCAATAGAATTATCATAATAAAAGAATCGAAAAAACTGAGAAAAAATTCAATTCAATAAGGAAACAAGCCATGCCCAAGTCAGTCCTCGGACTGAACAGAAAAGAAATTTATTTTATTTCTTTTTTTAAAGAAAATTGTTAATAAAAAAGAAAAATAATAAATTAATATATATATATAAATTATTAAAAAACCATTAAGATAAACTGAAAAATGGAAAATTATTGTTCATTAATTATATTTTCTTAATTTCCTTAATATCGTTTTAAATCTAAAATTGAATTCAAAATGAAATATAATTTATTATCTATCAAACTAGTTTTATTATTTATTCACTATTTTATTTATTTACAAGAAAGACATACATATATAAAGAAATCATGAATGGATAATTTTATAGAATGGTTATTTTTATTAATTTTTTTTTTATTTTGTATTAGTATGGGTGTATTTGATTTAAAATATTATATTATAATTATATGTGTTCGATTTAATAATATATTATAATTATATGTAATTTTTATATATATTCTTAAGTGAATTTTGTTAATCTTTGTTTACTTAATTATTAAACCCATTTTATTTGATACACTATATTTTCTTTTCAAATTTAATTTTTGATTTTTATTAATTATTTTATTATTAACTTTTACATACACTTAATAATACATTTTTTTCAAATTTAATACAATTAAATCTATTGTAAATTATATTAAATTTGGATGTAATTTATTTTCTTGGGTATATCTTAATTTTCTATCGGTTTCAGTTGGTTATAATGTGGGATACTGGACCGATTTATATAATTAATAATAAAATACCAAATAAATGAATGAACTAATCATTTGAAAATAAATCTCAAAAAAAAAAAAAATATATTTGTAAGGTATTGGTATAGATTTTTTTCTGATGAAAAAACCATATAAAATAATACCAATTTTATATAAAATATTATCAATAGAATATTAATAGAATTATTTAGCATATGAGAAATTGTTTAAAAACAAATAGAAACGAAATTATAAAAAAATTAATAAAATAAATACATATAATAATTTATATAGTAGATATTTATTAAAAAGCAGAATAAATTAATAATATAATAATGCAAAATTATAAATATATTAGTTAAGTTTAAATAAATATACATATTTAACTCATTTGAATAATAATGCTAATAAAATTGAATTTATTTTATAAGTTATTTGCAATGGACCAGATTTCCAAAAGCCATATCTTTATTTAATAATATAATATAAACACAAATAAAAAGATATTCTACTATCTTAATATATACGCATTTATTGGGGTATTCGATTAATTTAAATTATTATATCATAGTTTGGAAAATATGTATATTTACTGAATATCTTTCCTAAAATTCCTAACATTTCTCCTTCATCTGCATCTAGAAATTGAAATAGTATAAATCCGATTTACAAATGATAATTTGCAAATTATTGTTTATGTAAGATGTTTTTAAATTTTATAATAAGTAAAAAAACAGTTTTTTTTATAAAATGATTACCAGTTTTATGTATGATAGTTGTTGTTAATATTGTTATATTTTTATTTATTTAAACAAAAAATTAAGAAAAAACAATATTCCATATTTGATTTATTTATTGTATAATATAATAATTAATTTAACATTATATTATTGTTGCCAACTTCATGGACATTATTTTTTTTTGAAATTAAGAAAATTAACTAAGGTAATGGCACCTATAGATGACATGGCACCTATAGATGACACTTTTGAATTTAAACTAAAAAAATAAGCAAATTTTAAAACATACGCGGAATTTATTTTTTTTAAATGATAGTTTTGTTTTTCCACCACCTGAGATACCCTACAACAATACAATTAGTCGCCCTATTTTTTTTCTTTTAACTTGAAAAGCAGACAGGATCGTCAACAATTGATTTTTTACACAAATCTTAAAGATAACCTTAAGGGAAGTAATGTTCTTAATTAGTATTTTATATTTTTATTTTCATATTTATCAAGAATTTAATAACTACATTATAAAATAGACTTAATATAGATATAAATCACTTTAATTTAAACATCTAATTTTTAAAAGTATCTTTTTTATCAACCGTGTCATCTATAGGTGCCCCTAAAAATTGTTTTTCCTATAGATGACAGCAATGTCAGCTATACGTAGGTTTTTAAAAAAATTGTCTATTATATTAATAGATGTAAAGAGGAGATAATTTTATAGAATTCAACCAAGTTTCATGTCTGAATTGATATGGAAACCTACCTAAAACTGTGTTTTATCTTTAGTTTTCTCATTGTCAGAAAATTTTTTTCTATTCCAGAACTTCAAACACTATTTTTTTGAAATTTTTTTTAAATTACTCTGTTCTCAATGTATAATTAAAAATGCATAATTAAAACAAGATTTGTTTAAAATCAATTTTTTATTTTATTATAATAATCAGCTAAAAATAAAATCAATCACAATAAATATATCTAATTTATCATTATATGAAACCTGATTTTTTTATTATAACTAAAGTTAAAGCAGCAACAAGGTGTTGGAAAGATGTTTTACTTTGTAAATAAAAAAAAGTTGAAGATAAAGAGAGCAAGCGAAGTGAAAAAAACTAGATGTCATCTTTGGGTTCCATAATTGTCATCATTAGGTTCCACCAAAATTTTTGGTGTCATCTATAGGTGCCATTTGATTATTTTGAAAAAAAATTATATTTCCCCTTAAACTCATATAAAAGTTTAAAATATTTATCCTGGTGATAAAAGGTAAAATAAGCTTTATAATAACCAAAAGATTTTTTTTGTGAGACGTATAGTTTCAGTTTTATAAAAGAAAATAGGAACAAGAGCGCTTAAAATGTCATCTATTGGTGCCATTACCTTACTCTAAATAATAATTATATTAATAATAAATTATTATTTGGATTTTAGAAAAAATTTGTTATTTTTCCAAATTAAAACCCAGATTATTTTTTCCTTTATATTACATTATAATTTTAATTACTAATTTTTCATGTTAAATGAAGAAGAGGAGGGACTACTACAAACTTTTATGCTATTTATCTGATTAGTTCCCTGTCAGGAATTATATGGTTGTCTCTAAATATGTATTTAGCTATGTATGATTATAAATCTATATATATATATATATATATATATATATATATATATTGTAGGAAATAATTTAAATTATGGCGCTGTGTGAAGGCTATGTAAGTGATACCTATGCTACAATGTTTGCAACCTGTGGTTGTTTATGCTCTGGCCTCACACTCTTATGTAAGAAGTTGAATGTGGCGGTCGGTTTATGTTTGTGTTTGTTTACAATAAAGGATTGTTAATTTTGTTTATGTTAATTACTTATTTTATTAAGTAATATCCTATAATATATATATATAAAGATAATATTACGATTGTTTGCGTTTATATCAAATGAGAATTTGATACTTGAGATTAAATTTTTCTAATGGTATCAAATTATATTTTTTAACTTTTTTCTTTTCATGTTGAATTGAATATGTCTAAATATATAGTAAAAACAATTCGAGAATATTTTTTAAAATCATATACCAAAATTTTTAAAAAATTTAATATTGACATATATAAATATATTTTTGTTTACTAAATATTATTATAAATATCTTTTAGAAGACATCGGAGCTATTCTATATTCGTTATTTACCCCATTCTTCAAAATTACATTCAATTTATTAGATTTATTTAAAAGAGAGTTTTAGTCTGTTTGAGATCTCTGTAATAAAAAAGTATAATATTCTTATATGGAAGGAAGTCATGGAATACTGATCAAAAAAGTAAGTAAGCTCGTCTAATATTTGTTAGGCTTTATTCATCACAAATTTCGAATCAAAGAGTCGGTTGTATATATGTTTAATAATAATAATAATAATATTTTTAAAGGAGAGATATTTAGAAAAATATTAAAGTTGCTGTGTAAAGAATATTTGTATATATATATATATAGTAAAATAAATTCAATTTTTTAAAGATGATTAATGTTTTAAAATAAATGTATCAGTTTTAATTAATAAATTCACTCATTTTAATAAAAAAGACATTCATTATGATTGACAGATTATTTTTTAGAATTTAATAAAAAAGATAACTTATTATCTTTTTTTTCTAATACCATAAAATAAACAAATATTTTGCAATATTTTGCAAAGTTAGCATAAAATAAGATATATAATATTACAGTGATGTTTCAATCTTTTTGGAAAGTGAAAAAAAACGAGCAGGCACCCTATTTGCCATAAGCCCCGATCATCAGTGCGAAGGGTGCGCTTGTTGAGCATGTTTGGTTATGAGATGACCAAGTGCAAAACACTTGCGACTATCAAGGCACACTTGCTAACGACACGCAGACACCATTGGCAACCGCAAGTTTCAAGTTCCCCCCAACCAACATGACATGATAAATAAATCTTCGTTACTCATTTCTAACCACCATTTAGGAGCTTCCAATTTAACATCAATAGTTATTTACACCCGATACATTTTGTAGATAAACTTGTCTATCATTTAACTAAAAGTGATATAAAATTCTAAAATGATAAATTCAATTTTTAACTTTTCCTATATTAAACATTATCGTAATATTATATTTGTTTAATATCCTACATACCCATTAGAAAATTTAATTAATAGTATCTTCATAAGAATGATCAGAAGTTGTAAAAAACATTTTCTAAAGTAGATTCTAATTCAGAAAAATGTATTATATTCAGTCAAGTATTAATCATTCTATATTCATTTTTATTATCATTTTACCTAAAATATTTTAAATTGTTATTATTATAATATAAACTCATAATTTTAGCTATTATAATTTTAATCAATAACAAAAGTAAAATAAAAAATTCCTTATTATTTTATGATATGATTTTAAATTAATTTTTTTAAAGATCAATTAAATATATCTAGCTAGTTATTTTCATTTATAATTTATATTTACTTTATCAAGCAATGGTTTTATATTAAAAAATAATTATATTTTAATCTCTTTGACATGGAAATAGATATACAACCATTTAATCAAATAAAATTAATAGAAATTCATATTATTTTGATATTTATTATCTTTAAGCATATTTTTTATTTTCAGTGTTAAGTGCTGGTGAAGGCACAATAAGTTATTATAAATCACTTACTTTCCCTCTCTCTTTCTCTCACACACCCACACATTTAAAAATAATGGAAATATATTTTATAGCAAGTTTTTGTAATTTATTTATTTTTAGAATTCCTTTTTAAATAAAATACAATAATAAATAAATAACATAAAATATTGTTTTTACAATTTATAATAAAACTAATATTATTTTGAATTGATTTGATTATTTTTAATTTGGCCTTTGTCATGTCAAAGGAGATATCGCTTTACTGTTTATATTTATATCTGGTATTTTTGGTAGGCAAAATCACTGATTGTTAATAATGGAAGGTTAATAAGATAAAGAAACAGAATGAGTTTTCTCAAAATGTGGAACTCATTTTATAAGTTTTTGAGACCCATTAAAATAACAATTTAGTGGAAATACCTTGAAATTCGAAAAGGCCCAAATTTTTTCCACAATGGCTGGTTTCTTGGCTACCAGAGATACACCACCATGTTTTCTCCTATAATTTTCCATCTTGTCTTTGTAAGTCTTCTTATTGTCTTGAAATAATTTATTTTTTTAATTTTTGAGAATTTTGTGGTATCTTCTATGGAAATATTACAAAATTGTAATTATTAATAAGTTGACATGTGGCCAGGCACAGAACCGACCGACGGTTTGAAATAAATTAATTTCCAGCTACCTTTAGCTTTAGTGTGAAAATAACCCTTCCCTTTTTATCGTCTATCGGTAATAATACAACTTCCGGTTTCCGGATATACACCAAAAGTTGATCAATTCATCATACTGATGCATTAAGTAAATATACCAAATTTTATCACAATTCGTTGAGCCGTTCAAGCTGTACACATCTATACGGACGGTCGGACGTACAGACATCATGCTAAAAATACTTTTTATTTCTGTTAAGAAAATGCATGATTCGTGGAGATATGTACAAATCTCCACATGTGAAATTTGGTATGAAAACAATATCTCCCTTACTATCGTCGGTCGGTAAAAATATACCTAATTTAAAAAAGTCAAAAATAAAAAACGGAGTGTTAAGAAACTAAGATGCCTTATGCAACATGGTGGGTAAATGAATTGGGCTAGAAGAGGAGGCAATTTATAATTTTCTTTAATTCAGATTTAGGACAAATCGTACAACATTATATCAAATCTCGCTAAGAACATTCAATATTTCTGTACACAAATTATTCAGAGCCTAGGCAAAGCGTATGACTCACAATCAGTTTAAATGGAAATTTATATAAATTAACAAAGTGAAAATTTTTATTTGTTTAAATTTTATTATAATAAATAAAAAAGAATTAAATATATAGATCACGTGATTAAAAGAGTGCGAAAGAGAAGCAAGAAACTTTTTAGAAAATAAGTGTTGGAGGGGGGTCGGACATGACAGAAACTGTAAGCGAAATCTTCATGTTGCGACTAATATTTTTCAAATCTCCTAGCACCACAGAATTAGATAAGTTTCTTTTAAGGGAGGAAATTAACTATGATCTAAAAAAATTAATAAATGAACTTAATAATAAAAAATCAAATAAATCAATTAATTTAAATTAATACTATTAATGAATGTATATATTGTTAATTTATCTATAGTTTTATCTATAGTTTTATACCGTTAATTTTTATAAATTGTCTCAAGTCTCTAACTTTGCATTTTCTCAAATTTCATTATAATTAAAAATATTCAATAAAAATAAAGCAATGAAAATAAAATATCAAAATGAAATAATCAAGAAATATTATACTCTATTTCTATTATAACATATACGGCGGAGGAAATATTAGGAGATCGGGCCAAATCGATCAACATTAATTAAGATATTTTCATTAAGACAGATATTAGAAAAAAAAACCGCGAATTCAATATTTCGTTTCACCAATTATTTGTAGACTTTAGTAAAGCATAAGTATGACTCAATAGATCCGGATAAACTTTTTAAAATTTTGATCTTCAAATTTGTCTTGAAGATAGTAACAAAAGAGTAAGATGCGGAAATCATTGTAAAATATTAGGTTACCCAGACAACTTAAATATAATAGGAGATTCGACAATTGCAATTACAGATAGCGAGAAAAAAATTAAATTGGAAAAGAGATGGTTGAAATTAATAGTGATAAGAAAAAATATTTAGTAACAAAGAGGAACAGTATTAACATACAAAATCTTAATATACAAAATGAAAAATTTGAATATGTAGAAAAACTGAATGTAATCACGAAGGATAATAATATTTGAGAAGAATTTATATCGAGGTTGCAATCGGGAAACGCCTGTTATCATTCAGTAAAGATATCAAAATTATTATCAAAATTATTATCAAAGGGGATACAAATTAAAATATATAATAAACAATTATTTTGCCTGTTGTATTATATGGGTGTGAGGTATGGTCTATGATTCTGGGAGATGAGAGTAGATTCAGAGTATTTATAGAATAAGATTCTTCCCAGCATTTATGAACGAAAGAAAGATGAGGTCACCGGGGAATGGCGGAGACTGCATAACGAGGAATTGCATGACCTCTAAGCATCTTCAGAAATAGTTAGGGTTATAAAAGCGAAAAGGCGATAGGTAGGGCACGTGGCTAGATTGGGAGAGGAAAAAGATATTGGTGGGGAGACCGATTGGAAAACGTCCGCTTGGAAGACCAAGAACGCGTAGGAAGGGGCGTAAGGGAGATGGGACAAGTGCTCAGGATAGGAACACTTGGAGTTGTTGAGGCCAAGAATTTTCGAGTATCGTTGAGCCACATAGATAGATATAACATATACAATAATAATATATATAATTAATTTACTGATTAAATTAAAATATATTTTAAATAAGAACACAAAAAGAAATGAATGTTTTATGTAATATACTGATTGAAACAAAATGGATGAAAATCTTTTACTACTTTCAACCAAATACTATGTACCACTCGGGGGAGGAGCTAGTTTATAATATAAGTAGGAAGTCTATAGCGTCCTGCGACTTGTTTTCTTTAGCTTTTCTTAAAACTGTTTTTAATTCTTTACTTTAAAAGAGGGAGCATCATGTAAATCATTACTGATATATGGCTATGCCTACGCCAATCTAACAGCCATAAATAGAGGGTTTAATAATCCTTTAAAGTGTGACAGTCGTTCCATCACGCTTATATTTTCACTCCCTCTTTTGTCTTGAGCTAAAATGACCCATCAAATTGGAGATTTTTGTAGAATTTCGAACTTGATTCAAATAATGAATAATCATTGTACTTATACATTTACCCATATTAACTTTAAATCTATGTTTCCATAAGAATTTTTCTTCCTACGAATAACTTAAAGAATGCAAAATAATTTGGTTCGGACCAAATCTCACTACACATTATGTCTTTATTTTAAAGTCGCATAATATTATTAATTTATTATAATTCCATGACTAAATCAGACTCAAATAATTATTATTTTATTATTCAAAATTACATGTAAACAAATATTTATAATTTATACTTTATTCATTTAAAACTTCTAAAATAGAATGATAATAAATCAAATATTCATAAATTACTTCAAAACTACTTGCTAACCTTATCTATTCACGGTAAAACTTTGTATCTCTGTGGTATAAGGTGTGCATGACTCAGGGCTCTTTGAACTATTAGGGTCATATGCTTTGTATTTAATAAATATCAACAATAAGCTCGAGAATCCATTTAACTTCGAGACTACTTCTTAGTTCAAGAACTTTCTCTAAAGTATATAAATTTTAACTATTATTAGTCTGCTCATTTCACATTATTCTATTTGGTCATTCATATTTATAATGTAATTATAATATATTTATTTTATTTTTCATCAAATAGTTAATTTATATAATAAAAATAATAATAATATGATATAATACTATGATAATATATATATATATATAATAAATAATATATAATATTAAAATACACTGAAAGGAGACTAATTGATATACCAAGGGTCTGGATGACAGATTTGGAGACATGAAGGATTTTGATGAGACTAGTGTTTGGATGAAAGTAGCTTAAGATAGAGATTAGAGATGTTTGGAGGTATGAGGTTGATGCAACTAAGAACTTCAGAAATCCATAGGGCCTCAGAGATAGATAGATTAGGATTGAATTTAAATTCCATCTCAGAATTTAATTTAAAAATTCTAAATGGATTAGTATTTTTTCAAGTTTCTCATTAAAGGTTTCAAAATAAATACACAACGAATGAGCTATCTACAAGGGTGCCTTTTTCATTGTTTTTTAAATACACTAAAAATATATTAAATATTGTGTGAACATAGAAAAATTACAATTCAGATTCTTTTATTTAAAAAAAAGTTACAATTTTGTTTTATGATTTGTTCTACCTAATTAAATAAAGAAAAAATGAAAATAAATATTAATTTTCAATAAATAATATAAGATATAGAAAAACTAATTAAAACGTGTTTTTCAATTTATTTCAATAATTCTATATTGACAAGAGGATTGAATTAGATTTAAAATATATTAACTTCACTTCCATTCCCTAATATTTGTAGTTAAAATTTATAAATGTTAATTTTCTTATTGTTATTAATCTTCTTTTAATCAGTAGAGAACTCACAAAAAAATAGTCCAATCCAGGCATTCACGCAAAAATACAAAATGGCTCACTCTTATTCAGAGCACATGAGAAAATTGACATTTTTCATTTGTGTTATTTTTATTTGGTTACAATAATTTATCCAGAAATTGTGTTAAAAGTAGAATTCTTTTTATCATTTAGTTATTTTGTTTCTTTCTAAATCTTTTTTGCATTTTTTTCATTATTTATAAATTTAAGTCACTCACAGGTTTATGATTTCTCAACTTACGATAGACAATAAACTTCTCATTTACAAAATGATCCTGAAACCCATTTGGATCTATGGAATTCAGAACAAAATTCTTAGACTAATAGTCGGTGGTCCTTGGTATGTCCCTAACAGTCTGATTCATAGGGATCTCGGAATAGATACAGTTGATATGGAAATTAAAAATTACAGCCTTCGCTACAAAGATAGACTCCTTAAACACCCTAATCCCAAAGCCCGACAACTATTAGACACACAAGGACAACTGAGACGACTCAAAAGACTCAAACCACAGGTCTTGACAAGAGACATTAATAACTAGACCCGTGATGGTGCCTTTGCTGGGATTAGCCTTTAAATTATTAATTCAGTGACATTCCCTTCTTCCTCCTCGACTATTTTCCTACCCACACTTCCAATGATTCACTTTCCTTAACCTCGTCTATATTTTCCTTTTACCTCCCTTCCCCATTTATTACTCTTTGTATTATTGTAAACCATGTATTATTGCCTTCGGGCAGAACACCTTTCTTGTTAGTAATATACCAATATCGATTTATAGAAATTTACATATAAATAATAAATTTATTAATATGGCTTTAATATATTTTTTTGTTTTTTAATAAAATAAAAAAAATCTTATCACTTTTTTTCATTTATTATTGAATTTTATTTCATGATATGGATAAATAGATTTAATTTTTTAATATTTTTATAATTGAATAAATTTATTTTTATATTGGATTTTGTCCTTTCTATTCTTTGATGAATTCATTTAATTTCTTTAAAAAATAAATGAATATTTTTATTAAAAAAAAAAAAAATTAAAAGCCAATTAAGTATACTTTTATTAAAATCGTAACTTTAACGAATTAAGAGAGAAATATATTAAAAATAAAAAATAAAAATAAATTTTTAAATAAATAAAAATTTTTTGTAAAATTTTATATATCCTGATTGTAAGTACAGTGGGTAAATTTTAAGTCTCATCTCAAAAACTATAAGATAAATTATCTTTCAAATTAAAAAGTTCGATTCAAAATTCGGGTACTACTGATTGGAAAAATTTATTAATTTTATTCTTTAAAATAGTTTCTTGTTATAAAAATGTTTGTCCAATTTAACCCGGTCTGTATCTATAATAGTTTTCGTAATGGCAAAACAGTACAACTAAAAATGAACACCCTGTATAGAAATTTAAATATTTATAGAAGCTCCAATGAGAGAGGGTTCAATTAATCGAACCTTTCAAAGAATTTCTAAATAAAGTTTATTAACTCTCAATTCGATATTAATGAAAACTTCATTTCATTAGAATTTAATATTGAATTTTATAAAATTATAGCTATTAATATTTAAACTTAATTGTAGGAAAATATTTATCTTTGATTTAAATTTTAATTAATTTTAAACATTTCTATATTCAAATGCTTGTGATTTCTAAATCAAAACTAAATAGATATGTGAATTCAAGAGTTGGCGCTTCAAAATTAATTTAACTTAATATCCAAAACTTTAAAAATCAGTTTTTTTTTCTTTATTAGATCAATATAACTTCATTCATGTTCATGTTATTTTTCTCTTTCTAAAAGTTAACTTGACGATGTTTTTTTTTACTTCGTTTTCGATTTGATCTATCTTTGTCATTGCTTTCCAAATGATAGGGTGTCCTTTATATGTTATAATATATTAATATAATTTTTTTTCAAACATACCATATGTTAAAAATAAGAAAATGATAGGTAATTCAAGTAACAGTGATCCAATAAAAATGACCACTAAAGAAAAATTGCAAAGTATCAAATAACTATCTATATTAAAATTTAATATAAAAAAATAACATTAAACCAATTAATTAATTTATGACTAAAAGTCGATATTAGGAAATTATAAATGATTTAATAATGAAATTAAATTAATCAAATTTAGCATATGAGTATACTTAAATATTAATATTCATTTGATTGATTAATTTAAGTGATACTGCATAATATTTATTTTTTGATTTAAAAATATCGTTAATTGATTTATTCATTTCAGTTGCACTAATGAAACTTTTGAATGCAACTTGACCATTAACACTTTACTATTTTGAACCACCTCCTTCCAATTCCTAAATTCTCTCAATTTTCTTCTATTTATTTTAATATTAGGTATCTCCTTGTCCCAATCTTTGTCTACCCACAGTTGTTTTCCAACTGGCCTCTCTATAAACAAACATCTCGTTTGTCTTTTTTCACCCATTCGAGCCACCATTTTCTAATTCCTTAATATACCAACTACTCCATTTTCTTGAGATCTCATCTCTTTTGTCCAATACAATTTAAGAATTTTTTTTTTTTATCAAAAACACTGAATCTATTCTTCTCCCCATAAGTCATGAATTGATTGTAAAAATTATAATAGATATGTTATTTAAATGTAGATAATAAAAAGAAGAGAGTTTGTTATTTTATCCAATATGATTATGAAAAGAATGCTCACTTTTTAATCATTCAATGTGTAATAGGATTATTTATTAGAATTTTAATGAGCTACATGACTTGAGCATGACTGGTCTAAATCCTTACTTGCAACATGCAAAAAAAAAAAAATTTTAAAATAATTGTTTTTAGAGTTAGAAAAGAAAAGCAAGAGTAACCAAATGTATGAATTAAAAATAAAAAGAATAATTAAATGAGAGAGCGAATCCGACCCTTTTAGCAAACATTTATACGCACTTTGCCGAGTGGCAACTTGAGGTCGAGTTCAAGTACTCTCGCTATGAAAGATATATAGGCAAAAAAAAAACATAATCAAAACGACAACAGTTAAGTGGCCTAAGACATGCTGATAAAGAGCAAAAAGAACTTGTTGAGGGTACTTACCTTGAAGAGAATGCCAATTCCCAGGTTCATGAAGGGTTTTGTGAAGTCGATCACACTCTCCCGAGCGTAGTTGATGGTCATCGAGGCCACGGCCAGGTCAGCCCTCTGAAATACGAAATGATCCTTTGAACGGAAGCTCTTTTAATTCAACATTCTACGATGTTAGCAATTCCATGGAAATTCAATTGAAAGTATTTTAATGTTGAGTGCAATTAAAAATTCAAGCTTTTTTTTATAAAAAAAATAAGAATAAAAAATATAAAATTTAATATATATATAAATATTAGAGAAACTCGTTGTGATATAATATATTATAGAGTATTAGAATCAGTATAAGAAACATAGGATCCATTTATTTATGTATATGCCAAAAGTAATAAAGGGCTAGTTAGTTATGGTTAAAGTAATTCTCTAGGGACACGGAAATTATTGTATATTGGTAATTGAGAAATGAACCAACAAATTATCGATTTTCTTTGCTCACTATATAAATTGCCTATGGGAGTAATAATAATGGAATAATAATGTAAATTTAATTGTGAACAAAAAAAAAAAGAGTTAGTTTGTATTTATTATAATTTAATTTATTTTAATTTTGATAATATTTTAATATTTATATATTGGCAATAAACAAGTCTTTTAAAAAAATCAAAATTAAGTGTCATAAGCAGCATCGTTTTTTCTCTTTGTGGATCAAATAAATATTATAGATATTATATTGTATCAATTGTTATATAATTCTAGCTGATCTATTATCATATTGGATAATCCTACTCTTTGCAATGAATTTATTGTATATTTATTAAATTTAATTATAAGTTAAATTTATTTGTTATTAATTGTTTGAGCAAGATCAGATCTCCCGCAAATTGAATATATTGAAATTTTGAAATGTCTAAGGTCAGAGGAGAAAAGACGAATTACGTAACACGGGGTTGAGAAATTTGAATGTTTTTGTGCCGTCTAGTGTTTTCTGGGCTCTGGTCGATTCATTTCACGTGAACAGACTTTTTTTTTGTGCTGATCCTTTGTGGGGTAAGGTCATATTGGAAGACCTCTCTAATTGTTTTTCTTATTCGAACAGAAACCATTTGGGTTTGTAAAATTCTCCCTTCTTTAATTCTCGCTGCTCAGGTTGAATTGAAATTGATAAATTAATTAATTTAATTAATGTTTAATTAAATCTTATTTTATAATTTGAGTTATTTGCATATCTGAGGTCCACTGGAGAATTCTTGTTACCATTGTGCGATCTCGATTTCATTTTATTAATTTAGTTGTTTATTAATTTGTTTAGTTTAAATTAAGATTATTTGTTTTATTTGTTTTCATTTTAAACTTAGTTGTATATTGATTTATATCTTTTTACCTTTTTTATACATTACATCATTTATAAATATATCAGAAAACGAAATTGAATTTGTTTTATTTATTAATTATTTCTTTATACCTTAAGGAGATTTAGGTGAGTTAAATTGATTGTGGTTTGGAGAGCTTCCAGTGTTTTTATTTCTTATTTTATTTAAAGAAGCCACGTGTCTGCAGTTTTCGGATCACCCAGGGACGATTTATGTATTTCTTATAATTTAAGAGTTATTTAGGTCTAATTGGTCTGCTTGTAAGTATTACTTGAATTAAAAGGTTTTGCTAATCCACCTTTAAAAAAAATAAGATTAGCTGGCGACCTTGACAAACAGTTTTTAAATTAAATAAAAACCTTGTTAACGTAAATAAGGGAATTGATTTATGCACTGAAGCATATTTTCAATTGGGATCTTTTTTGCGTTATCATTAATTATACTTATAATATTTAATTTTAATTTCGCAGTTATAATCATAATGTAAATTATTAAAATTTGTAAAATTAAATTATAAAATTAAATATAAAATTATCAAAATAATAATTACTTATTTAAAAAAATTCAATTTCAAAAATTTCTATCTATTATATAGATTGATAGGAATGGTCATGATCTTTGAATTATTGTCTTTTTTAATAAAGTACGTAAGATCACGCGTGTAATGTTTTTATTTTTAATTAATTAATTTTTTATCAAAGTGCTAAGAATTTTTATCATGTTCATATTACATCACTTGAATTAAAAGGAATCTTTCATTTTCATTTCTTATAATCTTTCTTCTAATCTTTCTTGAATTTTATATTTTCACAATAATGAGTTCCTTTTGTGGGCTTCTCTAAAAGCTTCATAGATTTTGCATTATGATTTTATTTAATTCAAACTTATCTTCAAATTTATTATAAAAATTCTATTTTTATTATTAATTCTCATTATTTCTAGATATATTAAAACGATTAGAAATTCTTTATATTTTCCAAAATATGTTTTAAACATTAAAATTTTCAAACATCTAGATATTTGTCAATATTTACTATATTTCTTATCCTGTGATTTTTTATTTTTCACTTTCTCTTATTGAACATTCTTCACTTGTATGAAACAATTTTCTCTCAACCAGCGCCCATAAAAACACAAAACCCAAAATCTACGACTTTGATACATAGTCTATAAATCTTTATTCGAAATCTGGATAAAAATTTGAATATAAAACCATTTGGAAGATTTTTTCTTATTTTAAATGGTAGTGAAAGAAGTGAACCCTTTTTATTTAAAATATAAGAAAAAGGCTTTATAGGATATTGTGAATTAGAATTATTATTTATGTTATAAATAAATTCAATTTTCTAGATAAATGGAAAGTTTTTAATTCTGCTTTTTGAATATTTTAAATAATTTATTTACTATAGGTTCTTATCTAAAAAATATGAATTATTTAATTTTTTTTATATTATTAAAAACTGAAATATATTAATAAAGTTATATTTGCTATCCAAATTCAAATTGATCAAATTTATATTCATATATGACTTATATTCTGAACTTTAATATCATAATACATAAATATGAATATGTATTTAATCTTCATATTGTCTGCATTGAAGAATTTTTATCTTAAATTATTAATTGAATTATATTTGGCTGAAAATGGTTTCATTTAGTCTATACTCCTCCATTTTAATATAAATAAATCAAAATTTTAATTAAAAAATTTAATTAAATGAATTTATAGATGATGAATACGCAGGGATATAGAGTATTCAAATTTAAATGATATATGTATTTAAAAGCTATTGTATGCGTTTAGTTATCATTGAATATCTTAATGCTTAAATACAGTGGCGTACCTAGAACTTTTGCCGCCCGGGGCGATCTCCAGTTTGCCGCCCTTTTTATTATAAGTCAATCAAATAGTGGTATTTATAAATTAATGCACATAAATAAATTATTAAGTTATTTAATCAATATTAATTAATACACAGAGAGTAAATTTTTTTACACATATTTGTATGTACTCGTAAACATATTAATATAATATTTACTCTTCTAGCTTTCATACTAGAAAAATCGTGTATAATGCTCTCAAAATTTATATTTTTCCGCCGTCCCTGCTTTTCAAAAGAAAAATCGATGATTTAAAAAAATATTGGTATATCACTTCAAAGTAATCATATAAACTTTTCAAAAGAAATGACATTTATAAACTGATATCAAAAAATTTTAGTTAGGAAAAATTGCTGAACAAAATCGTAAAGATGCGTTTACGAATTCAACGAATTTTAATGAATACAATAAAATAAAATTATTATCCTGTTCTTGGAATTAGAATTCAAAATTTACACTAAAATGCATTTATATACACCGAGGAATAATATTCGAAATCATATAGTTGATCATAATTTATATAAATCAAATAGTAAACTTATAATAATCATAATAATCATTTATTATTCAAGAAAGAAAAAAAATAAATATGAAATGAATAAGAGAGAGAGTTGCTTTTTACAACTATAACTAAATATAAAAAATGCCGCCCCAAGATAAGTGCCGCCCGGTGCGGACCGCACCCACCGCACCCCCCTAGGTACGCCACTGCTTAAATATTTAAGCGTTTCAAATTATCCATTGTCATATTCTTTATATAATATTAATAAATTTTATGAAAATAGTTTATTGGAAATAAATATTTTTCAGTTAACTGAAAATGGCAATCACTTATTGTAAACAAATATCCACCTAGGCACACAGGTGTGGATTTAGTGTGATTACAGGAACCGCAAGTAATGCAAACAGTTTGAGTAGCCCCTGTCAAGTCTCCTAAGAAAACAATAGTGGTTCATTAGGAAACTTAAGATCTGTCAACAGAATAACATGTAAGAAAAGAGCTGATACCAGGTTTCTTTTATTTGTTTTATATCTGAATAATTAAAGATTAAAACAATGAGGAAAGGAGGGAATTAAAAAAAAAACGAGAAAAGGTTACAATGGCGTAAACATGTGGAACAAAAGAGAGATTAAAAAACATTAAGGGTGAATAAAATGCAGTATTTTTAAGAACACTTTAAGAACAATTAATTTTAGAGAGGGTTGTTATAGCGGAGAATAAAGAATATGATTGAATAAATAAGTGGAAAACATGAAGTATTCAATAGTATCAAAAATATTACAATAAGTATACTATTTACTATCTCGCCATTTTATTCTTTTTAGTCCATGAGAAAAATGTTATTTTATAAAAAAATTTTATATTTATAATATTTTATTCTTTTTAGTGCAATTTTAATTTGATAAATTTATTTAATATAACAAGAGAAATAGAAAAGATGATGTTATACAAAAAACAAAAATATATATATCTTCTAAAAAATTGATTTTATGTATTTATGTTAAGTAAATGTTATTATTGAATAATAATTATTATATTATATTTATAAATAAATACTTTTTATTAATATAAGATTTTATAAATGTATATAGGATATTGTAGTCATATTGTCTTCATAAAAAAGGATTTATTTTATTCCTTTGTTTAATTTTCCCTTTGGGACATATATAAAAAAAGACTACTTCCTCTTTGCCACTTGAGAGGAACTATCCCTCTTTCATTGGCAACAAACCTGATTAATAAGAATTCATCATTAATTTTAATGATATAAAATTTTTTTAAATAAGTTCAAGATGAAAATCTATCCTGAAATCAATATTTATTCTTCAGAATCCGTTGAAAAAAAATTAATAGGAGCAATACAAAAGGAGTTAGGTACTAAAAGTAATTAATTGCTAATTTTCAATTTGTCATAAAAGTGAACAGACAGACAGAGAGACACGCCAAGTGAAGTTGAGAAAAACGTTATAATAATAGAAGTGGTTGAACGAAGGAACCGGTACATCTTTATCTTTAGTAAATCCTTAGTATATGTTTAGTTTATGGTAACAGTTTCTTTGTAATTTATATTTTACAAGTATTTTAAAAGAAATAATTAAATAAGAATTTATATACATAAATGAGATTAAATTGTAATCAAGTGATTAAAATAACATTTGAAAAATAGTTCATGATTGTTTTTTAAGATTTTAAATATTGATTTAGTTGTTGCTCATCTTTTCTAGAATTCACTTAATAAGTCGAGAATGATTTGTTTTCAATAATATTCCAATTCCATTTGAAAATGATCCAACCAAAAGCTTTAACAGAGAATGACTTATTAGATTGAATACATGAAGAGATTATTCTATAATCTTTCTGATCCTACTATATAGTAGAATGCTTGAATTGTCATCAGCTAAGGTATTTAAACCAGTATTCTATTACAATACGTATTAGTAGGATGAAATTTAAAGCAAATGATCATGTAAATATATCATGTGAAATTCAATTTAATCAGTAATTGTTTGGATATATTCAATTTTCAAATAATAAATTAAAAATATTGTTTTTATAACGTTTTTCTTAACTTCACTTTGCGTCTGTCTCTCTGTCTCTCTGTCTGTTCGCTCTTTTGACAAATTGAAATCGATTTTTCATCGACTTTTTATTGAGATAGACTTTTGAAAATGTTTATAGATATTTCAATGGATCCCTAGATGGTATAGAAGAAATATGATTGAATTATAATTAATTAATTGTAATTAATTAGCGATTAATTTCTTTTAGTAACTAACTCCTTTTGTATTGCTCCGATTAATTTTTTTTCATCGGATTTTGAAACATAAATATTGATTTCAGTTTTTCGTTGAATATGAAGCAAACTTTGTCAGGCTTATAGAAAAATAATTTTATTCTTTTTAGTCCATTGGAAAAACGTTATTTTATAAACACAATTTTTATATTTATATTTTTCTCTCTCTTCTTTTTCTATAGATGCACTCTATGAAATCGGTGATTTCCTTTAATTTTTGGTTAATCAGTTATTCTATTCATTACATCTTCTCCATTAGATTTCTAGTTATATATATAATTTTAAAAATATGGTAAATTTAATGAAACGTTTAAGTATATATTATTATTACTACATATAATTATAATCGTAAATTTATTCTTTATCATAGAATGTTTAATTTTGTGTAACTGCTATCTAAGAAATCAAAGTGTTGTTTTTTTACAATTTAGTGATACTTTGATTACAATAAATACTACGGATATTTTATTTATTACCTTTTATATTTATATTTTATTATACAATTCCTCTAATTGAATTCAAATTTATTAATTTAGCAATTATTTAATTATATTCTGAAAAAGATATATATTCTCAAATTATTTTTCTTTTATGTAATCACCTTCTATTGAACCATTTATTCATTCCATTCGCGTAGAATGAAGTTGGACGGAGAATGAATGTTTTCACTGGATCATTGTTCTCAAATCACTTCTTTTTCAAGCACTTCTTATATCTTATATATATTGTATTTGATAAGGAATCCCTACGTGTGAAAATCACATTGCGATAAGTGTGAGATTTTCACAGCTTTCAGTTGAGTTACATTTGTTCAGTTGTAAGACAATTAATCGAGAATGAAATTGTGAAGTGACATCCGTGAATTTACGTTATAAGTTTATTATTATATTAAATTTTTAAGTGATTTATCTAAAATATGTTTAATAATTCCAGTTAATGAAAAAAAAGGAAAATCGTTTAACCTATATTTAGATTTTTCGGTCAGGAAACTAAGATATTTTTTTAAATTATCAGCAATGTGCAGACTAAAACTTTTATACGATATATATTATATATAGGATAGTATATGTTTGGAAGAGATCAGAGCGAAGATTCTGGACAAAGAAAGACTGGATATACAGCCCTATTTCCCGACCCCTCTTTGCATTTTCGACCTGAAATAATTTTGGTAATTCAAATGAACATTTCAAATAGTGACTAAAAACTTTCGAAGAAAATTCCAAAAAACTGTCTTTTGCCCCTTTTCTGCTATTTTTTTAAGGTTAGAAGATAAGCGATAATTAAAAAAGTATTATTTATTTATTTTTTTACATCTGGTTACGGTATAAAGTTGATGTTTAAGATAGAGCCCTCTGTATATATGCGAAGTATATATATCAAACTTGATTTATGTATAAATGTTTTTTTTTATTATCTAACCCGAAGCTTGATTAATTAACAGAATATACTCTATATATAATATATATTTGAATCCAGCAAATATTGAGCTCGTTAACGATGGGAAACAGGTGTAAATAGATTTAATTTTCATTTTCGACTTGAACAACAAAAATACAATATATTTATTGCATATTTATAAATTATTTTAATTAGATTTTTATAGGTATTAATAGCTCTAACAAAATTCAAATATTTTTTAGGTTTTTTTAAGATAAACGAAATATAAATTTATTTTTTAACCAAAAATTGTTGATTGCTTTCCATAAAATAGACCAAGACTATAAGTTATTTTAATCAAAGCGTGATATTATTAAATATACGTATTTACATAAAATCCTTCTTTAAAGCTAATAAGATAGTATATTAAAATTTAATAAATAAAATGAAGAGTAAGCCATATACATTGTCTTGGCAGAGGAAAATTGAAAATTAGCCTTCTAACAGGATAGATAATATCTTTATGGGAAAACACCTTTTCAGAAATTGCATCAGGGGGTATTTTGTTTGGGATAAATGACAGGTCGTTTTAAGCCCGGTTGTTTATTCCTCTCTTTGGTAAAGTAATTAATCCAACATGGATAGCTTGGTGGAGAGTAACTTTGAACAGAGGGTAACTAACTTATGTGCTTACCTTGTCAACAAGCTCCCTTACGATGCCATTCCACTGTTTAGTCTCGGGGTCGTAGACGCCATATTTGTGATCAGGAACTAGTCGAATGGCATACTGGAAGCCCACCTGGGATGCGATCCATTTGAGCATATCGATGCAAAAACCCTCATAGCGAGCATTGCCTGTCAGGTTGGTGTCTTCTTTTACCATTACGTATGGCTTCTCCTAAAAATCAAAAAACAAGCAATGATTGTCAAAAAAAATTGATTTTATGAAGTAGGGGAGAAATGATAACCATTCATGGTTAAAAAAACGATTCAAAGTTAGAGTTTATTTTTATCTTTTTTTCATAAAATTATTACTCTTTTAATAATTTTAATTTTGTATAATATATTAATAAAAATTAAATGATTTACAATATTACATTATCATATGTTAAATATTTTACAATAAAAAATACATGTTCTTTTTTATCTTGGTAGGTTTCCTCATGTCTTGCCAACACTGTTTAATCTATGGCACTGTCTCCAAAGCGTGGAGGCAATATCGTAAAGAGATTAGTGAGTTGCCCTTTCCACTGCCCATCAGATATGTTAATCTCCACCTCACATTTTACATATAAACCAAAAAGCAACGACTTATCCAAAATTTAGTTGTTTATTTTTAACAGATGTTTATATCATTTTAAGTAAGTTATTTTAATATGGTTATTTTTATAAGTACATATATTATAATTATAAAAAATATGGTAATTATTCAATCGAGTTATTATGACATGGATTTGGATAAAACTTTACCAGTGGGTCCTTTTTTAATTCCAAATAAACTTTTCTTATGCCATTTTTCCGGGTCGCTTCTTGTTTACGAGATAAATAAAGATTTTTTAAGTTTGATAGTTTAGCTGGTTGTGAACGTCGAAATGTGCCATTGAGTAATGTTTTATTGACTAATTCACTAATTATTCACTTATTCATTAATTTTCGGTTTTTATAAGTTCGGTTTGGATATAGAATAATTATTTAATTAATTATTTTTTTAATTTTCCTATAATTTAAACCAGTGGCGAACCTAGAACTTTTGCCGCCCGGGGCGATCTCCAGTTTGCCGCCCTGTTTATTATAAGTCAATCAAATAGTGGTATTTATAAATTAATGCACATAAATAAATTATTAAGTTATTTAATCAATATTAATTAATACACAGAGAGTAAATTTTTTTACACATATTTGTATGCACTCGTAAACATATTTATATAATATTTACTCTTCTATTAATAGCTTTCATACTAGAAAAATCGTGTATAATGCTCTCAAAATTTATATTTATATTTTTTCCGCCGGCCTGCTTTTCAAAAGAAAAATCGATGATTTATAAAAATATTGGTATATCACTTCAAAGTAATCATATAAACTTTTCAAAAGAAATGACATTTATAAACTGATATCAAAAAATTTTAGTTGGGAAAAATTGCTAAACAAAATCGTAAAGATGCGTTTACGAATTCAACGAATTTTAATGAATACAATAAAATAAAATTATTATCCTGTTCTTGGAATTAGAATTCAAAATTTACACTAAAATGCATTTATTTACACCGAGGAATAATATTCGAAATCATATAGTTAATCATAATTTATATAAATCAAATAGTAAACTTATAATAATCATAATAATCATTTATTATTCAAGAAAGAAAAAAAATAAATATGAAATGAATACGTTGCTTTTTACAACTATAACTAAATATAAAAAATGCCGCCCCAAGATAAGTGCCGCCCGGTGCGGACCGCACCCACCGCACCCCCCTAGGTACGCCACTGATTTAAACCGAACTTATAAAAACCGAAAATTGGTGGAGCCTCTGGTGAGCAAATAATAAAACATGGTAGCTAAATAGAATATCTATGGTTTATATGCAAATTTAAATAATTTTACCTCATAAACTAGAAGCGAAGAAAAATTGCATAAGAAAAGTTTATTTGGAATTAAAAAAGAAATCCATTGGTAAAGTTTTATCCAAATCCATGTCATAATAACTCGATTGAATAATTACCAAAAATATGTTTATTTAGTTTAAGTTATACCTATTGGATATTATATATTTACTTATATGATATATACTTAAAGGATATTTAGAATATCATTTTATTATAGTCTAATGCCGACGAGACAAAAGTGTGAAAAGTTATAAGAATATAATTTTTTTTATACAATTTCTTTTAATGTAAATTTATATATTTATTTTGGAATTAAGAAGAAACATTAATTATATTGATATACAAATTTACAACTCTCTGATGATATTAAATTATAATACGTATTCTTCCCTTTAAAATCGAGTTCATCAGTTCTATGAACTTTAATCTCATCATATTCCCTATACTCATTTTACCTTTTTATTTACACTTGCTGGGTTTATATTTGACCACTTTTTTCCTATAATATTCATTAATATATTTAGAATTGGAATAAATGAGCTCTCTCTCTCTAATGCAAAAATTCAAGAGCAAAATAAAAATAATGTATATGACTGTTAGAATTAGAAGTGAAGCAAATAATTAACTTGTGTTTTCGTTTATTATATTTTTGAATTTAAGAAAAAAATTGTAAATTTTTACTATATACAAAAATGAAAATGTTTGTATATCTCGTTGGACAAGCCGAAACAAAATAGAATATTGTTGAGCCTGTCTGATCACCTGGGCCACTAGTGAAGGAGTTAAAAAAAAGAAATTCTTAACTCTTTCACACGGGTTGGAATAAAGTTAGTTGGGAAAGGAACCCTGAAAGAAATTTCACCTAAAGAAAGCAGTACGTTTGACTATCTTAGGCTTTTCGTCTTGCTCAGTTAAACAAAAACAATTTTCAAAAAAATAATGATAATAATGCCTCAACAGAGTATGTCAACGTGGTTCACAACAAGTTTAAAAGGCAAGTTCACAAGGAATCTAAAAAGCAAGTGAGGCGTCCAGCTCTCGGCGCCAAGGGAGCTAGCCCTTGGTGCTATAGGCCAGAATCGAGCATGTGGCGAGGTGATTGGTTGCACGGAATCAAGTGACCCTTTTTTCCAAACCACCCGTTGCTACAAAATTTACATGTAACCACGTGTTGACTTAAAAATATACAAAAATATATATATATATAAAAAACTTATAAAAATTATATAAAAAAATTAGATATTAAAATAATTAAATCTAAATCAGAGAGAGGCTTTAACACTTATTTACTTTTGTTAATATCGGTAAACTAATTTATGGGCAATGACAATATCTATAATAACATCTATCTAACATCAACATCTATATAACAATATATTCTTAATATTTTAATTAAATAATAATAATAATAGTCAATAGTAATGTCGGTGGAATGAATATATCCAGTGAAATTTAAAGATAATTTAGAGGTGTTAGGACTATAGAATAAACTTTCCATCATTATCCAAAAAGCAGTTATACTACAAACTTGTTATATTCTCAGAAAAGTCCTGATGCCATAAAGAATAAATAAAAGTTGTTGTGGGTTATGGTGAATTCCTTCTCTATGGTAATCCTGAACCTGATCCCTGGGAAAATTTTAGGATAGGTATAAAAAGTTGACTGACACTAAAAGGTGTTTAGGATTTCTAGATGTCAATAAGAAAAATAATGAAATAATAAATGTATTGAAAAGTGAATAAAAATATTCTTTTTTATCTTTAATTAAGGATGATGAAAATAATAATAATGATAATAAGAATAATAATCATAATGATATTATGTGTTAGTAAATTTATTGTTGAAAGTTATCCAAGTTTTCCTAATAAATCCATTGTTTCTTTTAAGACTATCAGCTAAAGTCTTATAATTGATTTCCTCGGAACCCTTCAAATTTATAATGAATATTAAGTTTAAAAGTTACAAAGGCCTTTAGAAGGATGACTAAAGTAAGTCGAGATTTCCGACTATATAGGTTTCTAGGAAAATATCCATTTTACCCAAAAACGAACTTAATTTTCAAAAGTACACAGAACGAATTCATACCAACATATAATTGTTTATTTACTTTTTCTGTCATTATAACTTTGTCTTTGCAAAGGTCAATAAGAGAATAATTATTTACATAAAATTCGTTGATATTTATTATTTATATATATATATATATATATATATATATATATAGTAATCTTATATCGTTGATAATAGGGATTATATAGCTAAATTAATCCTGCACATATGTGTAGATTGAATTTGTTCTTTAGGGAAAAGCTCGAATTGTAAGAGGAAAAGCGGTCAATTCAGATCAACGTTCTATGAATTTAAAGTAATATTAACATTTTTTAAAAACTAAGACTTTTCAATATTTTTGCATTATGTAATTTATTTGATAAATATTTTTAGATATTTATTTTAAAGTAATACGAGAATTATAATATATTATTTTCTGGTTTGTCACTAATGAAATATTTTACTAAAGTTTGATTTTTTTTTCATTTATATTTAATGTGTAACGAAAAAAGCAATGAGATAAAACACTTATCTATGTATAATTTGTAAAAGCATTAGACAGATCGTCGGTTTGGAAGAATACCGTCACAACTCAAAAATTATCACAATTGAGATTTTTATATAAAAATATTGCTTATTGTCAATATATTATGTGCAAGATAGGCACAAGTTGTAACTACTTACTGTTAAAATCACTAGATGGCTTTCAAAACAGTCTGTAATTCCCGCAGTTTTATACGGCCATTCTGTGTAAGACCGTCACATGTTAGTTGTGTCTTGATTGTTATTGTAGAATTATATGAAATAGTGTCACATTTTATAAAGTGCCATGATTTTGATTTCATAGTTTTGGTGAATACAGTCCTATTTTGTGTTGGATTATTGTGCAGTATCCAAAAGGCGAACTATTTTTTGGGCAAGACTGTTACATATTTAAATAAGGGGGTGTAAAAGGGTTCGTAAGTGTACATAAATTACAATTTATTAGTCGAAATCATAGTTTAAAATGCCTCTCAATTATATGTAGTTTGTTTCTATTATTTATCCCTGTAAAGATATAATTGTTTTATTATTTGACAAACTTTGAAATGCCTTTCCTGGACATCTATTAATTTTGAGTTGTGACGGTATTCTTCCAAACCGACAGATATGATCTATTAGATATGTATATGATATATATATATATATATGATTTTTTCTATATATTGAATTATTATGTTCAAATATAATAAGAAAAGACATTTTAAATTGTATTTAACTCACATGAAAATATGGCTATATCAAGTCAATTCAGAGATATTATTTTAAATATTTCTCCTACATAATAGAAAAAATATTTGGTGGCAAGTTTTCGGTCCTCAATGAGAATCCTCATCAGGGTTCGTTTATCGTAAGATAAGAATAATTTATTCATAATAACACATAATAAAATCAAGAAGGCTGCGATGGGCAGGGCACGGGGCTAGAATGGGAGAGGAAAGAATGGCGATAAATATATTGGTGGGGAGACCGAGTGGGAAACGTCCGCTTGGAAGACCAAGGATGCGGTGGGTAAATAATGTAGGAAGGGACGTGAGAGAGAAGGGAGAGGGTAGAGATTGGAGGTTTGTGGCTCAGAATAGGGATTCTTGGAGGGGTGTGGTTGCTATAATATAGAGGCACAGAGATAGATAGATAGATAGATAGAACCCATAAAATAAAAAATTAAATAAAAATTAAAATATAGGATTAGATCAAAGGAAAGGGTCTCTTTCTATGGTTCTGAAATTAAAAATCAAATTTGAATCAAACAAATTAAATATATTGATTTGGAAAATACGACTGTTTGTTTGGGGATGGGAGAATATTTCAAGATCATCGAACTTGTTCAAAAGTTCTCTTCCTTTACTTTTGTCTTATTTTATTTCACAAATACAATTTGGAAACTCCAGGTTTTATTGCCCGTTTATATTTCTGTTTCTGTTTTATAGCCCAAACTAGATTTAACCATTAAGCTTATAAAGTGAACCAAGCAGTTTTTCTATAAACAATCGCCATTTGTATTCATCTCATTTTTTTTCCAAATGAAATGAAACATGAAAATTGAAAAGTAATTAAATTCTAACGAAAATTAAATTTACTTAATAATTTTAATTATGCGTTATGATTCGTAGTTAAATGATTAAAGATTAATAACTGTCCAAAGAGCATTTAATTAATATTTCAATAAAAGCCCATTTGGCTTTTATTGTGTCATATCCTAAAGAAATTGTTGAAAGGATTTATTTTGTTAGAAATGTAATTATTAAATGCTTCAAAGACATCACATTAAATAAATGAAATATTATTATTTTCTAGAAACAGGTTGATCTAAATTTTAATAGAAAAAATAAGCAATTGTAATAAACGAAAAGTTTTCATCTGAATTATATATCATATTTTCAAAATCTATAATTAGCTATTAATATATTGATCTTTGGATACACTTTTTTATATAGTTAAAAATATTATATAGGCTATGTTTCTTTTTATGAAATCAGTTCAAAAGTACAAAAATAATAAAATAGAACATGTGTGTATACCCCTCTAACTTTTGTATATCTTATCTATGAAAGGGCAGTGCCAATCAATTCGGTTGTCGCCTAAGCAAGGCAAAAGTGTTGTATGATCAGGAGTCCTCTCAACCTTTATTGTAACTTTCTTGATATATATATATATATATATATATCAATTTTGAACAAAAAGGTGTGTTGAACACTAAATCAAATTTTTTAAAAAGTGATCAAATAGAATAGAGAATATATAGCATTGAACCTTTATGTATGTGTCCAAAATATTACACTGTGTTTGAATTTAATTAAAAGACTAGAACCTAATCAAAGTGTTAAAAAATTAGACCCATTTTGTTTGATCAGATTAATTTTAATCGAAACTTAAGAAAAGTATAAAAAATAAAATGGTGCGTTTGTGCATCACTTAACTTTCATTTATGATATTCAATAATTGAAAAATAATCTATTTAGTATAGCGTTACGGCAACCACACACACACACACACACTTAATATCCCCCAATAAGCTTTAACCTGAACTATCTTCATCTAATAAATTATATTTTTTATATTAAAGTAAAGTTCAAGTTTAAAATAAAAATAAGAATTAATTTCATTCACTTCACTCATATTATAGAAATTAAAAATATTAAAATTATTAAATTTTTAAAAATTTAAATGTTATATTTTTTATGATCTAGTAAAAATGACTAAAATACTCAGATTTGAAAGGAAATATTTTTGAAATTTACATTTTTGGAATTTTTACGTATAAATTAAAATTATATAATCAAGGGAAAGAAAAATTAGAAAGAATACCAAGTAAATATTATACTTTTATAATAATTCATTTCGAATTCATCATCAAATATAAATCACTCTAGTCAGAGGCGGATTAAACGCCGGGCGGACCGGGCGGCCGCTCGAGGAGCCCACCGAAACCTAAATAAAAATATTTCCTTAAAAAAAATTTAAAAAAACTGTTAAGTTTATGGATAATCGGAGTTTAAATAAAACAAGTTATTCTTGATACAGATCTTTATTGAACAACAAATATTTATCCGGTCGTGTTTGAACCCCGACTAACTTAAGAAAAAATAATCAATTTTGGGTCTCGGCGACCACAGTAAAAATTATGTAGTTTTTACATAAGTACTATATATGTAAGTATAAAACAGCCTAAATTATAATATAAACAAAATTTGTCTTTCAATTATAATTGTAAATAACATAGGGCCCATTTCAATTTTACCGCCCGGAGTCCCCAATCAACTGATTCTAGTTTATTAGAAAAGAATTACTTCTATCATTTAAACAATCTCAAAATACATTATCAGAATTTATATTACTTTATTAATCAGATATAAAGAAACTAGGAGAGAATAAGAATTTACTGGAGATGACTCAAGAAATGAACAGTTTACTGTTCACTTTCAAAATAAAGATAGATAGATTAAAGAATAAATGTGGGGCTTGGAAGTTTTGGTATAGCTTGGTGGACTATAAAATAAGAAATTCTCAATCATAAAGCATATCTCATAAATTTCCATTTCTTCCTTCTGGTTTAACTAAGCTTTCATTAAAGGTTCAATTTAGAAAATGCAATTTAAATTACCAAAGAGGCGAGAGTATAAAATTTAATGAATAATCAATAGTTTAATAGGCTATTACTATAGAAATGATTACCAATGTCGTATTAATAAAAATTAAATAAACTACACTAATTTTTTAACCATTTAAATTGTAATATATTTAATGATTATTTAGCAATAATAATTTGATTATACTCTTTATTATTCTAATTGATTTTTAATATCATTAAGTTTGAATTTAATTATTTTAATTAATTCTTATTTATAACAAGAATGTCATATGTGTAAAACGTGTAAAACATAAGTAGAGTACACTAGTTATTCTTATAATAATATTATTTAGTTTACTAATTATAGTACATATTAATAAAAAATTCAAATTTACTGTGGTCTAAAAAAATAAATATCTATCTCTACGGAACTCGAAAGTTTTTGGCCCCAGCATTCTCCAAGTGTCCCTATTCTGAGCTACAATCATCCAACCCTTACCCTCTTCCATCTCTCTCACGTCCCTTCCTACATTGTCCACCCACCGCATCCTTAGTCTTCCTAGCAGAGGGTTATTCCCGGGAAAATTCTTTAATTTTTATTTCCCGCTTCCCGGGAAAAAATGAAACATTTCCCGAAAAAAAAACAAATTATTTTTCATGCTGATTACTATGCTGATACCGAAATCTTTGTTTTTTAACTGAAATAGTCGAAATAAATATAAAATACAAGTGTCTTTTGTTATAATTATTTCCTTTTCTTTCTTTTTGTCCAGTTAATTTTTCTTTATAATTTTTCTATTTTTTGAGTTATTTTACAGTGAACTCTGGTCGACGGCAGTTGCCATTGCCAAATTATTTTGTATTTAACCTTTTTTTGTATAAATACAATAATATATATCTGCACGTGTAATAGAAATTGACATAACTTATAACTGTCAATCAACCTTAAGACTTGACCTGACCCATTGGTAAGGTTTCTATATAAAATGGCTCTTGAACAGGTAACAATAATAAAAACAACTATTACACTTGACCATTTGGAAAGAGTATATAATTCTCCTCACATCCTTGCAATTAACCCCTCTCCATCAACTACCCCTTAACTTTAATTAATATAAATAAGCTGTCGTTCAGAGCGAGTAAGGTTAAGACATTATTATATTTTTTGATAAATAAATAAATATTATTATTTATTTATTTGAGAAATATACGAGGGCTGTATGATAAGAAACCGTGTTTGGCGACAGATGTCACCGCTGAA
Organism: Labia minor; assembly: GCA_963082975.1. Classification (NCBI taxonomy): domain Eukaryota; kingdom Metazoa; phylum Arthropoda; class Insecta; order Dermaptera; family Spongiphoridae; genus Labia; species Labia minor. The sequence continues at coordinate 41,774,819 of OY720347.1, read as the reverse complement.
GCAAAATGTATATGTCATCGTCTATTAATTACTGTCAAAATTTCAGACAGATTTATCGAATAGTTTTGTTGAAACTATTGAAAATCGTTAAGTTCGTGTTTGTTTGCAACCATGGAGAAAGAGCAATATCGATAAGTGATTCGATTTCTTTTTTTGGATGGGAAGAGGTGTGAGGAAATCAAAGTAAAGTTGCAATCCGTATATAAGGACCCTGCACCTTCGATGACTACCATCAAATATTGGTTTAATAAATTCAAGCATGGCCGAACATCCGTTTTTGATGAAGAGCGCCCAGGACGTCCAATTGAAGGGACTATGAATCGATCACGGCATCAATCATGGAATCAATCATAGAATCAATCATGGCATATCAATCACATCAATCATCACATCAATCATCACATCAATCATAGCTTCAATTATGGTATCAATCATAGAATCAATCATGGCATCAATCTCATCAATCACATCAATCATGACATCAATCATCGCATCAATCATCGCATTAATCATGACATCAATCAAGGCATCAATCATGGTATCAATCACATCAATTATATCATTCACGGCATCAATAATGGTATTAATAATGGTATCAATCTTGATACCAATCCTGGTATCAACCGCATCAATCACATCAATCGTATCAATCATGGCATCATTCATAGCATTAAATCATATCAATCATGGCTTCAATCACATCAATCATATCAATCATATCAATCGCATCCATCACATCAATCTCGGGAATCCCGGGAAAATTGTTTTTAAATTTCCCGGGAAAGAAAATAATCTGGGAAAAATTACCATCTACTTCCACGCGGTCCAATCGGTATATATTTTTCACCAATCTTACCTCCCCGATTTTAGCCAAGTGCCTGCCCATCGCAACCTTCTCGATTTTATAACTCTATGTCTGGAGATGCATAGAGGTTATGCTGTCTCCATCGTTCTCCGGTTCTTCCTCTTCTTTCTTTGGCCCATAAATGCTGCGAAGAATCCCATTCTCAAATACTCTAAATCTACTCTCGTCTTCTAGGGTCATAGACCATGCCTCACACCCATATAATACAACCGGAAAAATGCTATTTGTTTAAATGGGAAAGAAAAGAGTGACGAGATGAGTGTTGGGATTGCTTGTAAGTCTTGATTGGGAAGCGACCGGTTGGTAGACTAAAGACTATTATTTTCACAAAAGACATTTTGTTTATAATAATAAAATATAAGATGGAAACACCATTTAACTTTTGATATCAGACTATGGCTCTGATTTATTTATTTTTTTACCGTAGCTGTGTCTCAGTTATACACATTTTTGAAAAATTGTGAATATGTATGAAAAAATGTTTCATTGATTCATAAAAGAAAAGAATAATTTTTATTTAAATAAATTGGATTAAATCCCAAAACAAGATTAAGTATTTTTTTATTACTATTCTACAATTCTAAGCGATCGTACGTCTTAAACTTGTCAATCATGTCTTTCACTCTCTTTTCAGAGAGAGTTAAATCTATTAGAAAGTTTATTATACCATGACATTGATGGCATTCTTCTTCAAATTTACAGACGTTTCATTTCTTTCTATTGTCTACAGTTTCAATCCATTCCTAATTCTAACTTTATAGTTAAGATAATTTCTTTATTGCGAATTAATTCAAAAAACATGGGTTGAAATAAAGACATCCATTAAGGGAATACTTAGAAAAGTAAATTGCAATGTTATTTGAACAAAATAAAGAACAAATTGTATTAGAGGAAGAAGTTAATTTCTTGTTCATTTAAGTGAAGTGAAGGGAGAAGTAAAGGCCAACAAGCGTTTAATAGAGTCTCAGTTCAATAAAGCCCTTCATCCCTGTCTTGCCCATATAATGGCGCATGTCAGTCTCTGTTTGCTCTTTAACCTAAACCAATTAAATAAACAATAATCACAATCAAGCGTCTTTTTTATTATATATATATATACTTTCTAAAACATACAAAAACAAACCACTTGTATATTAAGTAAACAAGAAGCCAAACAAATGGCCCAACAATATAAATTCTTAGTTTAATAATCTCTTAACGAAGAAATTCTAAGAAAAGTCCAATTATAACTAAAAGTAAATTACTTTCACCAACTATAGATATTTAAGAGTAGAATTACTATACCAAAGTTAATTGAATATTTTTCAATGGATATAAATTATAATAATTCACTATATATTGTGTTTAATTTATTTAAATTTTTAAAACAAAATTACATGTAATTAAATTATTTATAATTAATAAATAATAATAAATAAATTATAAATATTACTGTTCAGATAGCTAGGTATACTTTCGAAATGTTATTCAAGGGAAAAATATTTTTTTATTTATTTTATTATAAAAAAAATCAAAACCATAAAGTGTAATGATTAATATTTAAAATAATCACATTTAAATATACATAATAACATCCAAGGTAAATATTAAATTAAATATTTTAATTTTTTTATTTAATCAAATTAAGAATATAAAAAATATAGTAGGTATTTAAATGCCTTGTTAAGATCTAAAAATATCTTAAAATAATATTTCAATTTCATCAATGAAAATTGTTAATATCCTAAAACACGTTTAGGATGATAATTGTATACTATCTTTATCTCTATCTTTTTTATATACTCATACTTGTACAATGTATATTGACTATATCAATGAATATATATAAACATGGATATACCTAAGTCATTTATAAAATTACTGAAATAATTTCGAAGTATTTTTTAAAATATTAAAAAAATATTAAATATTACTAAAACATTTTTTTTCCAATCGTATTTTATTGATACATTTTATAAATTTTATAACATTAATAAATCAAAAAATGAATATTATATATTTTATAGATTCGAGTATTCAGCTTGTGATCCAAAGACTTTCTTATTATGAACATGAGATTTTATTAAATTCAATTCGATTACTAAGAAAAGTCAATTCCGAAGTATTTAAAAAAATGTTTGATTAAAAAAATTGAATTTTCTTTCAAGTAAATTAAAATTAAAATTTTAAATGTGGAATATTTGTATAAACATTGTTATTTACAATAATGTCTGTAATATTATATTTAACTGATGTGATAAATTGATTATATCTTTTTGTTTTATAAATCGAGTTGGTTAAAATTTCAATATGAGCAAATAAAATCAATATATAATTATTAATTATTAATTTTATCACTCAAAACCACAAATAATAATAAACAATGAATTTATTTAGCGGTTTTATAATTGTGTTTTACCTCAAGGTGAATAAGACTTTATCAATATCAGTATAACCATAAGTTTTAATTATTTTTTAAAACTCTATTTTATTATAAAATTTATGAAGATAAAATTATATAACATTGAATTACATTTTCTATAAAAAATTTAAATAATTTAATAGTTTGTTTAAATTCGATAAAAATAAGTTGACCTGTGGCCAGGTCCGAACCGACCGACGGTTTGAAGTAAATTAATTTCCAGCTACAGAAACAATTTCAAATAATTTTAATATATTTATTAATGTAATAAAAACACATATGGATATAACATAAATATTTTTAATTTTATTTTATTTATAATATATATGTAAGAGCAGGCTGTGACGCCATGAATGGCTGGATGACGTCATATAATTTTAAATTAAGAAAAAACTAATAAAGATGATTTTTCTCGAGGATAAAACCAATACAAAGTGCATGATTCGTGGTGATATGTAAAAAATCTCCTCATGTGAAATTTGGTGTGAAAATAACCCTTCCCTTCCTATCGTCGATCGCTAATACTACCACTTCCGGTTTCGGGATTTGCACCCTTTCAATTCATCATATTGATGTATTAAGTAAATATACCAAATTTCATCAAAATCCGTTGAGCCGTTCAAGCTGTACACATCTATACGGACAGACGGACGGACAGACATTATGCTAAAAATACTTTTTTCTGTTAAGAAAATGCTTGATTCGTGGAGATATGTAAAAATCTCCACATGTGAAATTTGGTGTGAAAATAATACCTCCCTTACTATCGACGGTCGGTAAAAATGATCCATTATTTTGAATGTGATACAACTATTTTCTGTTCTATTTAGGAAAATACAAAATGTATTTTCATAAACAAATTGTTTTTAAAGAATTAAATTATAATAAATGTTTTGAGAGAGAGACTCTGACCCAATGATAAAAAAAACAAATTGTTAAGATTGAAATTAAGTTTATTCGATTCCAAATTATATTCCACCAAAATCAAAACATTTGATCCAATTTTCGAATCCTTTATTCACCCCGATTGAGGTAACTTCAAAACATGAGATTTGAATACAACAATAATTGATTTTTCTTACCTTTCGATGTGGATTATTAAGAGAATTTAATCCCCTATATAACGATAAAACAACAATCTATAACACTATCAAAACGGGTTTAACGAATTCAATAGTAACATAAGAAGGAATTTCATGAAGGGCGTGTGCAAAAAAAATTTCGAAGCTATGTGTGAACTGATCATCAAACAGGATCGTCATATGTCTTTCAGTAGAAGTATTGATATTACAAAAATATTGAAAATAGGTTCATCAAATATTTGTGGACAAAATGCTACATACAATTTGATAAAGTTAGATTTCTTCTTCCAAAATATCTTTGTTTTAATTGAACAAGAATTGCTGTATTACTTTTGAGAGTTTTGGTAGTTTGTATTTACGAGTAAACTTTGTAAAATAATTATAACACATTTTAATTTTTATTTTTGATTAATATATTTGAAAATATATTATTTATAATTTGTTTAAATTTGATTATTTTCTCTATTATCAAATATCTTAAAGAAACGTAGTTTTATATGCTCACGCCATTTATTTTTTCAAGGCCAACAAATAAACAAAAATAAAAGAAATCTAAAATTCAAAATTGTTGAAAAAAGTATGATAGGTGTTTTAATGGACTTATATTTACCGGATCATTTTAATCGTTAAATACATCAAACGTTAAAATATACTATGTTTTTCATATTTATAAATAATTAATACAATTATTTAGTAAAAATAAACTGAATACGAAATGGCAAAATTAATATATAATAGGATAAAATCAAATGAATAAAAGGGATTTTGTTATAAACTATAATAGAAAGAATTTAGATTAAATAAATGAAGACAGAGCAATTATGTTTGTGTGGACAGAAAAGAATGGTAAGCCTTTATTTTGGGATAAGAGTGAAATAAGGATTAGGACATAAATATAACAGCGATGCTAGGCAGGAGGGTTTAGGACTGTGTGTTTGACTCATTTTTCACATTGTTACGCCCCTTAGCAAAGAAAAAGGGAAAATCTAATAGGGATAAATCTTAATTAAAATATAAGAGGAAATATCAAGAAGCTATATTTGGAATATAAAGAAAAATGTTCCAGCTAAAAAAATATTAACGAAAAGGATAAAAAAAAGATATAAGTTCTAAAAACATGAGATTAATATTAGTACAACTTCATACAATTTATTAACTTTCTATGAATATAGATGATTAATATATTAAAATGAATTTTTATTCTTTAAAAAGATGACAGGTTCGTTATAAAAAATAAAATTTTTCCGAATTACAATTTCTAGTAAATGATGAATTTTACTGTTCTGAACAATCTAAATTTAGGAGGAATAGGTTAGGATAGATTTTAAATAACATGAGAGATTTGAAGAAAACAAAACAGAAACAACATACAAGAATTGTTTTTGACATTGTAATAAAGTTGATTTTTACTTGAGAAATGATCGTCCAGACCAGTGGGAAAAAAAAATTGACAGTGAGTAATAAGTGGAAATCTCATTTGTATATTCATTAAATGTTGGTTCAAGTTTGTAATATATTTTCTATAAATTTTTATTCTGTAAAATTTTAGAATTGAAACTAGTATTCAATGATAATATTAAGGGAATAATAAAAATTTGACCTATTCAATTTGATTGATTGTAGTTTTTCTTAAAATTAATATATTAATATATCTAGGTATATATTATAGCCATAATAATTTCACGGAACATCTCATTAAAAAGTTTAAATATAATAAAATGTAACAAATTCTATTAAGCCAATTTTCAAATAAAAATAAACTTTTTCAATTAAAATTTGTTTCTTTACATAAATTGAAATCACATTACTTCATTTATTATAGAATATAGATAATTAAATATTTCATTTTTTATTTATTTTTATGAAAAGTTCTTTTCAAACAAAACTATCCTAAAAATTTAGATTGGATTTAATGCATATACTATTCTAACAGTATTTTATAAAAGTAAATGTATATATATGTTATTTAATTTAATTAAATAACAAAAAAAAAACTAATTATAAAAATTCTAGCAAAAAAAAAATGCTTTGTAGGAAATAAAGCAATCCATATAGGTTTGTATAATATGTGAGCTTTTGTTCAAGTAACTTTATGCATACGCCTCGAGGAGCACTGAGAAATGAAACTTCTAAATATACAAAACGAATTGCAAGCACTTCCACGTGACCTCTAAAATGTAGATTTTTTTATTCTAAACATGTGAATTCATTCTTTAAAAAAAATGTTTGCATTTTATTATTTCTTGATTAAATGAAATAATGTTTTCTAAACTAGAATTTAATGAATAAATTTCATAAATATATAGAATTTAATATATTTTATCTTATGCTACATAGAAAGTTTGGATATTTAATCAAAATCTTTAAATAATTTTATTTTTATTCAAATTAATGGTAAATGTTAAAATACATTAAAGTATTTATTTTTATTAATTAAAGTAATTTCATTTTCATCAAACTAATTTATACATATTATTTTTCAATCTAATATTATAATAGATGTCATATCTGGTTACATATGATCTGTGAAATGATTTTACTTTGGAGCTAACCAGTGGGGGAGAGGATGATTTTAATAAAATAATGCTTATAAAACAAAAGTTCTCTAGAATTTTTAAAATTTATATTAACTAATATTAATAAATAAACTGAATGATCATAATTCTATAAATGATCTGAAAGGGCGGTTGAAATATTTCCAAGTAAAAACTAAGAATATGAAATAATAGGGGATAATAATGATGATAATAATAATAATAATAATAAAACACTAGCAAGAACCCTTACCTAAATAGACATAACCAACTGGCGAAGTTGGTCCATCAGTAAATGGTAATTAAATATGGCTTGGTTAATCATCCTATTGAATCATATTTTAAATAAAACCCACAACCAGTGGTTGAGAAGAACAGTATAATTTTGTATTGTGACAGACCTATTTTAACCGACAAAAGCATCGACTACAACAAGCGTAAATAACACCACCCGGATTGGGACCTTACAAGTATCCTCAAGAAGACTGGGATAGAAAAAAAGTCCAGATCTGATCATGCATAATGTCCATTGAAGGAGTTTGCTAAAACAACTTATATATATATATAAAGGACTGAGTCATAACATCTTAAAGACGTCACAGAGAAATTCTCTTCTAGACATGCCAAGCTGTACAAAAGTTTCTCAATTGATAATCAACGAAGGAACATGTGGATCAGGGTGAATTCCCTTTCTGAATCGTACGAGCCTGATCCCATAGAAAGACCAAAATATGTTTTAACCTATCTAAAGTTTATCAGCATCAATAAGTGTTACGTAAGTGCAAATATTAAAATAATATTAATATTATTAAGTGCTTGTAGTAGATGTAGTTATCTGGGAACTTGGACTGATTCCTAAGAAACTCATAAACAGCCTGGAACAAATTGGCCTTTTCTGTTTCCTAAACTGAAAATATCCGTCATCCTAAGTATCTGTAACTTGATTAGAGAAATCTTATCGTTACAATGGGACCATCCAGTCAAAGAGAACTAGCAACAAACAAATATTAATAATAATAATAGTATCTAATTATTTTACAAAATGAATTATTTTTTTTCTAATACTAGTATATACTCATATATAATATAATTTTTCAGACATTTTAAAACGTAAAGAAGTTGAACTCTTTATTATTTTTTTTATATCAATTCAAACTTTTATTGTTATTATTATTATTATTATTATTGTGCACCCCCGGAATCTTTTTAATAATTATAAAAATTAAATAAAGGATTGATTTTTTTTTAAAGTATTACTATTTTATTTTAATATACGAGGTGTGTTCGAAAAGTAAGGTGACTTTGTATTTTTAAGAAAAAATATTTATTTATTTATCAATATTTATGTTGTCCCCTTCAAAGTAATCTCCCTCAGATACAATACACTTATGCCAACGGCTTTTCCAATCCTCAAAGCACTTTCTCATAAGCACTTTTCGGTATAGCCTTGAGCTCTTCCAGCGATGCAGTCTTTCTCTCCTCAATCGATGCAAATCTCCGTCCTTTCATAGGTCTCTTTAGTTTTGGGAACAAGAAAAAGTCACATGGGGCCAAATCCGGTTAATAGAGTGGCTGAGTCAAGATAATCCTGTTTATTGATCGTACGACCATATGGTAAGAACTGATCACCACGCCATGGTAATCGAAGAAAACAGTGAGCAAAAGCGTCCAGAGCAAATTGGCATCTTCCCGGCCAACTTGGAAGAGTTTGTACCACTTGTAAACATTTTTTTACTCAGAACAGTTTCACCGTATGCCACTGTCAACATTTCAAGTGTTTCGGAGCACTTTATTTTATTTTTTACACAAAATTTGATGCAAATCCTTTGATACATATTTTTCGATAGCAAAAAATCTCCGAGCACCCAAAACACTTATAACCTTTACGCCTCTCATAACCAAAAATTCTATACACTTGAAACTTGGTACATATGTTCGGGAAGAGTGTACCAACATAACAAAATAAAAAAATCGATAATCGAAAGTACGTTGCCCGTGAAATTTGAAAAGTCACCTTACTTTTCGAACACACCTCGTAACATGAAAAAAACCCAACGCTTAAAGTGTCAAGAAATATAATTTTTAATATAAATATATATTTAAGATAAACAAAAAAAAGGCAAAAACTTAAAAAAGGTAACATAATACTTCCCCTTATTTAAAAATTTATTGTGTCGTTTATCTTCCAAACAAGTCTTTAATTTCATTAAAATTGCATGTAGTGAGAAATAAATCCAATTTTTTATTATTCTATTTAGGACAGATTAATATCACATAAATACATAAATATTAATATGAACAAATAAATATTGAAAATATTCTAAAATAAATATTCTAATAGATAAGAAAATTTGTATTTTTATGAATAGAATTGGATAGTTTATTCAGAGTTGTGAATTATATTTCATTCATTATTTATTGTTATGGTTTATAAAGTTGTATATATAAATATAATGTAATAATAAGAAAATAATGTCAACTTTATTAAAAATCTTGAAGCCATTAATTGAATAAATAACCTTAATTCTAATTTTATTTGTCCTATTCTAATATGGTAAGAAAAATAATATGATATAATTAAATAAAATTCTGTTCAGATGTTGAATAACAATTTTCATTTTAATCAAAGAAAAATATATTTTGATTCAAGTTAAAAGAAAAGGACAAGCCCTTGAGGGAAAGTTATAAATAAAATTGATAAATTCAGAAAATTGAATCTCTTTTTATAATTTGAATTGTTCATTCGGATTTCCGACTGAGATGAAAAATATAAAAAAGGGGATGTCCCCCTTTTCCTGGATGAATTCGTGTATTCGTTTGTTCCACTTCTCAATGTATTTTACACTTGCATCATTAAAGAAGTCATCCTTTTGTGTAGGCAGCTTTTGTCGGTATTTCGATGGCCTCTTTCGAGGTTATTAAAAAAAAAAAAAAAAAAAAAAGGAGGAAAAGAGTGTAGACCCACCCCGTTCGTTTCGAATCTTGAAGCGATAAGATAATCGGGAGGTTGGGCGAAGGGGCGGGGAAGCGGTATCTGTTTTCCAGTTGGGGTCGTGCAATTGATTGGGTAGCGGTTGCAAAGCACGTGCACCTCCGTGAAATCGCTCATTTATGTGCAAACGGCTCAGTAATGATAAACGAAACGAAACATACGCCCGATAAAGGGAGGCAATAGGAAGCCGCTGGGTTTAATTCCATTTCTCCATGAGTTCCTCCTTTTTTCCCTTTACTTTCATTTCTGGCTAATTATTATTCGATTTGTAACGATTAGCATTCAGACTGAGTATCTGTTTGTAGGCTCCTTGGTGGATGGGGCAATCAAGACTACACTTTGTGTATATATACAGATATCTAATGATAACCTAAGTATAGTTATTGAATAAACTAGACTTGAATATCCAATGATTTAGCGTTGGGAGAAAATTATGATTTTTTATCTATAATACCTATTGTCAAGAATCGTTAGAAAAGATCTTTTTAGAGTTTATAATTTTAGTAATTATAGACCCATTTGTAATATATACCAAAATAACTAGTGCCTTAGGTCGCTTACGGCAGTTTTTTCATCTATCCATAACTGGACCCTCAAGCCATACAATCTACCCAATTGATTTCGTTTATATATTTAGGATAAATAAATTTAAAATTATATGACGTCATCCAGCCATTCATGACGTCACAGACTGGTATTACATATATATATATATATTATAAATAAAATAAAATTAAAAATATTTATGTAATATCCATCTGTTTTTTATTACATTAATAGATATATTAACATTATTTGAAATTGTTTCTGTAGCTTGGAAATTAATTTACTTCAAACCGTCGGTGGGTTCGGATCTGGCCACAGGTCAACTTATTTATAATTTATTTTAATTATTCTTTATATTTAGTTTGTTTCTATATATTTACAATTCTTATCCATATTTAATCGCGTGGTTTAAATTGGAAATTAACCTATTTATTTTTTAAACATAATTTATTTTTTCAAATGATATATATTTAAAATAAATGTGTATAACTTTCTTAATTCATATAAAAAATTTAATAAATATGATAAAATGACATTAATTGAATGAAAATATTAACTTTTATGATAAATTAGATAATTTAAATTAAGATTAAAATTAATATAAAGTTTATATCTATATATTTAATACGATAGTGTCCGTCTGTACGCAAAAAACTCCAGAGCCTAAAATACAAGGAGTAGGGTAACCAAATTTTTCTGAGGTGAAGGGTACCTCAAATGATGAAAAATAAAAAAGAAATTAGAATCTTAGGTAACTCCTGAGCTGAGCTGCGGGTGTTCCATTTTCCAGAAATATATATAAAGGAGAGTGTTTGTTTGTATGTATGTAATTTGTTTACTTTTTTGTGCTGTCATAGAAACAGATATATATATAATTAGAATCTCTCTCTCTCACTCTATTTAAAATTATAAAAAATGGAGTGTTCTAGCCAGGTAAATGAATTGGACTGGAAGAGGAGACATGTGATTAGAGAAATTTGGGAAAAATCAACCGAAATGTAATTAAACAAAACAATTCAATATTATGCTACGGATACGACTTACATACAATTAACATACAAAATGTAGAATTTGAAAAAGTATAAATATTTAAATATTTAAATACTCTAAAATCTCTAATCACGAAGGATAATAATATTCGAGAAGAATTTAAATCGACGTTGTAATTGAGTAACGCCTGTTATTATGAAGTAAAGTGTTATTATGAATCAAAGAGGATCAAAATTAAAATATATAAAACAATTATTTTTCATGTTGATCGATGACTAGGGTGACCATATTTCGAAAACACCAAACCGGGACAAACGGTATACCTTTTTTTTAGAACTAAATTGAAAAAATTTTGAAAAAAAAATTACGAAATGTCCTAAATATTGAAAAAACGGGACAGTAACTAGAATTTGGGAGAAACCGATTGGGAAACATCCGGTGGAAGACCAAGGACCAAGGTGGGTGGACAATGAAGGAAGGGACATGGGAGAGATGGGACAGGGTATGATTTGATCGTAGCTCAGGATAGGGACGCTTAGAGAAATGTGGATGCTGCGGCTAAGAACTTTCGAAAACTGTATAGACACAGAGTTAGATAAATATAACATATACAATAATAATATATAATTAATTTACTGTGTGTGATTAAATTAAAATATATTTTCCAAGAAAACAAATATATATATGTCTTATCTACTTATACTGATTGAAACAAAATGGATGAAAACCTTTTACATACAGACTTTCAACCAAATACTATGTATCACTCGGGGGTACAGGGGGCGGAGCCCCCGTCTAGGTGTGAAGAGCGCCTGGAAGGCGCTCGGTGCAGCTAGTATTTTAATAATCCAGCTAATTGATAAACATAAATTGATGACATGAACAGTGTCTTCGAATTGAAATAGACATCAAATGAATTCTTATTAAATGTTTTATAATAAATATTAATTTATGGTTTATTCAATAAATATATAGATTGTATATATATAAATAATAATTATTATTTAATTATAAGATAAAAATACCAGAAGAGAGTATAAATATAATAAATCAATATACTCAATCAATTTACTAATTCAAATTTAAAAATTATTAAAATTAATTAATATTATTAAAACAGTTAGTAAAGTATACATTTTTAATCTTCTGAGCGGCTGCTGGATAATCCAGGTACTTTAAATATGAAAATTTTCAATTTGGAAACCAGCGCAGCGGGTTGCCTAAATGCCAGGGGCTCTTCCTAGCCAGCCGCTCGAGTGGTAGTCAGTCTATCGGTGTTGGTGTGTGAGTGCGCACGCATAGCCAGGGAGCTCGGCGAGCGGCGCTGTTCCTGTCAAAATTCAACCTCGGGGTGAGGTTTATTATCATTTATTATAACTCGATAACCAATTACAACCCTCTCAACTCCTCCTCACAATTATCATTGTAAAATTGTCACAAAATAATTTTTCATTCTTTTCATTTAATTATATACGTATAATATAACTTCCATATATATTTATTCTATTTAATATTAATTTAAAATATTTTAATTTAAATAAATAACAAAATAATAAAATTATATAGTTCTATATAAACTTATAAAAATTTTTTTCAATATATTACATAAGAATAAATTTTTTTTATTTTTATTTTATATTTTATACTGGGATAATCGAAATAATAATATAATGTATTTTTATATTTATTCGAGATTATTCTGATGCATGGCACTTTTTTATTTGAATAAACCATAAATTAATGTTCATTATAAAACATTTAATAAGAATTAATCTGATGTCTATTTCAATTCGAAGTCACTGTTCATGTTTTATCAATTGGCTGGATTATTAAAATATTTAAATTATTATAAGTTTTTAATTAATTAAATATCATTTAAAATATTTAAATCATACTAAAAATAATTATATTAATTTATTTCATAAATTAGGTCAAACTTATTTAATATTTTAATAGAAATTAAGATTTAATGTTTTTTAATTTTATCTATTTAAATGAATATCAATTTAAAAAATGAAAATTGTTTTTAAGAGATTATTATATAAAAAAATATATAGTATGCTATAAATATATATTCCAAAATCTAATAATTAAGTCACCCTGAAATAAATATTTTGATTTTAATATTTCTAAATACTATTTATCTAAATTAATAAAAAATACATAAATTGAATTTCCTCATGAGACTTAAACAGTTTGATTCGCCTTTCAAAGTCATGTGGATATTTTTCAAGTTCAAAAACATATAGCAGTATATACCGTATATATATATATATATATATATATATATATATATTGTTAGTACTAAATGAGGTTAAAAACTAATTTGTTTAAAAATAAAAATATATTAAGAAAATTATTATATGATTTTATATAATAATAAATTGGAATAAATTGCCTAAATAGTTTCTATAAGTATTCATTTTAATTGTATTAAAATTTAAATAAAATTAAAAACAATGATAAATCTTTCAAATTGATAAATTAAATCCCTACTAAATTTTCATCGAGTTAACAATTAAAAATATCTTTTTCCACATTTTTTTTAAATTAAATCTAAGTAATATAATTACGAATTTTCTTAATTGAAAAAAATGGTAAATTTTATGCGGAATTTATTTATTCTAAAATGCGGATGTCCAGACCCTTCTCTTATGATTGTCAATATCGAAGAGAGGGAGAAATTCTATATAAAAATTCAAATCAGTTATTTTGTTTAAATAGTTTCATTTGTGAAATATAAAGAAGTAATTAAAATAACAAAAATATAAATCAAAAAAGATATAATTAAATTGTATTGAGCCAAATGTTAATATATTATTAATTTATTTTATTTAAGGTAAATGTACCAGTGGTGGACCATGTTAAAAGAAATTTTCATTAAAAAACACTATTATTCTGTAATAAAAGTGAGAATAACAACAAAACAAGTGCTAACATATTGTACAACTATTTTTAATTATCACTACAACACAAACATTCAGTTAATTATATTTAAATATTTTTTTTAATTTTTTTCAAAACGTAATTTTGTTCTAGTAGAGGGTCATCTGAAAATGGGTTTAAATTAAATAAATGGATTAAAATGCACTAAGGATTGGTTTTATTAATATTTTTTATAATTTTTACCGACCGACGATAGTAAGGGAGGTATTGTTTTCACCCCAAATTTCACATGTGGAGATTTTTACATCTCCACGAATCAAGCATTTTCTTAACAGAAAAAAGTATTTTTAGCATGATGTCTGTCCGTCCCTCCGTCCGTATAGATGTGTACAGCCTGAACGGCTCAACGGATTTTGATGAAATTTGGTATATTTACTTAATGCATCAGTAGGATGAATTGATCAACTTTTGGTGCAAATCCGTAGTATTAGCGATCGACGAAAGGAAGGGAAGGGTTATTTTCACACCAAATTTCACATGAGGAGATTTTTTACATATCACCACGAATCATGCACTTTGTATTGGTTTTATCCTCGAGAAAAATCATCTTTATTAGTTTTTTCTTAATTTAAAATTATATGACTTCATCCAGCCATTAATGACGTCACAGCCGGCTCTTACTTATATATATTATAAATAAAATAAAATTAAAAATATTTATGTTATATCCATATCTGTTTTTTTATTACATTATAGATATATTAAAATTATTTGAAATTGTTTCTGTAGCTGAAAATTAATTTACTTCAAACCGTCGGTCGGTTCGGACCTGGCCACAGGTCAACTTATTTCATTTTTTACATAATATAGATTTTTTAATATAGATTTAACGATCAAATACGAAAGATTATAAATTTATATATACTTATATCTCAATTGTCTTTCTATTTATTTTTTTTGAAATTTAAATATTATTTTATAAACCTAAAAAGAATTGCCATTTCTTCAAAAAAAAAATTAATGTTCATTAACAAATCCAATAAAAAATAAAAAAAAAATCCCTTTCTCTTTTAATTAATTTATTAAGAATATATAAAAGTGATAAAAAATGCTTATTAAATGATTTTTAATATTTTTATCAGAGTATTTATTATACCTTTTTATATTAGTATCTGATGCCTACTTAATTTACAGATTTTTCAATATATAACCCTTATTAAATTAATTTTTTTTATTAGTTAAATATTTAACATTACATTATGTTTTACAATTATTAATTATCTCGAAATTACTTTGTCATTAAATTGCATATATAATATATGGGGCCATTTATCATTTTAATGAAAATTAAATGTATTTGACTTAATATTACTACTAACTTCTCGGTTGTATTATTCAAATTTAAATATATATATAAGTATATATATATATATATTATAAAATGGATAAAAAATAAAATTGTGTATTTCAACGAGTTGAATTACAGTATCACAATTGATTTTATTCATTTTTTTGAATATAATTATTTTTATTTATAGGTAACTTTTTATTTTTGAGCTTAAATTTAGTTTGTTTCTAATTACTTGAAGATTTCATTTGTTTCGATTCGAACAAATATCTATTTTGTTATCTAGGGAATATACATACAAAGGCAATTTTTTTATTAAATTATAGAATTGTATATACATATACGATATTGTATATACGATATAATATTATAAATGAAATGGAGATTTTGTTTAAATTTAAATTTTTTGTTAGGAAGATAAGATGAAAATTAATATCATTGTTTTGTTAAGTTTTGTAATTATATTCTGGTTATCATTAAATTAAAATTTACATTTATTTTATCATTTTATTTACAATTATTTCACTTATTATATCATATTAAGTGAAGGATCATTAAAAATTATTTGAATTTTTTCTTATAAAGTAAAATCGAGTGTATGATCCAGAAATCAGGTTTTTGACAAATCTCAAACGCTAATACCTATTATGTCATGATTATTGGTGTTAATGGTACCTAGAACTATTAGGTGCTTATAGCAATTTATTACAATTTTATTCTTAAAATACAAACTACTAAAATTTGGAAAAATATAAGTTACGTTTCAGGGTCCTCTTCAGGACTTGGCTATGTTAATTTTGCATATGGAGAGTTATATATATATATAATTTAAGAAGCCCGTGGCTTCGAAATTTCTCATTTACGAGCTTCTGAAGGAGACGGACGTCTTTAACATAAGCTCCTTTAATGATGTTATTTCATTAGAGTTGAAAGTGGTTAAAAAAAAAAAAAATAATAATAATATATATAAAGTTGCGATTAACACAAGATTGTATACTATTGGATTCAAATTGATAGTGCTTATTAACACCTTTTGAATGATTTGATCCTTCATGACTTTCTGTTAATGGGAGATCCATTTGAAGCTACTGGAACCTATTAAGATAAGTTTAAAATATAGTCTATTAGCACTAATAGAAGTAAAATTACTTATACTAAACTGAAAAAAATTATTTTTTAATATTTTATGTATATATTGAGTTTTAATATAAATTTAATATATATATTCTAATAGAAGTAATATCTTTAACACTGATAAAAAAACAAATAACTCAAAAAAAAAAAAAAAAAAAAAATAAAAAATAAAAAAATAAAAAAACCTTTCACTATCCAAGGCCTCCCCCTCCCTGTTAGTCACACCGACGGGCCGCGGTGTGTGAAGATTTTCCTTCCCTAAACCCCAAACCTTTTATAAAATGCCACCAACATGTGCATATTGCAAATTGTTCTTTACAAACGAAAAATACAATTGCCAAAAATGTGGAAAGAACTTCCATGCCAAATGTGCTATTGAACACAGTCTTTTCCATAAAGAGACTAATACAGGCAAGACTCCTGAGATAATAGATGCTGATGTAACTTCTCCTAACAAGACTACTGCAGAAGAACCTACTAATACACCCGACATTGATGACAGTTGGCAAACTACAACACCAAGACAGAAGAAACGGCAGAGACACAGTCCCGATACAATTAGAAGCGTTAAACAGAAGACAATAATTGATTATATTACCCCCACCAATCCAAAAAACACTTTTAGTACCTCAAATAAATTTCAAGTCCTTTCCAACTTACCACTTAATGATCCCCTACCTCCTACACCTACTCAGCCAAATAAACCTCCCCCAATATTCATACCTCACGTTACAGACTACAATAAAATGACAGACAATTTAACCAGAGTGGCTCTAAACGGCTATTTCTGTAAACTGACAAGTAAAGACGAAATAAAAATAAATCCTAAGACACCTAACGATTATCGATCCATCATTAAAATGCTAGACATTTCAAAAATAAGTTATTTTACATACCAACCAAAATGTGAACGAAACTTTAGAATTGTAATTAAACAACTTCACCCCTCAACCGACACTAATGACATAAAAAAAGAAATTGAGGATCTTGGTCACTCTGTGGCTAATATCTTTAATATTAGAAACAGGACTACTAAAGACCCACTTCCCATCTTCTTTATAGACTTAAAACCAGCATCTAATAACAAGGACATATATAAACTGCAATTCCTTTGCCATAGTAAAGTTGTGATAGAACCTCCCAAAGCACAACGTGATATCCCTCAGTGTACACGATGCCAAAACTACGGTCACACAAAGGCATATTGTAGACTAAGACCACGGTGTGTAAAATGTACTCAAGACCATTTGACAGCTGACTGTAACAAAGACAAAAGCACACCTCCTGAATGTGTTTTATGTGGGGACTCACACCCTGCTAACTATAAAGGCTGTGATCATTACAGGAAACTACTAAAAACCAAATATCCTTCTCTCAGACCAAAACAAGTACAAGATAAATCACAGACCGTCAAAGTAAATCACCCTATTGAAAACAAATTACCAACTCAGACTACTTCCCCCATACAAAAAACAAAACTTTACTCACAAATAGTGGCTTCCAAACATAATGAAAATAATGAACTTCCCATGACCAGTACCGACATTACTAGTACTAGACTTGAAAACATGTTGACAAAACTAATGGAACGCATGGACACTATGCTTAACCTATTAACCACCATAATTACCAGATTACCTAATGGATCGCTCCCTTAGGATTGCCTTATGGAACGCCAACGGTCTCATGAGGCACTCCGGGGAGTTAAAATGCTTCCTAATAGACAAAGACATCGACATAATGTTGATAACAGAAACACACTTCAACAAAAGAAGTTATCTTAAAATCCCCAATTACACACTGTATACGACAAATCACCCAGACGGAACCTCTCACGGAGGATCAGCCATTATAGTTAAAAACTGTATTCAACATTACGAAAACTCTAGTTTTGACAAAGACTATTTACAATCGACATCAATTAAAATTAATGACATAAATGGACAAATTACAATCTCAGCTGTGTACTGCCCACCAAAACATAAAATCCATCATGATATGTTCGAGGGTTTTTTCGAAACTCTCGGGCAAAGGTTTATAGCTGGAGGAGATTATAATGCAAAACACACAGACTGGGGTTCTAGACTAATTACACCAAGAGGAAATTGCCTTCTCAAAGCAATCAACAAAATTAGACTTAGAACACTGACTTCAGGACACCCTACTTACTGGCCAACAGATAGAAACAAAATTCCTGATCTAATTGACTTTTTTGTGACGAGAGGGCTGGATCCAGGGCTTGCTAAAGTGGAGAACTGTCTTGAACTCTCGTCTGATCATTCACCGATACTTGTGACTTTTCCTTCCCAAATATATCCCAAAAGAAAAGACATTTACATAACAAATAGAAGTACTAACTGGACTTTATACACAGAGACATTAAGTAAAAACATATCACTAGACATTCGACTTAAAAATAAACAGGATATTGACAAGGCAATTCAAAATCTCACTAAGCTCATTTGCAAAACCGCTACAGACTGCACACCGACTTACTTTCAGAGAGAGTACAAACTCAAGATTCCCCCTAACATAAAACATTTAATTGACAAAAAAAAAACACTAAGACGAGAATGGCAACTTCATAGAGCTCCAACAATTAAGACACAATTAAACAAACTTACAAAGGACATTAAGAGTCTTCTGGCCATCGATAAAAATCAAGGTATCCAGAATTTTCTTAAAAATCTTACTCCCGACATTGATACTGACTACTCTCTTTGGAAGGTAACCAAAAAACTTAAAAAACCCATTACTAGAATCCCCCCCTTACGTAGACAGGATAACAGTTGGGCCAGAAACGACAACGAGAAGGTGGCTACCTTTGCTAAACACCTGATAAATGTCTTTACTCCACATCCCCCTACAGACAATACCGACGATAACTTCCAATCAATTCTAAATTTTGACACTCACAACTATTCTATGACAAATTTTAAAAAAATAAAACCTTCTGAAATTAAACAGTTTATACGACAGACCATTAAACCAAGAAAGGCTCCAGGGAATGACCTAATTACTGGTAGAATGATAAAAGAGCTGCCTGAAAGGGCAATTCTTTTGATAAGCTATATTTTCAATTCAATTATCAGATTAGGTTACTTCCCTATCAAGTGGAAAAACGCAGACATCTTAATGATTCTGAAGCCTGGCAAGACACCAGAGGAGGTAATCTCCTACAGACCCATAAGTTTGCTGCCGACTCTGTCCAAGCTGTTAGAGAGAGTGTTGTTAAGGAGGCTTAAGCCTTTTCTTGACACTAATAATGTTATCCCTGATCATCAGTTTGGTTTTAGAGAGGGGCACGGCACGATTGAGCAGATTCATAGAATCGTTAGGGTCATTAATGACGATCTTGAAAACAGGAGATTCTGCTCGGCTGTGTTTCTGGATATCTCGCAGGCTTTTGACAGGGTCTGGCATGAAGGGCTACTCCTAAAAGTTAAGGGTATGGTTCCCTTAATCTACTACAGAGTAATAAGATCTTATCTTACGGGAAGGTCCTTCCAAGTGAGGGTGGGTGACTCTTGTAGCTCCGTCTGTCCCATTAGATCTGGGGTTCCGCAGGGTAGCGTCCTGGGACCTTTTTTATACCTACTATACACACACGACTTACCCATTGGACCACAAACGACTGTAGCCACCTTCGCCGACGACACTGCTGTACTTGCCTCACATGCGGACCCAACAACTGCGTCTGCGATTCTCCAACAAAATCTAAATCTAATTAAATTGTGGCTTCACAAATGGAGAATCGTAGCTAATGAAGAAAAGTCAGCACACGTGACATTTACACTAAATAAAGCGACCTGCCCGGCTGTTGAACTCGACAAAAAAATCCCAATTAAAAAGACAGTGAAATACTTGGGTATGCACTTAGACAGAAGACTGACTTGGGAAATTCACATACGGACAAAAAAAAAACAATTACAATTAAAACTACACAAACTATATTGGCTGATAGGACGCAAATCTAAAATGACTTTAGACAATAAACTATTGATATACAATATGCTGATCAAACCAATATGGACATATGGTATTCAATTATGGGGAACAACGAGCAATACCAATATGTCTATAATACAGAAATTCCAAAACAAGACACTGAGGGCAATGGTCAACGCTCCATGGTACATATCTAATAAGATAATCCATGGAGATCTAAATGTTAGAACTGTGGCGGAGGAGGTGCAGTTAAACAGCATACGCTACCTCAACAGACTACAAAACCATGTTAACGACAAAGCGAGACAACTTACTGACACACAAGGACTAACCAGAAGACTAAAAAGACTTAGACCTAACGACTTGATACACGACAGACTCAATTCTCCTTCGACTAATGGGCCGACGGTTTGATTCAAGTCAATCGCTCCATCTTCTCTACTTCTTCCTCATAATATCCTCAACACCTATTTTCCTATCTTAATCCTGTCTAGTCTTATCCCCCTCCCACTAATATCTTTCTTTCTTTCTTTCTTTCTTGATTCTCCCCTCATAATACCCCTCTATTTCTTATTGTATATATTTTATGTATATATTGAGTTTAACCTGTAAATGTTCTTCTATTGCCTCAAATAAGGCAGATGTGGAATTAATGTATCTATTTGGAAGTTAAATAAAAAAAAAAAAAAATTTAGAAGGGAAAAATATATAAATATATTGGTATATTATACAAGTATATATATTAATATAATAATAACCATAAAGTAATATATACATGTGTGTTTAATATTAAATATCTAAAAATAAATTTCTCTGTTTTATTTTTTATTTTCTTTTAACTTTAAATCTTTTTATTAATAACTTATAGTATCGATTCTCTACCCTCTAATATATTAACGAATTCTAAAACTTTTATAATATTTTTTATTACACTCACCGTTATCAAAAAATTTGACTTGTAAACTTTAAATGAAGATTTTTTCTTTCAAGATGAATTTAAACTAATTAATAATTTCATTTAAATAATTTTTTTCAAGTATTTAGGAAAAGAAATGGATAGTAAGTTACATAAAAATTTCGAATATTTTGAATTTTATTTATTTCAATATACTATACTATAGTTATATGGCTTTTTATTGTATATAAAAAAAAATTTTCTGAGTGTAACAGGGAATTGTAAGAATTTCAAATGTATATGAGATGTTTAAACATCTTTTTAAAAGAGCATACTTTTTGGCATGGATAATCCTACTTCTCTATCTTTAAAGAAACTTGAAGAAAGAGAAATAACTTAAAATAATTTTTCGATTTAAATGCTAATATTCTTTCGAAATAAAGTGAGGTGAGTGACTTTTTCACCAAGTCAAGAAAAACTAAGTATCAACTTCGTGTGGAAGTTATGCAATACCATGCCCTTCATCACAACGTGCATGAAAAAGTACAACAACGATAGAAAACGATAAGCGAAATCAAAAATATATGTATAATCTAAGTATTCACATTAAAAAAAAATAATAATACTTGCAATTTTCTTTTTAAAAATTTCAAAAATTTAAAATTACCTCTCTTTTCAACAAATAACTGATAAGAAATGTATTGTAATATTTACATATATTCCAAATATTTAATAAACATTTGAGGAAATATATTTAAATTGGCATTTATTAAATACTTTTAAATCAAATGGAGCCAAATTTTATTATTTCTAATGTGTGTACATTTTTTCACTAAGTATAGGAGAAATTAAATTAAAATTATATCCGGTAGGATAAAATATTATTTAAGTGGAATTCATGACCTTAACATATCCTCTCATAATATACGAGGGCAATTCACAAAGTAGGTTGCGTTTTGGAATTAAGACAAAACTAGTACAGGAAAATGTTTATTATATAAATTTGAAAGAGCAACTAAAATACTATAGTTCTTTTCTACATAATCGCCAAAAACGTTGAGACATTTATCGTAGCGATGAACGAGCTTCGAAATTCCTTCCTCTTATAAATCCGCCGCCTGAGTGTTGAGCCAACACACATTCTCCCAAAAAACCACGAACGTGTTTGCAAACGTTGTCTGCCAACAACTTCCTGACAACAATGTTCTGGGACAGAAAAAGTGTGATTCTTGTCGATTTTCTGGAACGTGGTGGAACAATAAACTCTGATAGGTATTGCCAAACATTGCCAAACCTAAGAAGGGTAATTTAAAACAAACTAAGAGGGAAACTCAACTCAAAAGTGTTGTTTTTGCACGACAATGTGCGACTTCACACGGCAAATGTCACACAGAATTTCCTTCAGATCTTCAAGTGGGAGATTTTTCCTTCAAACACTCAGGCGGCGGATTTCTAAGAGGAAGGAATTTTGAAGCTCGTTCATCGCTACGATAAATGTCTCAACTTTTTTGGCGATTATGTAGAAAAATATATATTCGTTGTTCTTTCAAATGTATATAATAAAAAACATTTTCCTGTACTAGTTTTGTCTTAATTCCAAAATGCAACTTACTTTGTGAATTACTCTCGTATATATATATATCAATAAGAATTATATATTCATAGAAATTATATAAGACCTCTCTCTGTCTCTTATAATTAATGAGTATGTAAGATAAATATATATTTTTTGCCCTTTTTTACCTTTTCCCAGAATTAGTAAATTTTCACCCAATTGACTTTTCTCTAAAGGGATATGAAAATAATTTAAAAAGTCTGATTAAAACATGATGTATTATATTAATATATATTTTTTTATAAAGTATATATAGAAATAAAATTAACAGAAAAATTTAATAAAAAGATTTTAGAAAGTAAAGAAAGTTCATACATAGATTACAAACAATAACTTTTTTTTCATATTTATTCAAAAACATTAATTTTAATTTCACTTTGTTATATTTCTATATGTGTACATTATTTTAGATCTCTCTTCTTTAAACTTATAGAATAAATGGAAGGATTTTCACATGAGTACTCTCCATAAGATAAATGATTTGAAACACTAAATTCTTTGATTATTCAGTCGGGCATATCTGCGAAGAAAAGATAATTTTTTATAAATATTTATTGTCATGATTAATGTTCTTCTTGACTTAGAATGAAATATATAACACTCATTTATATAAAGATTTCTACTAACTGTTAGGGAAAGTTGTCATATATTTTATATATATAAATATATCTATATTAAACCGTGAAGTGATATGTAGGCGAATTATGAAAAGTAGAAAAATAATAAATACATATTTAAAATATACATTCAATCGCTTTATAATTTAATTTCTATTGAACTATTAAAAATATTAACTTTATTATAGTTATTTGTGTTTTAATTTAAATATATAAGATAATAAAGTATTATAATAGGTAGTGGGTTAGACCAGTACAAATTCATTTGAAAGATAATGTTTATTTATTTATTTGATTTGTATTATTATTATTTTGATATATATAATCAGTGGCGTACCTAGAACTTTTGCCGCCCCTTCTATTATAAGTCAATCAAATAGTGGTTTTTATAAATTAATACACATAAATAAATTATTAAGTTATTTAATCAATTATTATCCTGTTCTTGGAATTAGAATTCAAAATTTACACTAAAATGCATTTATATATACCGAGGAATAATATTCGAAATCATATAGTTAATCATAATTTATATAAATCAAATAGTAAACTTATAATAATCATAATAATCATTTATTATTCAAGAAAGAAAAAAAAATAAATATGAAATGAATAAGTTGCTTTTTACAACTATAACTATTAAATATAAAAAATGCCGCCCCAAGATAAGTGCCGCCTAGTGCGGACCGCACCCCCCCTAGGTACGCCATTGTATATAATATAGTTTTCTAGAAGAAAAGCAAATGAATGAAATAGTAAGATTATCTTTGTGAATGGAATAAAAAAAAATATAATTTATAAAATAGGTAAATGATTACCTCGTCAAATAAAAAAAACTTTTTATAACATACAAAAAATTGGAAATAATAAAATTTTTTATACATTCATATTATATTTTTTCCGTTATATTTAATAGAAAAAAAAAGTGGAAAGACTCTTGGATAAATCAAAATTCGATTAGTGACACTTTGAAGATCTAGCAAATAGTATAAAAGATAGAGAATTTATCCATTTCTAAATATTTATACATATACCTATATAGATAATTGAAGGCATAATTTTAAAAATGTTAGACATTCCATTTACTCTAAACCTCTTAATTAAGTACTTCAAAATACCCCAAAGGTTTTTATTAAGATCCTAATAGCATCATTCGCAGTGACCGGAAAGTAAAAATAGAAAAAAAAGCTATTTCTTGCTACATCACCAAAACATGTAATTACTTGCAAAATTAAATTTGCCAAATGACCTTTTCACTATTCGAATTTCTCCTTTAGTTACATAGAATTCAAAGTAAGCAAAAAAAAAAAATCCAATCGCACGAGGATCTGGTCTTTAATCATTACTACTTTTTGTACCTTGCCGTTGTTAAGTAAAAATCTTTTAAAGAGAGCATCAAACTACGTAGAATCCAATTAAATTCTTTTGTTCCTCTAGGTATTAATAAATTATATTCTTTTTTTTCTTTTCATATATTATAAATTCAATTTTAAATTCGTATTTTTATTTTAAATAAGATTTAATCTTGGAAAATATTTATACTAATACTATTTCATTATAAATATTATTCAAGAAATACCCTTCATTTCGATAATCTTTTAAATTCATCGAATTGAATTATTTAAGAGATATTTTAATGAAATGATTATAAAATCCAATGCTAAATATAAATAAACTTTAGATAGTATTATTATCATCTCATCAATTGAATAATTTTATTTGAAAACAATTATACTAATTGAATTGGTTTGCTATATATTGCATGATCATAAATTCAATTGAATTACTTAGGTAGATGATGTGCAAATGGAGTTGCGTTAATAGGGACTAATTCATGGAAGGATGATCGTGTCCAAGTCATCGGTTCTGTTGCTTCCTCCCTATTCCAATCGATAACCGATAAGAGGAAGTACAGGAAGCAAGGACCAAATGGCTCCCTTGTCGTTTTCTTTCTGATTCTCATATTCCACCCTTAACACTCTCCCCTCTCATTCAATTGAAATTGGTCTACTTTTTTTATCTGATCAATAATTGATAGAAATTTATATTAAATTTAATAATTTGAGGGTCAATTGATTTATCATTTGATTTTACAAAAATTATAAATGTAGTAGAAAAGTCACTATTGTATTCATTATAATATAATACAATAAAATATAAAGAAGATGTTGATATTTCTTCTTAAGTTTTATGGTCCCATAAATTTATTTCTAACATTTCTATGGTGATATCTAAGTTTGTCAGATTGAATTCAAACTTATTGTTAATATAGACTCGGAATCCGATTAATATTAATTTTAATCAAAATTAACGTGCATATATTGGTGTATAGATTTTTGTTTATTATTTAAAAAAAATTATATATTTTATCATTTTTTTAAACTGAAGAATGAAAATCTTATATTTTTTAATATCTATTCTATTTATAGCTCTAGCTGGGGTCTATCCAGACTCCTGGATCAAAATTGGAAAAGCTACTTGATAGCGCCCCCTATAAAGAAAATTAAGGTAAAGGTTAATAGGACCCGTTCAATTGATATAACCGATTTGCTAGACGTTGTCCTTCTGTAGGACGTACAAAAGTCAGAGGTTTTTTATTATTCTATTTATATATAAATATGAAAATGAAATTAATTTATTTAACAACATTAATCCAAACATTTAGAAATTATATTATATTATATATTATTATTATTATTATTATTATTATTATTAGTTAAATTAACGAAATTTAGTTTCAAGATCATTAAATAAATTTATTCAAAATTATTTGAATAAATTTTAATTATGATTATAATATAGAAATTTATACATGTAATGAAAAAAATTTAAAATTTACTAAAATACTGAGAACGCTCAAGAACTTTATATAAATCTCAAAAGCTAAAACCACCGTGCCGTGGTGTAAAGACCGTCTATATAAAAGCAATCAATAATTAATTATTCAAATTTTATTTTTATAGAAATGTGACGGCAGCCAGTTATATTTTTTATGTGTATGATAATTGTAAGTTTATTACTTTTCCTATATTTTTCATATTCATATGCAAATTTATTGTTATAAAATGATATTAACTTCTTCATAAATTAAATATTCTTTTATCTTTTATCAAACACTAAAATAAAACATATTCTATCCCCCCTGTTCTTGCTATTGTTTTATATAACTCATTTGTAAAATAATATATAATCGATTCCATAAATATATATGTTAAAGGTGTAAAGAGATATTTTGATATTTGAACAAGTCATTTCGAATCCCATGTACACAAAAATAATAAGTGCTACTCCGAGAGAGCAGTTCTTCTGTTCCAACATATATGCCTTATCTCTTTTCCACTTCCTTGACTTTCCCCTCCTCTCATGTTCTGAGTCCTGTGTGTTCCGGCCATTTTTGGCCACTCGCTTACCTGCCTTTGAACTGACCAAGTCATTGTACCCCTTCTGAGCGGCGTTGAGCCTGCTTTCTCCTTCGTTTTCATTTGGTGGATTGATCAACGGCATAGAGTATTTGTTTGAAGAGATTGTTTGAGAAAAGTGTTTGATATCCTTTTGCTCGAAGATACCACCATCTGAATCCACTCATCCTCTTCCTTTCTATATTTTATTCCTTTACTTTCTTCATTCCCCACAAGAGCTATCTTTGATAGACCCCGGCCATCTTACAAGAACATTGAGCTTTATTTGAAGCATCTCGTCGCTGCAGTCGAACACCGGTCTCCGAGAGAAGTAGCGTCTCAGTTCTGTTCATTGGACGCGTGGCATGATTGAAATTCCGGTCTTTTTAGCCTGGTTTGATCGATTTCATACTGTTTATGTGTATATAGTTTCTGTTTTAATCAATATATTAATTAGTTTAAATAAAAAGCTCACTAAAGAATATATTTGAGTGTGCTTTCCTTTTATCAAATATCCCGATCCATTACCTTTCGTTTAGAGTCAAAAACCCTTTCTCTCTTCAGGTTATTTTCGAGAGAAAATAGCTTGTAATAATTCCAACCACAATAAGAATCTCTTTCTGAGACATTCGAAGTTGGAGTTGAGATTATTACGTTAATGTATTATACAATATTCTTGCCTTTACAAATAATGTACATATCTACATGCTAAACATATGAGACGTTTACTTTTGTGATACAAAGAAAGAGAAATATATATCGATCATGGACACAAATATTCTTGTTTCAGAAGCTTCATTCCTCCATCTATTCCCTATAACCTGAAACTATGTTTGGAGATAGATACATGGTTTAGGATTCTCTTATCTAATTCGTTATTTCTAAGTTTTTATATCTAAGTTAATTTAAATATAATAATGAAAAGAAAAACAGTTATATATAGAAATATTTCTACAATTTTATTGATATATAAATTATTATCTCTAAAGATAAATATTAAACTAGATAAACCATTTACAGTTTTTTCAGGAAAGGATCCTTCCCTATTCTCATGAAAATTATTGTAAAAGTGTTATAAATTTTCTTCTCTAGAGACCGTTAAATATACTAAATATAGCTATAGTAAGATATACTAAAATCTCTTTGTCAGTTTTATCACATAAACAACACAGACTTTTGAAAAGTAGATATGTTCGTTCAACTCATAATTTTCAATACATAATAACACTTCAATTCACAAAAAGGATTAATATTCTTTTTTTTACGCTTCGATAAATTTTGAATTTATCTGAATGGTCAAAAACATTAAAAGTAAAATTATTATATAATTTTTAAGTGGTCGGAACGAATAAATGTTTAGATAAAAGAATTATTTATTTGTATAATACAATTTTTCGGTTTAAATTTTCTTTAATATTAAATGGATATATAATGATAATTAATGATTGATTTGTATATAAATTTGATCTTGTAATAAATCAAAGGTTGTTGATGTCAAGTCTAAAGGGAAATCAGAAATGTTTCTGATGACTTGTTGGTTTGGAGTTGTTCCCTAACAATTTCAAAGGTATCAAATGAAGAATCCAGAAGGATGTTAGCTTACCTCAAGTGTCATGACAATAAGAGTGATGTTGTTGGAGGCAGTTTCGTAGAAGGCGGCAGGTTCGGTGAGATTGATCCCAGTGCCAGGTCGCCACTCTCCAACTTTCACTAATTCTTCTCGACGAAGTTTCAGTAGATCCAGTTTGAAATTTGTTCGCCGGCCTTCACTGAATTCAATATGTCCCGTCAATCCATGTAACGTTACCTAGAAATAAATATCACAAGATTAATTAATTTAATTTGATTAAACAAAAAAACAAACAAACAAACAAAAACATGAAATTTCCGAATAGAAATAATTTATTTTGTATCAACATTTGATTTTTAAAGACTTTATTTTATTTAATTATGATCGTGGATTTAATTTATACATTATTTTACTCTTTCATTAAAAAAGTCAAGCATTAATATAAAAAAAAGATAAAAAAAAAATAAATTAAAATTATTATTCATGAAATAATGAGAAAAAATATTAGGACATTTATTCATGATCATAGAGAAGTGGGAAGAACGAAATCGTTTCGTGCAGGCACCATTTTTTTTTATGTAAGGGATAAAATTATAACAAAAGAGGTTTTAAGATATTTTAATATAAATCTAAAAAAAAAGAAAAAAGTAAAAAAAAAAACGTTTATCATTTCTTCAATGGGAGGTTGAATGGGTAGAAGGTTGGTGGCCTAAGAATAGACCAGAGAAGGGAAGAGGAAAGAAGGGAATAGTGGTCGCGGCTCTGGGAAGAAGACTTCTTTTTTTCTGCTTTTCGATTCCAATCTTTGAGGAACAATTTTTATTATTCCAGATATTATGAATATAGATCCTTTTTTAATTCCACTTATATTGTTCTACCTGTGGAGCAGTCGCATAAATTCAATGGGAAAAAGAGTCGCTTATCAAGCATGTTCCTTTTTTTTTTACTCTGAATATCAGTACGTTTATTGAATTTAATTAAATGAATTATACATTTTCCTCATTCCTTCATTTAGAAATAAAATTGATACTGCTTTTCAATAGTCAAATAAAAAAATGAGTTTGTTTTATTCGACATCCATTGACATTTATACATCTTTTTTTTTTTATTTTTATTATTTTTCATTTGAGACAAATAAAGAATTTATTAAAAAACTTATACGCTGGAGAAAACAAAAAATAAAAATAATAAATAAATAAATAAAAATAATTCAAAAAGTTTTTGTTGGAAATGTGGCATTTTCAATATATAGATTATTTATGTTTAAAGATATCAGCAAGTTGGTATTTGAATTTTGATCTGTTCTGCTTTTGATTTATACATACAATCCAACATAATACATTACTTAACTCATCATTTCAAAGTTTAAATATTAAAATTGAATTCTAAGGGAAATTTTTTTTTTCAATTTATTAAAATAGCTAACGGTCTAAAATTATTTGATAATTTAATATTCTCTGTATCTTTTATACTTTTCGAGATAGGTAACAATAGATAATGGAGAAGAATAAAGTTGCACAGTTTCTTTCGATTTAAATATTTTGTCAGTATATGTCCGATAATATTCAATCTTTGATATGTAAAAATGGATAAATAAAATATTTTAATAATTGAGCATGTGTGATTTATTTATTTTTTATTGTATCCATAGAGGAAATTTACCACATTTGATTATATATATATTTCATGTAGCAATGTTGTTAATTCTTTTTTTAATTATCGAATCTATCGTAAAAACGAGATTTTTACTATTAAACTTTTTCACTAAATTGTTCTATTTCAATTTAAATAAATTCCAATTAATATTCATGAAAATTAAATTGTTCATTTTATTGGTAAAGTGAAAAATAAATAAAAAATCATTAAAGTTGTTTTCAGAAATTCTCATCAAATTGAGGAATAAAATACGATTTCCGGTTGTTCAAAATTAATTAAAAAATCTCAGGTTTTGAGGACTCACAAGGAGTAGAGTAGGCGATTTTATTAGTTTATGAGGGTTCAAAACTTGTATTCCGTTAATGAGACAGTTTTTAAATTTTTCCACAGCTTTATAATTTACTTATAAATTTTAAATTGAATATTTGAAAATTGTTACAAACATATATATATATGTATAGGAATTTATAGAAAAATAGATAGAATGTATTTTAGAATATTGTAGCACTCTACTTTAAATATTAAAGTCATAGTTAAATATTTATTATTTAAATTTGAATGTGTTAAGGGCGGCGGGGGTTCTAAAATAAGATTAGCAAATTGATATTATAGCATTTTTTATAATATAAATATTAATATATTATAATACAAATATCTTGAAAATTATATTTATCTCAATACTTTATACTCATAATTTGCAAAATCCAAAAAATATTACTCTTTAAATATAAAGTATCTGGTTCACCGAGCCACCGCTCGATACTTTAAAAAAATATTCCTTATGAACTATGAATATTTAAAATTAAGATTATTATTTAAAATAAATAAACGACAAAATATATGAAACTATTTCAAATAATTTCAAAGAACATAAATTAACAAAAACTAGTCATAAAACATACAGCCCTTAAACGTACATATTAATGAACTGAAAGACAGAAAAGTATGGCCTGTAGATATAATATATTATATATTTCGTAATTTGATCACAAAATATTATTGAAATAAATATTTTTAATTTTATTTTATTTACAATATTTTGGATTTAAGGAAGTGCTGTCCGGGCCATTTTTTTATTACTAAAATTCCTATTTTAAATTAAGAAAAAACTAACAAAGATGATTTTTCTCGAGGCTGAAACCAATACAGATCGATTTTTCTTTATAAAAATTATCTATGGTGTGAATTTCAAAAAATCCTTAGATCGATTTAATATCTCATAAGGTACTTGAATTAATAATGAGAATTTCGCACAAGAGGCCGCCACTAGTGTGTGTTTTAATATTCCAGTTTGCAATATCTTCCCGCTAAAACCTAGTCTATGGTCGTCTTGAACAGCTTGTATCATTTGGTTGAAACGTAAACAACAGTACTAAATATTGTTTCGAACATGTCCAATTTCGTACCAGATAAAGTGTTTTTGCGGGGAGTTCTTCTTCATTATTTTAGAGTAATCGAATATTAGTGGAAGTTTAGAGCGAGTATGCTCTATCTGAACAATCGTGTCGCTTTAAAAGTGGTGATTTTGAGCTCGAAGACAATGAACGCGGCCGGGTCAACCCAAAAAGTTTGAAGACGAAGAATTAGTATCACTACTATAAATATATATATATATATATATATTCAATTTTTGCTAGTAATATGACATTTCTCTCTCTCTCTTTCTAGCAAATTATTCTATTTCATTTAATATTTGTATTAAAATTAAAAAAGTCTAAAGAAATATTCTCTATTTTATACAATCACACTTCCCAATCACCTAATGCATATAAATTAAAAAAAATATATTAAAAATAAATTTGTTATAAAAACTAATATTAAATAAAATTAATAAATAATTATAAAAATATGTACCAAGGGTAAAGCATACAGTCGTTGGCCCCCTTAAGCAATTCCTAGCAGTCTTTAATGCATATCTGGGCAAATTGCGGAACAATCTATGTCAAAATAGGTTTGCACAACATAGATACTATGAGCATTTGATGAATTAAAAAGAAATCATTTTCTCATGACATTTTCAATAAGCAGGCAAAAATTCTTAAAAATTACAGTTATTGACTTTGGTATTCTATAGTAATTATACAACCATACAACAAACGATTACATAGCCATAGTTAAAAGCGCAATTTCTAAAATAAAAATATCTTATTATTTGTGTTTTAGTGATAGGGGGCCAATGACTGACTCGGGTCAACGACTGTATACTTTACCCTATGTAATATGTGAAATTTCAAATAAATAAATAAAAATCAATTAAATGTTTAATTTTTAATTGTAATTATATGATTAAATTATAATTATTAATTTAAACTTTAAATTATTTGAGTGATTCATATAAATTTAGTTATACTGTTTGTCAAAATTATTTCACATTTTTGCATTAGGGCAATTGAAAACTAATCATTCGGATTTTTTTATAATAAATATATATCATAGATATACTATTAATGGTTTATATTCTATATGCGTGCAGATTTTTATATAGATCGATAGATAAGAACGAAGAATATAAAAAAGAAAAACAAAAAAAACGGGTTAAAAATAAGAAAATTTATAAAGAGATTATAGTGAAGCAATAAACCGAGAGGAAAACCAAATGGTGAAAAAAATATCAACGTGTGTGTGATCGTAGTAGAATGAACAGACGTTCATTCAGAAATGAAATAAATGAACTTGTTTCAACCATTTCATTCACCTTTCAACTCCGTAAATTTAGGGCGATAAAAACAAGAATAGGAAAAACAAAATGGATTACAGTGAAAATAGAACTTTAACTAAAGTGTTAATTGAATACAAAATTATCAAAAAATGTAAATAATTTTTTGATGTTTTACTCTAGTAAAGTAAAATTAAAAAACATTTTGGAATTTAGAATTAAGTATTGATAATTAAAGTTATTTAATCTTTAGTGTTTAGATAACTATTAAAATAAAACATGTCTTTATAATTAATATTTTACGTAGTTCCCCTAACAATAAAATAATAAAAAAAATTACTAAAAATAAATTTATGTAAAAAGAAATCTTTTTAAAAAATACACTTTACTTAAAATTGCACTAAAAAGTAAAAAATAAAATCACTTTAAAGTGTGTGCGCTCAAATTATAATAACACCAAATGTGGAAGCAAATGTTTTACGATCTTATTATAATTTGAGCGCACACACTTTAAAGTGATTTTATTTTTTACTTTTTAGTGCAATTTTAAGTAAAGTGTATTTTTTAAAAAGATTTCTTTTTACTTAAATTTATTTTATACTTTTTAGTCGTATTCAGCACCTCTAGAACTGCTATCGCCATCTATGATTGAAATAGTGAACTATTCCATATTCCGCATATGAAAGTTTAGTTAATTAATTACCACTAATAGATAAATAATTCAGTGGATTTTTCAATTGATTCGTGTATTATTAGCAGGAGCAAGCGCATATGCAAAATTTCAAGTTGATTGAATGACGGGAAGTTGTTGAAATATCGATTCTAAAATGCCGCAAACAAACAAACAAACAAACAACCCGTGGACAAACGGACAGTGTGAGTTAAATAAAGTGTATTAATAAAAGTATTCGAAAACATTCATAATAAGTTATTTTCTTAGTTATAAGTCCCTAATTAACACTTTGAGTTGCGTCATTTCCTGCCAGAGAGTTATTAATCTTTCAAAGTCAATATATTTTATTTTTTATTTTTTAATTCAAAATATGAATAATATTATTTTAAATTTTATAATCAAATTTATTCTTTTATTTTCAGTTTCATCCATCTTTAATAAAGATTTAATTCTTTATTCTATTATGTGATGGAAATAATTTACAATTACATTTCACTAAATATAAATACTAGAAATTAAAAAAATGTTAAAATAGAGGTTTTCATCTATTTGATTTTTTATTTTTGTTTTTGATTACAAACAAAAAATATTGAATACTACGTTCTTATATATTTTTTTTATTTATTTAATGTAATAAAGTAATTGTTCTTTTTTTATTTTCAGTTTCAGTTAGAAATAACGTTTTTAAATTTATGATTTCATTGTATTTCATTTTCATTTGTCATTTCTCTAGAGTTGAATGCTATTTTTAACGAATGTGTTATTGTACTCACATTTATCTTTAAAATTAAATTAAATTTATATTATATCAATCAATGTATCAATGCGGGTTCAGGCCAAATCCATCAACTTTAGATCAGATATTTTCATTAAGGCAGATATTAGAAAAAAACGCGAATTCAATATTTCTGTTCACCAATTTTTTGTAGACTTTAGAAAAGACCGGGAAAAACTTTTTCAAATTTTGATCTTAATGGGAATTCCCAAAAAACTAGTACGTATGATTCAAATTTGTCTTGAAGGTTGTAAAGGAAGAGGAAGATTCGGGAATCAACTGTCAGAAACTTTCGAAATTCGGAATGAGTTAAAACAAGGGGACTCACTATCACCAATTTTATTTAATTTAGTACTGGAATATGTAATTAGACAAATTGGAGATAAATCAAAGGGAATCTAATTAAACAAAAAAATTCAAGTATTAGGTTACGCAGACGACTTAAATTTAATAGGAGATTCGGAAATTGCAATTAAAGATAGCGTAGAAAAATTAATCGAAGCAGCAAAAGAGGCGGGGCTAGTAATGAATAGTGCTAAGACAAAGTATTTAGTAACAGAGAATAATAGTATTAACACACAAATTTAAATACTTAGGTTCTTTAATCACGAAGAATAATATTCGAGAAGCAATCGGGTAACGCCTGTTATCATGCAGTAAAGGGGCTTATCTCGTCAAAATTATTATCAAAGGGGATCAAAATTAAAATAATATATATAAAACAATTATTTTGCCGGTTGTATTATATGGGTGTGAGGCATGGACTATGACCTTAGGAGAGGAGAGTAGATTTAGAGTATTTGAGAATAGAACACCAATTATGGGCCAAAGAAAGATTAGGTCACCGGGGAATGATGGAGACTGTATAACGAGGAATTGCATGACCTCTATGCATCTCCAGATATAGTTAGAATTATAAAATCGAGAAGGTTGCGATGGGCAGGGCACGTGACTAGAATGAGAGAGGAAAGTTTGGCGAAAAATATATTGGTAGTGAGACCGAGTGGGAAACGTCCGCTTGGAAGACCAAGGATGCGGTGGGTGGATAATAGAATAGGGAATAGGGATACCTGGAAGATGTGTGGTTGCTGCGGCCAAGAACTCTCGAGTTTCGTAGAACCACAGAGATAGATAAATATTATATTATATATTATTATCAATATGATCTATTTATTATTTATTGTGTAATTTAATTAATATGTTTTTAATTATTTTTTTTTACTGTTGAATAAGGAACTTTTAAAAAATTAATTCCATATTCACAGATATAAATATCTACAATTTTAATCACTGCATATTATTTTATTTATTATTTATTTATAATTTAGAGATTAATTGAGATAATAATTTTTTTTATTAAATAGAAAGATATTGCGTTTTACAGTTAATTATTAAGATTTTTTTGACAATTTTATGATTCTAATTGATATTATTAATATTTTTTTGCATATTAAAATTTATATAAATTGATTATTTCTTCATTTTTTGATCTCTCAAAAGAAATTTATATGATGCTATTGAATTAGTCTATTCTACATATTATTTTAAGCAAACTTTGTAATTCAATTTCTTCTTTTGGTAATTAAAAAAACTCTGAGATTTATTATGTGTTAAGTAAATAAAATGAGATTTCTTTCTTAAGTCGTTTCCTGTTCGTTAATTAACTTACGTATTTTGTAGTTTATCCTGAGATTAATTATAGAGTTAAAATTTCCATTTAAATCATGCAAGACGGTGTTCTCTCTAAGAAAAAAAATAATAAATTGTTCAATTTTTATGTTTAATTTTTTATTTAGATTTAATATAACTAGAACTTTCAATTGGAATAAATTATAAGTCTATTATAAGAGTTCCGGGATATGATGGGGTGGTTTCTTGAAACAGGATTGTGCGACCATCGGGCTAAGCCCCGGGGGCGGAAAGCAACAGGTCGTTCAACCTCCATTACCTAGAATATATAATTACATGGAGTTTCTAAACAAAACGGTTTATTGTTGCTCTAAAATAAAATAAAATTAATATTACCTTCTATTTGAAAGATATATCGATTTATTTATCATAATTTTATTTCAATTTTATAACACTTTTAAACATATTTTTATTTTAAATATTTTTCATATAATTTATTTAACATTTTTATCATCATATTGATTAAAATTGTTTCTATTTCATTAATTAAATATCATTATAACAGTGTTAATTGTAAATTACTATGAATAATTAATCAAAAAACAAACAGCTATAATTAGCTTTTTTTAAGGAAATTAAATTTTATATATAAGATTATAATTATATAAGAGTGCCTGATTCACCGAACAGACGCTCGGTACCTTAAAAATATTATTCCTTATGGTCTGTGAATATTGTTTTAAGATTATTATCGATTCGGTTGGGATTATTAATAAATTCATTGGGGCAATTAAAATGAATATCATCTTATACTAAACTTATCATGTAGTCTGTCTCGCAGCCATACCGCACTAATCTCAGTTTGGCCCAGGCGGGCGGCGTTTCGGTTTGTGTTCATTAGTTTTTCCCATAATTTTTGCATAGTGATTTTTGTCAACATTAACTTTACACAGGGTGTAACAACTGTAAAACTTTTTGCATGTTAATATCAAGGGATATAACCAACCAATTAGGTTGCCCTCTAAACGGGGTAGAGGTGTTGTGTGATAGTTACAACAATGAATCCTCTCAACTTTTTTTCACCCTGGTTTGGAAGCCACTACATTTCATTTCTAGAAGCTTCCTAAATTTGATTACGCAAGTGAGTGAACCTCGCACCAAAGCCTGAATAAATAACTTTTTTTTCCATTAGCAATCAAGAATTAAGATGTTTATAAATATCAATATTTAGAAGTAATTTTAATTTTTCACCTTCTTTGTTTATTTTATCTAATTAATTTTGTCGCGTAAAAAAGATGTATGAAACCTGTTTTAAATATCCCACATAGATAATGAATGTAACAAAGGCACTTGGGGGTTTGATCTTGAAATAATGATAACAAATCACTGGTGATATTTTTGTTCGTTGTAGCCAATTCTACACCGAAAATTTCAATATCAATTTTTACTATCTTGCCAGAGATAGTATTGCGATCACGAAAATTTTCGATGTTGAGATTTTGATGTTTTATACGTTTTGAAGGTTCCTGAATCATTTTCACTAAGGTTAAGAAAAATGTCTGTCTGTCTCTCTCTCTCTGTGTGTGTGTGTGTGTGTGTGTGTGTGTGTGTGTGTGTGTGTGTAGACAAGATTACTCAAAAACGGTTTGAGTTAGAATCTTGAAATTTGGTATATGGGCATTATTCAAAATTCGTAGTTTTCTATCAACTTTTGAGAAATGTAGCTCAACCGCAAGAGGATCATTATATACAACGTTTGGATTTTTTTTCCTCTAAAGTGACCGTAAAAATAAAGATATATGTTTGATTTGAAGAGTCTATCTCTATTTAAAGTTGATGAAAAATCGATTTCAATTTGTCATAAGTGAAAACAGGCAGACATGAAGCGAAATTGAAAAAAAGATTATAATAATAATATTTTAGAATAAAATTACGAAATATATTTATCATTCCTTAAAGATTAAATTATAAATAATATAAATTTTATATTTGATTATTATAAATAAAAAGTAAAAAATATAACCTTCTTTCTTAATTAAAATATAGTTAAGTATAGTATAGTCAATGTCAATATAATTTCAGTAATAATCAGTAGTACCTCTTGGTCGAAGCAGCGTAGCAATTGGTTGAAGCCATCAAATTATAACAACATATATATATAATGTATGGTAACAATTAATTTAATTAAAAAAATAATTACAATTATTTTATCCCAAGAGACATCTTAGCAAATAGATTTTTCAGTTTAATATCTAATATGTGAATTAAAAAAAAAATGATCTTAATAAATTTCCATAAATTGCAAATATTCTTATTTCAGATACTCATATTATTTATTTAATGATTACATGAAATATATATTATCGCATATAAATTGTATTAATTAAATAATATTCAATTTCACTTTTAATGTCAACCGCTGATTTGTAGATATAAATTTATTTAAATATTACTATTATTATTATTACTATTAGATATCTCAAATAATCACAATAGTATAAATAATATGAATTTGTCATGAAACGTGAACTGTGTCTAATGAATTAGACATAAATTATAAGGATTGTGGTGTAACTATTTACAAAGTGAATGTTGACTCGCCATCCATTGAAACCAATGCAAAGCAAAGCTATATACCTACAGAATTTGAAATTAGCAAACTGTCCAAATTGCGATATAGGATAGTTGGAAAGATAAAGAAAATTTTTATCATTGAAATTTAATTTATTTATTAAAATAAAATATTTTTTTTAATTACTTTAAATAAAATATCTTATATTCTTCGCTTTCATTTATAAAAAGTTTAAATATTTTGGTATTAAAGAGGGTAATGGATAAAATTAGCTTTTGCTTTTATAAGAAAATATAAGGGAAAATTAATGAAATACAAATCAAAAGAATTCACTTCTTCCTTTTTTTGATTTCACTTAATTAATCATTATAATAATATTTTTAAAATATATATATAATTAAAATAAATCTTTAAACGAAAACGTGTACCGAAATTACAAAAAAAAAACAGGTTCATTTCAATAAAATGTTCCAAGTAATATGAATTAATTTAATACTTAATTTAAAACCGATGTGTGTGTGTGTGTGTGTGTAGGTAAATAATATATTAGTACCGGGACCCCGAGCCTCGGCTCGGTACTTAAGTTAAAAAAAATGATTCATTATTATTGGGTTTGGCTGGTAATATTAATACCTGGGACACCGAGCTGTCGCTCGACCCTTTAAAAAATATTAATCTACAATTAATTATTTATTACAATTATTAAATGTTGCATCATTGCATCAATCTGATTAAAATGAATTGAACTGGGGTCCTCAATAATACAAACAAACAATTTTAGCTAGCATAATAAGATTAATCCAAGTAATATCGTCTATTTCTATTCGACACTATTTTCAGTTATGAAATGAACAGTCAGTAGAGAGTAAAAAAATTGTAATTGAAGACCGTTGTTTTTAAAAATAATTAAATTATTTTATAGATTATAAAATAAAAATTATTGTATTAACATTAAAAATATTGAAATAAAAAAATAATAGTTTGATTTAATAAACTAAAATATTATAAACATTTTTAATGTGAATTTCTCAGGGAGGTAGGGAGCCCAATTCATTTAACCATCCATGTTGTATAAGGAATCTTAATTTCTTAACACTCCGTTTTTTCAAATTTAAAATAGAGGGAGAGAAAGAGTTTCAATTATATTCGAATAGTCTATATATTCTATATATGAGTATTTTTTTTTTCTGAATTTAATACCAAGTTGATTTTCAAAATTTTCTATTCTTTATGCATATGATTGATTACATGTGTTAAAATTTAAACAAATTCAAATATTCTAATTTATAAATTTATATAAAATTTAATATTATTTTTTCGAGACTAATGGCAAATACCGGTGGCCCTAGTCAGAGCAAGAGAAGACTCCTTTTGGTAGCGGCCCAGTCGATGATGTTATATGGATCGGAGATTTGGGCTTTACAACTATATTTTAAGTGAAAAAATGATTTCTTGGTTATATAAAAATTAAAATATGATTCTTTATATCTTTATTATACAGAAAAGTAGGCGTGTTAATATAAAATATATACCTGGGACACCGAACTATCACTCGACCCTTTAACCAATTTATACAATTTATTTTTATATACTTTAAAAATTTTACAATTTTTTAATTATTTATTATAATTGTTAAATGGGATTTCTAAAAATGACCCATTAAAAATTTGTTTCCTAAAATGTTTCAAATTAATTAAAATAAATTGTATAAATGTTCATTTATAAAATCTATATATCTGTGAGTTTGTTTTTCGATTTTTTAAATTTTGATTTTGGATTCGATTAGAGCTTAAAATGTGTAAATAAATGTAGAGTGGTCTTGGTTTTTTTAAAATTCGTTTGGGAACATGGTCAAATCGGCAGTCAAAGTTGAAAATTCCCCATATATTATAACTACTGTAATTAGTATTATTATAATGTAAAATTATAAAGAAAAAATGTTTAGACATTATTATAGACATTTTCATTCTGTAAATTAAATAATTTTATTTCATTTAAATAAATATCTATTTTTAAATATTTTTTTCTCTCTACATTATTTATCTAATTCTCACAATATATT
Organism: Labia minor; assembly: GCA_963082975.1. NCBI lineage: Eukaryota > Metazoa > Arthropoda > Insecta > Dermaptera > Spongiphoridae > Labia > Labia minor. The sequence continues at coordinate 41,733,975 of OY720347.1, read as the reverse complement.
AAGATCATACCGGGACCCCGAGCCTCGGCTCTGTAATTAAGTTAAAAAAAAAAAATTCATTATTATTGATAAATATATATCGTAATTTATAATTATAAAATATTATTAAAATATATATTTTTAATTTTATTTCGAAATTAAATAAAAAATTTTAAAATATTTTAAATATAAAAAAAATATATATTTTTAATTTTATTTCGAAATTAAATAAAAAATTTTAAAATATTTTAAATATAAAAAAAATATTAATACAATATTCTTTAAAAAAAGGCGGGAGTCAAATTTCAATATAAATGTCATTTGTGATGTCATCAATATATAAATTAATAATAAATAATATTAATAAATATTAAATTTAATAAAAGAACAATGAATAAATAAATATAAAATAGTAATTTATTAAAATGTAAACAATAGATAAAAAGAAAAAAAATAACAAATTCATTATTTTCATTTTCATTTTCATTTTTAAATAACGATTCACCCGGAGAGTTTCGAACCGACGAAATCCACTCGTTAAAACATCACTTTACCATCTGGACTAAATGTATTTAGATAAAAAATTGTCATTTTTTTACTGTCTTAGCAGGCAGATTTGATGTTTTTTATTTTATTTTTTTTTTTTGAGAGAGATTAATAAATATCTATATATATTTTATTAAAAATAAATATTTTTAATTTTATTTCGAAATTAAATAATAAATTTTAAAATATTTTAAATAAAAAAAAATATTAATACAAATAAAAATGGAGGCCAATTTTGACGTTTTCCATATATAATTTTCAATTAAGAAATTAATAATGAAGCTGAATGTTTCAAGAGATATCATCAATAAAACTTAATTTTTCTTTATAAATACTATATCTAGTGTGAATTTGAAAAAAATCGTTAGAGCGGTTTTTGAGAACCAATATATATAGATAGATAGATATATACAATTTTAGCTAGCATAATAAGATAAGATTACGAAATATTTAAAAAAAATTCTATTAATATTTTGATATTTTAAATTGAATATATGATAGATAATATAAACAATTAAATTGATTTAATTAGAAAAATAAATTTAAAAATTTGCAAAAAAAAATTATAATTTTGAATTTAGATTACTTATACATTCAGAAACATTAATTTATTTACCTGATCTATTTGGATTTAAAAATATTCTTATTACAATTTTAAATTTAAATTTTTTGTTTGTATTGATAGCAAAATTTACTTTTATTTTTTTTTATGTAATATATATATATATATATATATGTAAGTTCGGGTTTGGCCACGGGAGGGCGTTGGATTGAACAGAGCCAGACACACACGAACAGAAAGAAACAAGCATTCATCATAGAAGCACCTATCCACTATTATTTTGTTATATATTTTTCCCCTTATGAATTTAACCAAGTTACGCTACCAAGAGACTTGAGATTTGTTTCTCTATACATTTCAGGTACTAGCTTGGCCATTTTAAAATCAATGTACATATGTAAATAAATATCTCTATACATTTCAGAAACTACATCTCACTTCTTTTATCTCCAAATAAATCCCTCACTTATAAAACAAATCGAGCTTCTTCCGAGATGGCAGCGAAGGTTATAATACATATGGTCAAGGAGCAAGTTGATGGCGCTATGGTGAGTTCCTTCCACGCTATCAGTTTCCAGGGCTCTTCCCTGACTTACTTATTTCCTGAAAAGTACCGTCACGAATCTCATCACCTTAAGCTGATGAAATTAAGCGTTATTCAGGCAGCCTGTAAAAGTATGACAAGGGTCGGGAATTTCAGAAACCCAAAGGTGGCTCTAGATGAAGATATAAGGAAATTATATTTAGACAATGATGATAATTTCATTTTTAAAGACGAAATGCTTGAAGAACAATTAAATAATTCTATTAATTTAACAAACATGGATAACACCATTGACATAAATAATTCAATCCACGTATTAAAGGATATTGAAAAAAAATTCAATTTAGAAATATTTTTAGGCAAAAACCAAGATGTCGATGTATGGATTGAAAAATTTGAAAAAGAATGTTTGAGGTTCGATCTACAAAATGAAACAATAAAAATTCAAGCATTAAAATATTTTTTGGCAGACATTGCTAAAAATTGGTATGAATTAAATCTAAAAAAAAATCTACATTTATGGGCAGATTGGAAAAAATCAATCTTATTAACTTTTCAAAAGAGAGGATGGTCCCAAGTTAGAAAAGCTTTTAATTTTAAATTTCTAGGGGGCTCCATAATAAGTTATTGCATTGAGAAAGAAAATCTTTTAATAGATTCGGACCCTCATATCTCAGAACAAACTAAAATTAATTTAATTGTCATTGGATTACCATTAAAAATTCAAGATGAATTAGATAAATTTCAAATAAAGAAATCTGATCATCTCATAAGTATATTGCAGAAATATGAGAATATTCCATTACATAAAAACAACATTAATATAAAACAAAGTAATAAAATTGAATGTCTTGAATGTTTAAAACTAGGTTTTTCTAAGAGATTTCACCCAGTGCAACTATGTAGGAATATTCAAAATAAAACACGCCCAAAAGTAATGCTTGGTGAAGAACAATTTAATGAATTGGTTAAAAAAAAACTAATTATGCCCTGCGATAAAACCCAGCTGATTAAATTAAATGTAATAATTAATAAGAATAGATATTTAAAAGGAATCTATGACACCGGTTCTAATATATCAATCATCAATTTAAATGTGGTGAAAGGATTAAATGATAAATTGAAGGACCACAATAAAATTTTATTCAAAACATTAGCTGGTTTTTGTCGTGTTGATGGACAAATTTCTTTAAAATTAAAAATAGGTTTAATAGAAAAACAAGTAAATATATTCTGTATTAATAATAATAAATTTTCCTTTGAATTGATTCTGGGATTAGATTTAATAACGAAATTTAAACTATGTCAAAATAATGAATTAAAAATATTTCAAAGAATAAATTTTAAAAATATACCGTTAAATAAAAATAAAGATATTAAAAGCTTAGAAAATAATTCAAACCCATTTAAAAATAAAACCTTAACAAATGATTTCTCCTTAAACCATATTAATAAAAAAAATAAAATTATATTTAATAATACATTGTATAATATAAATATAAACGAATACATAAAATTAGAAGAATATGGACACTATTTAAATCATTTAAATGCAAAAGAAAAAGATAAAACATTTTTATTATTAAAAGAAAATAATGAATTATTTGCAAAAAACAAATTCGATGTAGGAAAAATAAAAGATACAGAGGCTCAAATAAAATTGCGTGATTATCAATATATATATAAAAAACCCTATAGATGTTCTGTCACAACACAGAATGAAATAGACAGTCAAATAAAAAAACTTTTAGAAATGAATCTAATTGAAGAATCAAGCTCGCCTTTTGCGGCTCCAGTAACATTGGCTTATAAGAAAGACGAAGAAAAAAAATCACGCCTATGTATCGATTATTCATGTCTAAACAGGATTTTATTACCTGAGTCTCATCCTTTCCCAAGAATTGATGATATAATGATAAAGGCAGGAAATTGCAACTGGTTCACGGCATTGGATGTTAATTCGGCCTTTTGGTCTATACCATTAAGAAGAAAGGATAGGGAAAAGTCGGCCTTTGTAACACAAAATGGCCACTTTCAATGGAATGTACTCCCATTTGGACTTCGAGCTTCATCTGGAATATTTCAAAGAATTCTTGCAAATTCCATTAGGAGAAATAATTTAAACACGTTCTGTATGAATTATATTGACGACATCCTTATTTTCTCCGAAAGTTTTGAAAAACATTTAGAACATTTAAAGTTAGTTTTTAAGATGTTGAAAGAAGAAGGTTTTAAGCTGAAATTATCAAAATGCAATATCGCGAAAAATGAAATTAAATATTTAGGACATATTATTAAAAAAGGCAAAATAAGACCTTTAAAAGATAACTTGATAGCAATAAAAGATTTCAAAATTCCAAAAGATAAGAAAAATGTACGGCAATTTCTTGGTAAAATAAATTTTTATTATAAGTATATAGACAAATCGGTAGAATTGTTAGAACCTCTTCATAATTTACTAAGAAAAAATGTAAAGTTTGAATGGACGGACAAATGTCAGAGTGCTTTTAATAAAGTAAAAGAGCTTTTATGTACCTCGCCAATATTATTAATTTTTAATCCAAATAAGAAGAGTTACATATTTACGGATGGATCGTCGGAAGGAATCGGTGCAATATTGAAGCAAAAAGATGATGAAGGATTCTTACATCCAGTAGCCTACTTTTCAAAAAAACTAACTCCACTACAAAAGAAAAGAAAGGCTATCTATTTGGAGTGTTTAGCTATAAAGGAAGCTGTACAACACTGGCAATACTGGCTAATAGATAAACCATTTACAGTCATCACAGACCACAAACCCCTGGAAAATTTCAAAGTAAATGCAAGACCAGATGAGCCCCTTGGTGAATTAATTCTTTATCTTTCCCAATATGACTTTGAAATCATTTACGCCCCTGGCAGCACAAACACTGAGGCCGACGCCCTTTCCAGAAATCCAGTCCTCAGTGATTGTCATAATGAAGATGTCATCAAAGTGGTAAACTTAATAACACAAGAACAAATAATGGCAGACCAAAGTTTAAATATCACTGAAATAAACAATTCTAAAAACATTATAAATGAAAAAGGAGTTTATTTAAAGAAAATAAATGATGACAAAAGAATATTTGTATCTATGTCCTTAGGAAAAAAAATAATAGATTTAACTCACAACTACTATGGTCATATAGGGGTAAAACATATGTTAAGTAAAATTAGACCTGAGTACTATTTTAAAGGAATGGATTTTTTAATACGAAAGTATTGCAGAGAATGCAAGGCATGTTTAGAAAATAAGTCAAGAAGAGAGAGATTACTCGGAAAAGCATCCATTTTGGGTCCAGCAACAAGACCCTTTGAAATCATGTCCCTGGATACAATAGGGGGTTGCAAAGACAGATATACAAAAAAAAGATACATGCATGTGCTCATTGATCATTTCTCAAGATTTGTCTTTATTTTAACATCAACAACTCAATCGTCAAAAGATTTTATTAAACTTATAAAAAAGGTTGACGATTCGAACCAAATAGATAACCTGTTGGCGGATCAGTATCCCGGGATAAATTCGGAAGATTTTAAAAAATTTTTAACTAAGAATAACATAAAACTGATTTTCACATGTACTGATTGTCCGGAGTCAAATGGTTTAGTTGAACGAGTGAACCAGTCTTTAACAAATAGGCTGAGGATAAAGAGAAATGATTCTAAAAATAAAGGAAAAGGATGGGCCGTTTTGGCAGAAGAATGTGTCAGAGAATATAATGGAACAACACACAGTTCCACCAGATTCTCTCCTGAATATTTACTACTTGGAAAACATTCAGAGATAGTTCCAGAAGAATTTAGCAAGGAAAGAGATCTGGAATATGATAGAAAAGAAGCTTTAAAATTCTCGAATAAGTCAGCTGAAGAAAACAGATTCAGAATAAATAAACAAAGAAGGGATTATTCATTTAGGAAAAATGACTTAGTTTATGTAGAATTAGGAAATAAATTAAATAGAGACAAGCTAGACAAAATTCGAGACGGGCCGTACAGAGTTATAGAAAGAATATCAAACTCTATATATAAAATAGAAAAGAATAAAAAAAATAAAAAATTTTCCTTATTTCATATTAAAAATCTTTTACCCTTTACAAAATAATGTGACGGTACTTTCTTTTGTGGGGGAGATGTAAGTTCGGGTTTGGCCACGGGAGGGCGTTGGATTGAACAGAGCCAGACACACACGAACAGAAAGAAACAAGCATTCATCATAGAAGCACCTATCCACTATTATTTTGTTATATATTTTTCCCCTTATGAATTTAACCAAGTTACGCTACCAAGAGACTTGAGATTTGTTTCTCTATACATTTCAGGTACTAGCTTGGCCATTTTAAAATCAATGTACATATGTAAATAAATATCTCTATACATTTCAGAAACTACATCTCACTTCTTTTATCTCCAAATAAATCCCTCACTTATATATATATATATATAAAAGATATTAAGTATCATTTAGATAAATGGATAAAAAATAAGAGTGGAAATGAGAATGATTTGCTTAATTTTATGGTTCATTTCCTTATTACTCTATCAAAGAAAATTTAAAAAGTCAGTTTTTTATGTTGCTTTTTAAGTTAAGTGATTAAATTGAGCACGCGTAATTTATTTTATTTAAAATAAAAAAAAAATGAGAAAGGAAATAAAATTATATTATATATATAATTGAAAATAAATGATAATAATTTAATATATTTGTAAAGAATAGTAAACAAGAGTATAAGTAAAAATAATGTAATACTATTAATAATATTAAGTTCGGAAAAGCACATTATAATTTATTTCAATTCATAAGTTGTTGTATAAATAATTTTTTATTTTTACTTTTTTATCTAAAATAAACATGTGTACTGATTGAATAATTATTTAAAGATCAGATGATAAGATTCAATCAGTGCATGAATCAGAATTAAATAAAGTTTCTTTTATTATATATATTGAAATATAGAATATATAAATATACTGTTAATATTAAACAAAGTTAATGGCCTTTATAAAATAAAGTCACAATTGCAGTCAGGAGACGGATTCGGATTCGGTTCCTTGCAACTTCTCTCTCTCTCTCTCTCTCTCTCGACGGTCCTCACAGCTTCGTCCGCCTATAACCCCTTATATTCCTTTCTTATTCAAAATTATTTTCAATTCATTTGTTGCAAAGATACATACATAATTTTCAGGTTAAAAGATATACATTCAATTGTTTTGTAAATTTTTATTAAATATTAGGGATATTTTTCTAAATGAAATATCATTTCAAGATCAACAAGCAGTTTAATGATTTGATAAGCGTTACAAAAAATAATTAGCGTTCGACAATATAGGCAAATTAAAACAATAATGCAAAAAAATATGTGTAGTGCTGAGTTCGCTAGGACAAGTAGTGTACACAACAAAGATAGAAAGAACTATTTTTAAATTAAAAATAATATATATATATATATATATATATATATGATATTATTAATGAATTTTATAATAGTGTATTAATGATCTTGTCCAAATATGAAGAAATAATTGGAGAGTATCAGGCTAGCTTTAGAATAGGCCTCTCCACCAAGGTAAATATATTTGTTCTTGGACAATAATTTGAAAAAATGGGTGAATATAAAAAGGAAATGTAATTGATTTTAAAAAAGCATATGACTCTATAGAAAGCCTTTTTAAATCTTTCGAGAATTGTGGGATGGAAAAAAATATTATTTTGATCAAGCCCTGTATACATGAAAAAACAGGAAGGATTGAGATTAGGATCCAGCTTAGCGCAAAATTTAAAATTATATCTGGGCTAAAACAAGGAGACCCCCTCTCTCCAATTTTATTTAACATCCTTTTGGAGAGAGTGGTGAGAGAGGTTTCCGATGGATAGATTGGGGGCCTGCGTTTAGAAGATAAAACGATATTCATGTTGGCGTATGTTGATGATTTAACTTGTCTGGCGGAATCGGCTAGAAGAAGAGGCTGAAAAAATAGGGCTACAGATAAATGAAGATAAGACTAAATACATAATTCTTAGGAATGAAGATAAGACTAAATATATAATTCTTAGGAATATGTGTATGACATCTAGAGATGAATCCTTAAGAGTGAGTGGGAAAAAATTCAGTATTTAGATATCTGGTCTCTCTGCAAATGATGTATCGGGAAGCATTGGGATAGATGCAAGGTTGCAGGCAAGTAAAAGATGTTACTATGGTTTGGTACTTTTTGAAATCCTGCAGCCTATCAACCAAGCTAACGATTCGTATTTATAAGACTATGATATGATAAATTATAATATAAAACTCAAAGAGTGACATAGGCTCCTGGTCCTGGAACGAAAAATCGTGAGGAGGATATTTGGTCCTATATTTGATGCTGGTACCGGGGAGTGGAGAAGGCGATATAACTGTAAGCTGCAGGGTTTGTATGGTGGGTATATTAAAGAGCAGAGAGACGACTTCAATGGTTAGGTCATTTGACACGAATGGACAGTTCACTTATGAATTTACTCCAACCGACAAAAGACCTGTGGGAGGCCCGAGATTGAGATGGTCGGATGGAATAAGGAACAATTTGGCTGCGATAGGAGAATGAGACAACTGGAGTGACAAGTTCAAAGACCATTCATTGTGGAAGCGGATTTGTCCATCATAGCGGAGTACATTGAGCTTAATCGCATAAAGTAAAGTAAGTTATAAATGATACAAATTATAGAAAATACAGAATACAAAAATTTATGAATGTTTTCATATAAATATACATTTTTTTTTACTTTTTACTTTCTTATCCTGAGTAAAAAAAAACTATTAAATAAATTGATATATTAATTTATTTTTTATCTTTTGTGGTTCATTTAAGATATTTTGATGTGATAGCTGTAAACATGTTATTTGAAGATATTGTAAATATTTACAAATTTTAATAAAAAATAATGGTAAGCATAATATTGAGGGGATGTTTAGCGTAGAACAGTGAAACACTTAATTATTTATATTTAGTATTTTCGAAACATTTGTAATTTTTTTGTGAGCGGTTTATTAAAAATTTAATTAAAATTTTATACACACATAGCTTAGGTAGCATAATTTAATTCTATTCATGTTGATTAAAATTCATAAATAATAAAGGCTATTGATTTATGAATAAAATTAAACTACAAGTCGATTTTCAAACTTGATATACTAGACAAGTTTAGTTCGAACTTTATAAACCCCTCATTAAGTGGTTAGTAGATGATACTTGCAAAGGGACTAATGCCATGTTGGGGTCAGTTGGGCGAAGTCACTCAGGACAAATTCGTTTTCGAGTTTTTCAATTGGAATTGTGAGAAGGAAGAGCCAATTGTGGAGTATTCAAGAGCCTTGGATCTCTTGATTGCTCCACTTGACTTCGGTCCCCAGCTTTGACTCTTGTCTCCGTCGAGGACAATGGCTTGCCAACTAAATTGACCGCGATGAGACAGCTTTCACTCAAACTATTGTTCCAAATACTAATATATCTTATCTGATTAGTCAAGTGGAAACTAATGGAATTGAGTCCATCACAGTTAGATAGTCAAATGGGTTTTTCGCGATTATCAATAATGTTTGGATAGGGGGAATTTAAATGAATACACACAATGTTTTGTGCTTCACATAATTGTTAGTAAAATCCTTTAAATAACTCTATTCAATGGATATTTAAAAATAATTATTTATTATTTTAAATATTTAGGATAGAGATAATTTCTCGGTTATTTAGAGTAATTTAGTAGTTTTGAAAAGAGAGATTCAAATATATCTCGTTGCCCTCTATAGACTACTTTAAAATAGTGATGTTTTTTCATTCTAAAAAAATATTATATCAATAAATAATTAATTATATTCAAAAACCAAAAAATGAAAAAAAGGTAAAAACATTTTGTATTTATGATAAAAATATTATTTAAAAATGTTATTAAATTCAGCTCCAATTTAAATTAATCAATATTATCTGAAGAGAGTATACTAGGAAGTTAGTTCCAGTTGAATTGTAGTTTTGAAAAGCATACATACTAAATTGGATTTAATATTTAAGTTACATTTATGTTTCCTTTAAATAAATGAAGAGACAAATAGAAAATTCAATTAGACAAAATAAAAATTCTTAAAAGAAGAAATAATAACTATTAATAAACATTAGTTAAGTAAATTAATTAATTATATTTTAAACAATAGATTTTTTTTGTAAATTAATTTTGTATGTCTTGTGACTTAAGAATTTTAACATGTTTCAACGTGTACCATACACAAATTTTGAAACTTTAAAATATCTAAATATTTTCATTAAAACTTCATTTTACAACTTATCGATATTTTAGATGAAATTTTTACTAGGTATATTCTAAAAATAAAAATCTTAAAAAATTCTAATCTGCTTTTTTAATTAAATAAAAACACATATTACAATTGAATTGTGCTGCACTTTCTCTGCATCTGCAAGAACTAAGAGTTAATTTAAAATTAAGTGTAAAAAAGAGAAGTAATATGTCCCAAAGTGAGCCATTTTTCCATATTTCTTAATTATTCTAATTTTTAATTTAAACATTATATCTAAATTTAAAAAACTAGACTTATATTCTTTTAATTAAATTTAAATTTTATATTTAATTCCAAATTAATTCAAGTTTCAAATAAATAAGTAAAACTAGATATTATCATTGATATTAGTTAAATTAATAAAAGTAAAAATTCCTTTTGTCTGTGTTATATTTGATTTAATATTATTTATTTAACATTACTTGTTTTATTTTTAGCTTAAAGTCGTATCAAGATAACCCGGATTTATAGAGGGAAAATAATTTATAAAACGGAAAGCTTTAAATGGCTAAATTGCCGATAGGCCTTTAAATTAAATAATAATATAAAAATAATCAAAATAACATACACGTATGCTATTTCATAAAATTTGATTGTACGAATAATAAATATATTGATAGGAAATAAAAGGCGTTAAGTGGAATGAAAATTAATCTTCCCTACAATATATAATTCTAAATAATTAAATTGTTTCAGATAACAAATTTTTACATTTGTTAAAATGTTTATAAACTCGTAATATTAAATTATTAAATGAAAATGATTAAAAATATACAGTTAATCGATAATTTTCAAATATTATATAATTGGTTGAAAATCAAATCTAATAAATACTTTCCAATATATTTCATTAAACTTAAATAATAAAAAAGTATTTTCACATATCCTATATTTCTAGAATTAATCTCTCTTCAAGTTCAATTACTTTACTTTACGAACATTGCAACAGATGTGTTAAGAACAATTCTAATAAAAAATATATACGCGACTTCAGATAGACGATATATTTAAAAATATATTATATACATAACATTTTAATATTTATTAGATATAATTTTCTTAGATAAGGTAGCAAAAATAGAAATATTTGAAAACTTTTATTATTATTTATTATAAATTATTTTATTATAAACTCTAAAATGTTATTAATGTCTTTTTCTATTAGATAATAAATTAATCTTAATTCTATTTATCTATCTGGAATTTTTGATGAAAATAATTTATAATAATTTATTAATTACTATCTCGTAAGAGATAGTATTGCGATCACGAAAATTTTCGATGTTGAGATTTTGATGTTTTTATACGTTTTGAAGGTTCCTGAATCATTTTCACTAAGGTTGAGAAAAATGTCTGTGTGTGTGTGTATGTATGTAGATTACGCAAAAACGGTTTGAGCTAGAATGATGAAATTTGGTACATAAGCATTATTCAAAATTCATAGTTTTCTATCAACTTTTGAGAAATGTAGCTCAACCGGAAGAGGGTCATTACCTACAACATTTTGATTTTTTTTCCTCTAAAGTGACCGTAAAGATAAAGATATATGTTTGATAATTTTTCACATGATTAAAAATTGTATAAAACTGCTATATATAGAATTTCAGCTTGATTGATTCGCTGAAATTACCAGAATTAATTTTTTAACATTGCAAATCTCACGCGCCAACACGTGACGTGGTGCCATCAACAAAAAGTCAAACATGCGCTGGTTTAATATTTATTATTTATAATTTATAATTAATTAAAATTAATTTAAATATAATATATTATGTTATTTAATCCAATTCAAATTGCGAGATAGTCGAGTGGAGACACTCCAGCTAATTTTTATTTAAATGTCACCAAGGTTTTTATTATATGTCTACGGATAAAATTTGAATTTTTCTGACTATTATACCTGAAGAAGTACTTGAGACCGAAATGTCGGTATTATTTGAAAAGAAAAGGAATGTGTGTTGATTTGATTTTCAACATCCCTATTTTATCTCCTTTTTGGCTAAAGAAACATTTTTTTTTCTCTCTTTCTCAAAAAGTAACAATTATTTCATATAAATAAATATCTTAGTAATTTTACTAAATCAATACTTACTCTAATATTATGTTTCGAATTCAATGTTTAACATCGAAATGAATTTCATTTTGCTTAGCAGTTATCTATTTCATGTGTTCCATTGAATTCCTATCACGTTTGCACAAACCACAGTTATGAATGTCCTACCTATTCGAGATGTTTTAATAAACTTAATGCTTCAATAAATAATCCGAGTATCTCAACAGTTATTTTGATGACACATTGTGTCCTTTGTAACTTTCTCGTATATTTTATGAATAGTGTCATAAAGCAGTCAGACTGTGCGAATTGGAGAGAGAAAAATAAATTGGTCGTAAGTAAACCAAGTTGATGTACGATTTGACATTTCAACTAGACATTCTACCTCTTAAATATAGGCAACTTTTTCAAGAATAAAATTTTTGTATCTTTTGAAATCAAAGTTAACTATTTAATTTATCATTTTAATTATGAACATTAATAATAAGATATTAATGAAATTTAATTAAAAAGTACCTTTAATAGATACAATGGGGTCAATTTTTTAAAAGTAGGCAAATGAAAAATATCGATTTTCTTATAAATATTTATTACTAGCTGCTCAGAGCGCCTTCGGCGCACTTCACACCTAGAGGGGGGCTCCGCCCCCTTTACCCCCGAATGGTACATAGTATTTGGTTGAAAGTAGTAAAATGTTTTCATCCATTTTGTTTCAATCAGTATATTACATGAAATGCCTATCTCAGCTTTTTCCCTTTTATAACCCTAACTATTTCTAAAGATGAAGAGAGGTCATGCAATTTCTCGTAATGCAGTCTCCGCCATTCCCCGATGACCTCATCTTTCTTTGGCCAATAAATGCGGGGAAGAATCCTATTCTAAAATACTCTGAATCTACTCTCATCTCCCAGGGTCATAGACCATGCCTCCCTCCCATATAATACAACAGGCAAAATAATTGTTTTATATATCTAAAGTTCAAAAATGCCAGAGGTTGAAATAACAGATTTTATTAAAACTAAAAAGTAATTTACATTATTAGTATAATATAGTGTAATATATAGTAGATAATAAAAGGTATATTTACCTAAAAAGTAATAATTAAATTACAAGTTATTTCTATTCAATTATGTAATAAATACAGGAATTTATATTTGACAAGATGACAGTTCAACTCTCTTTATAGAAAATGAAATAGTTCTTACTATTAACACTTAGTCTAATGCGGTGGCTTCCTAAACTGGCGCTAGTTGTAAAAGTCAAATAGGGCGCCAGTTTAAAATATCAAATATACCAAGAACATATATTTGATATTTACACCTTCCCCCCTGAGATCATTTTTCGACCGAATACAATGATAGCTTGCTACTATGAAAGCAATTTGAAATTTTTTTTCTTTTTCCGCAATTCACTTCATACATTGTTGGCGAAATCTTCTTTATTATTGTAAAAGGGCCGATTCTTACTGGATCTGTCTTCTTTCTGTTTAATTTGTTACCTTGCTCTATATACACTTGGTCTCCCGTCTTAAATTCGTAAATTTTTCTGGTTTTGTCGACACGTTTTTTATTTATGTGAAAATTCTTCATTGAGTTTTCAAATGCTTCTCTTCTATCTTTATTGAGGTCATGTTTTTTAAAAATCTCAACTGGACAAATAGATGATTGTTTTCCCATCAGTAAATATGCTGGTTCAAATTTAGTTGAACTATGTATTGTTTTGTTGTATTCTTCTGCGCATTTCTCAGCTATTTTCGACCATGCTCCTTTCATTCCACTATTAATTTTGCATCTTATCCTATTTACCAGTGTTTGGTTTAATCTCTCGTTTAATCCATTTGATGTTGGGCAATCTATACTGGTGAATATTAATCTTATATCTAGTCCTTTTAGATATTCCCTGAATTCTTTTGAATTTAATGCTGTATATTGGTCCGCTAATATGATTTTTATTTTGTTTTTTTCTTTGATTTTATCAATGAGTTTCATGAACTCTTTTGCTTCTTGGCCTTTTGATGTCGATATCCATGCATACCTGGTAAAATGATCCACCAAAATGTGCATAAATTTCTTTGTTGAATTATTCCCTCCGAAACCTCCTACTGTATCGATGGACATGATTTCATATGGTTCAACTGGTGGGCCAAGTTTTTGCATTAAGCCTATTGTTCTACTCCTCCTCGTCTTATTTTCTCTACATATTTTGCACTCTTCACAGAAGTCAGTTATTACTTTATCTAAGTTTTTAAAATAATAATTTGGTCTTATCTTTTCTTTTAGTTGTGCCACACCTATATGGCCGTAATATTCGTGGATTCTTTTTATTATTTCTGTTCCAAATTTTTTAGATACATAAATTCTTTTCCTTTCTTTTAAATTTTTATATATAACATTATTATGTTTTTCTATTCTTTTATCCGAGCTAATTTCTTCCTTGTTTTCCATTTGGTCTTTTACTATTTCGTTTAGTTCAATTAAGTTTACCACCTTTATTCCGTCTTCGTTTTCAAAATATTCCAAAACAGGTTGTCTAGACAATAAGTCCGCTAGAATATTTTCTTTCCCTTTTTTGTAAATAATTCTGAAATTGAATTGAGATAAATAGTGTACTAGATCCCCTAAAATTTCATCGGTCCTTGATTTTGTTTTTAGGTTTTCTAATGGCTTATGATCGCTGCACACTATAAATTCTCGACCCATTAGGTAGTATTGCCAATATTTAATAGCTTCTTTAATAGCTTTACATTCTAGGTGGATTATATCCATTTTTTTTTCTTTCTCTGATAATTTCCTAGAGAAGTAAGCTACAGGATGCAGTCTTCCATCTTTTTGTGGTTGTTTTAATGCAGCCCCTAAGCCTTTCAAACTAGCATCTGTGTCAATGTATACCTCTTTTTCCGCATCGTAAATAGCTAGAATTGGTGAAGAGCATAAGTATTCTTTTATTAAATTAAAACTTTTTTCACATTCTTCTGTCCAGACGAACTCTACATTTTTTTTTAACAATTTGTGTAATGGTTCAAATTTTTCTGCACTATTTTCTATATATTTTAGGTAAAAATTTATAGAACCTAATATACTTCTTACACCAGTTTTATCTTTAGGTGTCTTTAGTTTCTTGATTGCAATAAGATTTTCTTGTGCCGGTGATATTTTGTCTTCTTGAATCAAGTGACCTAGATATTTCACTGATTCTGTTCCAAATGTACACTTTTCTAATTTTATCTTGAATCCTTCCTTTTCCAGAGTTTGTAGGAGCTGTTGAATATGTTCTATATGATCTTCCCATGTTCTCGAAAAAACTAACAAGTCATCTATGTAGTTAATACAATAATCGTCCAAATTGTTTTTTCTTAATATGCTTGATAAGATCCTTTGGAAAATTGCAGGTGCATTCTTATATCCAAAAGGAAGAACGTTAAACATAAATTTCCCGTATTTTGTTATAAATGCTGATTTCTCTCGATCTTCTTTTTTTAGTTGGATACACCAGAAAGCTGAATTTATATCAATCACACTAAAATATTTGCAATTTGGTACCTTTTCTATTATATCACTGATAGTGGGAAAGGGATAGCACTCAGGGATAACTAAGCTATTCAGTCTCCTAAAATCTATACATAATCTAGTCTTCCGACCATCTTCTTTCTTGTATGCTAGTGTAACTGGAGATGCATATGGAGAGTCAGATTCTTCTATTAATTTTGCTTCTAATAGTTTCTTTATTTGTGTTTTTATTTCTAGTTCATCTGGTTTTGTACAATTGTATGCACGTGAAGTGATATATTCATCTCTTTTTAATCTAATTTCGGCCTCTCTTGATTTTACTTTTCCAACATCATATTTGTCTTTTGCACATATGTGTTTATATTTCTCTACTAATTTTAAAATTTGAATTTTCCTCTTTTTTTCTTTTACGTGTTCTATATTTACTTTTAATGAATTTCTATTTGTTTGTTCATTTAAATGAACTTCTGGTTGGGTTTCTTTTTGTTTATTTTCATTTACTTTCTTATTTATTATCCCCTTTTCTAAGTCTAAATTCTTTTCTATATCTATTAATTTTTTTGTTTCATTATTTTTATCTTTTTGCCAGATGTCTAAATTTTCATCTTGAAGAAGCCTAAAACTTTTTATGGCATTTAATCCTAATAGTAAATCGTAAGAAAAGTTATTCTTTTTTATTACGTATACGTTTAATTTATTTGTAATATTTCCTATTTTTAGTGTTATATTTGCTTTGCCGGAAGAGAAGTTAAATCCATTGATCGTTTTGAAAGCACTTTTTTGTTTCAATAACGTTGTTTTTAAATTGTCAATAATTCTTTGATTTATTAGGCTCACATTTGATCCTGAATCATATACTCCTTTTATTTTCTTTTTTTTATCAATTATTACATTTATTTTTATCAATGGATTTAATCTTTCCGGCCTTACTCGTTTAAAGATTCATTATCCATTTCGATTTTTAATTCATCTAAATTTTCCTTTTTTTCATTAAGATTAACTTTTCCTATTTCCCTATAAAATTCTTTATTTCTACAGTAGTTTGGGTTGTGAAAAAGGTTTGGTTTACCAAGTTCTTCACACATGAAGCATGGTTTTTTCCTATTTTGGTTAGTATAAAAATTCTGACTATTTGCATTTCCGGGATTTATATGAGAAAGATTTTTATTCTGATTTACAGGAGTTAAATGTCTTTTTATTTTTTTTTCAACCTTTTCAACTTCTACCTTATTTCTACAAATTTCAGAAGGATGAAACCGGTTTTCTAAACCTCGTGCTTCACAAATAGAACATGCTTTTATATTTTTATTTATTTGTGTGTTTTCATTATTTTCAAAATTTTTTTTAGTAAATTTACTATCTTTTTTTTGTAATTCTAACATAAGTTCATTTGTTGTTTTTATTTCAGATTTATCTAATTCTTCTTGTATCTCTACAGGAAGTCCCACTAAAATAATATTTACTAATCTCTTTTCAGCTGAAATATCCTTTTCAGCCTCTAACACTAACCTTTCTTTTGCTAAGGCATATTCTAAAATAGATCCACCCAAATATTTGTAATTATAAGCTTTTTTTGTTGTTAACCAATCATCCTTTTTAAAAATATCAAAAAATGATGTTTTCCAAGAAAACCAATTTTCAAGGCCAATTTTAATTAAATTCGATGAATACCAATTTTCTGATGGACCAGTCATGAAGTATTTTAGTACTTCAATTTTTTTTCTTTCAGTTTGTATGGAAAATTTTTTACATGCATTTTCAAAATCGTCCATCCATATAATTGGATTTTGTTTTTCGAAATTCTCTAAATAAAATTTTTTACAAATCTCGTGGGTGTCCATATGGTTATTTTCATTTAATTTTTTTTCTAATTCTTTAAATTTATAAAAATAATAATTTTCATTTGACTCACATGGATCCATTAATTTTGTATTTTCCTGTTCCAATATTTCTTCAAGTGGTAAATCCTTGAAACAAATATTTCCGTCGTTGTCTATGTATTCTTCTTTGAGTTCTTCATCCAATTTTAATTGGACATTTCTAAATCCACCACATGGTTTTATGGCCGATATAGCATTTTTGATGGAAGATTTTTTTATTAATATTTTGTGCTCTTTTATATTTCTGAACTCTTCTGGAATAGAATACCAGTCGATTTTATTCTCCGACATCTTTGCAACTTCAAATTCATTCTCTCCTTTTTTTATTATATGGAAGAAAAAATTTTTATTTTCCATTTTTATTTATTTTAAAAGAAATAAAATTTGTAATTTAATTTCTAAAGTTCAAAAATGCCAGAGGTTGAAATAACAGATTTTATTAAAACTAAAAAGTAATTTACATTATTAGTATAATATAGTGTAATATATAGTAGATAATAAAAGGTATATTTACCTAAAAAGTAATAATTAAATTACAAGTTATTTCTATTCAATTATGTAATAAATACAGGAATTTATATTTGACAAGATGACAGTTCAACTCTCTTTATAGAAAATGAAATAGTTCTTACTATTAACACTTAGTCTAATGCGGTGGCTTCCTAAACTGGCGCTAGTTGTAAAAGTCAAATAGGGCGCCAGTTTAAAATATCAAATATACCAAGAACATATATTTGATATTTACATATATTTTAATTTTGATCCCCTTTGATAATAATTTTGATGAAATAAGCCTCTTTACTGCATGATAACAGGCGTTTCCCGATTGTAACCTCAATTAAAATTCTTCTCAAATATTATTCAATTTTTCTACATATTCAAATTCTACATTTTGTATATTAAGATTTTATATGTTAATACCTGTCCTCTCTGTTACTAAATATTTTGTCTTATCACTATTAATTTCAAACCCCATCTCTTTTCCTACCTCGATTAATTTTTCCTCGCTATCTGTAATTGCAATTACCGAATCTACTATTATATTTAAGTCGTCTGGGTAACCTAATATTTTAAAATTGATTTCCGATTCTTATTCTTTCAAATTTACTTATTCTTAATAATCATCTATACCTACTGGTATAGACTGGTATAGACTTAAGGTACCTTAATCAATTTTGTATAAATTTTGTTTAAATTTTCTTTTTTAATCCCCTATTAAATCATCTTTTGATAACTCTTTACTTTTCTATTTTTATTAATTCTATTTAAACCCATTTATGAAAATATCAAAACAATATTCCAAAAAACCTAATATATATATGATATATCTATCATCTTGATATTATCTTGTTATTATACTATAATTCATATTTTATTTTCCAAAAATTTCTTTTAAAATTTTTATTTGTTTATTTTTTTTCTAAATTCCATTAAAATTGATAACAATTCGTTTCTTATATTAGAAAATTCAAATATATAAATTTATTTTAAAATTTTTGCATGCTTATTAAAATTTTTTATGGAAATATTAGATGCAGAAAATTAATAAGATTAATAATTAATAATAGAGTATACTATTTAAATATTTCAAGTTTAAATTGGGTGGCTTGTATTGCTGGTTGCCTAAATGTCAGGGGCTTCTAGTCGAACGCTCACTCAGTCAGTCAGTCGATTTCGTTGTGTGAGTGCGCGTGCCAACTCAAACCAGGCGGGCGGAGTTGACGCTCTTTCTCTCTATAATATCAAAAGGGTAAGTGTATTTTCTATTCAAATTATCATAATTCACCAATATAAAGCGATCAATTAACATCTCCTCTACCATCATTGTAATAAAGTCTCAAATGATTTACTGATTTTTTTTTAATAATTATTTTAATAGAAAAATATCATATTTGTTTTTTATTTCATATTCATATTATGAATGGTATTTTATTTATTAATATATATATATTTAACGTGATATATCTGCACATTACTCAAAATTTAATTTAAAATTATTTACACATTTTATTAGAATTTGAAAATGTATATATCTTCTTTTCTTCTAATTAATCTCTTTTCTATTTCATTTTTCTCATGTCATTTAATATAATAGGATATATTACATATCGTACCCTATATATATATATTGGTATATATTGGTATATATATTTCTATTTATTATTATTATTCTATTTTTTAATATTTTCTATTCAATAGGAGTTGATTTTTTTAATATATATTTGGATATTATTATTCATTTAAGTAAATATAATTTTTTTATTTTCAATTTGAAGTAACATTTATTCTAGAGACGCCCAAACTGCAGGGCTAATTTATTTTATTTTTTTCTTTTATCTTGTAATTTACTATTTAATTTATCAAAATAAATGATAAATTCTGATAAATATTATTTATACTTTCAATATCAATTATTTTCTGAGAATTCTACATGATTATCAAAATCAAAAATCAATTGAAATTTAAATAGAAATCATTTTAACATTCTCTTTTAATTATAGATAATAGAAAAGGTCACTTTTTAATACTTTCATTTATTAAACAAGAATTTTATTATGTGTCTTTGAAATATATCTAAATATTATTATTTCATTAAAAGTTATAATAACGAAAAATTAATATGTGTAACATTGATTAACAACAGTTTCAAAGTATTTTTAATCGGCATTAAAAAAAATACAACAGATTATAAAGGCAGATATTTTATTAGAATGAATTAATTATAAATTTGGAAATAATTTTAAAGCTCGGAAGCTTCTATTAGCTAAACAGCGTAGGCGTTACGTTATATATATTATATATTACTCGTATTCTATATTCTATTGTATATATCTCGAGACAACTCCCAATATATTTACTTGTTTTTCTTATTTTGATTTCAAAAAAGAGCTATTGAACTAATATATATATTTTCATGTTATCTTTTTTATAATTACACACAAAAAAACATCTGATCAGTTAATTTATAAAATATTTCAGTTAAATAGAATTTCATGCTGAATTTAAATTTGAATATAAGAAATAGAAAAATTAATAATTCTTAAATGTTATACGATTATGTATTGCTAAATATACACATTTATGTAATATTTTAAGTGTTTTACTTGTAATTTTTCAATTATCACTTGTAAGTATATTGAATTTCTATTTATACACAGACAATTATATATTATTTTTTTATTTAAATATTAGCTGCAAGAGCGCCTTCGGCGCACTTCACACCTAGAGGGGGGCTCCGCCCCCTGTACCTCCGAGTGGTACATAGTATTTGGTGGTTGAAAGTAGTAAAAAGTGTTCAACCATTTTGTTTCAATCAGTATATTACATAAAACATTCATTTCTTTTTGTGTTCTTATTTAAAATATATTTTAATTTAATCACAGTAAATTAATTATATATATTATTATTGTATATGTTATATCTATCTATGACGTTTCTTAACTTTTTATTGAAATTTGAATAATTATAATATATTTAATATTTATTTAACTTTAAATAAATTAATTTTATTAATCTATTCTCAACACTGTTTAAAATTTTTACAGTTCATTCATGTTAAGAAGTTATCACAAGTATCTTCAATTATTGTTAATTATAAAAATTGATTAATTTTAAAAGTTTTGAAGTTAAATCGTTAATGCATTTGGATACATAGATTTCTGACATTTTAAATTGCCTTAACTTTTTGATAAGAGAAATCTCTCTATTAAGCATCACTGATAATAATATATATTAATTTAATTAACAATAATCTAATTTTCAAAAGTACAAAGGGGTATTTTAAATTTTCTACCTGTTTTATATATTTTATGTAAATAACATAGAATATGTTGCATTTATTTTAAAAAGTTATTTACCTTCTTTTGGAAATCTTTAATCTGGTTATTCTCTTATTTTACATCTTGATTAGGAAACTCAATTAAGTTAAGTCTTTGTTATGTCGATGTGCTTTTTAGCGGTGTCAATTAGAAGGAATTTCTCATTTTCCCTAAAGAGTTGTATTTTTGTTAATTAACTAATAGAAATTCCTGCACAAACTCCTAGTGCCTGAGGCAAAACTAAAAATCCCTTGGGGATCGTTTAAGGAATGTTATATGTATATGTTTATGGTAGCAACTTACTGAGTTGATATAGTTGTAGAGTGAGAGACCATCGTCCCAAGGCTTCTCCTGGTCGCAGCTCAGGTTGGCTGGGCGCAGTGTGTGGCTCCTGTCGAGGGCTGCGAGCCCCTTGGCGAACACGTGCACCGAATCGTAGAGCAGAGCGGGCTCCGCCTGCAAACAGACAGACAGCACACCTTGCATTACCGACATAGTCACAAACAAAATTGTCAATTCCCGATGCAATTTTAGATTCATGACCAGACCCTACGTTTGAACTTTTTTTTTTTTAACCCCACTCACCTATCCAGTAATTTTGTTTTTCTTTTTATATATATGATGAAAAGTTTCATTGGTCAGTCAGAATACCAATAATAATAATTCTTTGGAATTTCACGCTTGTAGTAATCTAGATCAGGGAACCGTGAACTTTTCATAAATTGTAGAGATCTTAAAACTAAATAACTCGAATAAAAATATAGTTTGGTAAATATTGTAAGAATAAATTCATAGAAAACTTATACTAATTCAAATATAAAAATATATCGATGAATTTTTGATTTTAAAAAGTTCGTACAGGATTTTATGAAATTCATTTATTATGCGATTTATCATTTAAAGGATCGAGTTGTATAGGTCCCATTTACGAAAGAAATTGATTTTTAAATTAAAATAATTAATAATAGATGTTAATAAATATTAAAATCAAATCATTGAATATATATAAATATTATGATTACTAACATATATACCTATATGATATATTTTTTAAAGAAATATATTAAAATAATATATTAAAATGATAATTAATCCTATTTCTATAAAATACTAAATTTAATAAATTTGCTATAAAAATACTCAATAATCAATATAATAATAAAATTAATATCATATAAAAATAAAGTGAAATAGTATAAATAAGCCTTTATCATTGATTGTCATTGATTGACACAGGTGATTAGAATAACATTATCAAAAAAAAAAAATATACAATACTACTTTAAAGGGCATTTATATACCTCTTCATACCTCTTCATCATTAAAAAAAACCAATTCTCATAAAATTTCTTAAAATAAATAAATAAAAGCAATTTAATAAATTAGAATAGAAATATCCAAATGAAAAATGAATATTATTTTGTCAATTTATTATTATTATAATATAACACTTTTGGAAAGTAAATTAAGGGTATTTCTATAATATGTCAATTACACAGAAGAATATCTTCATGAAATTAATAAGATAAATGTAATTTATTTCCACTGTGGCATCCCATAATCTTTTTAATTTTTAAGAAAGAAGAGATTTTTAGTTTTGTGGTGTTTTGTAGGAAATTTTTTTAATGACTATTAATTGAAAATAATAACTTGTAAGTATTTCTATTAACTCTATCACTCAAACACTTATGAATTTATTCATCCATTCATAAAATGGAGTGGCTCTAGGATATTTTTAGAATTTTAGTATTTTAATGTAATATTACTGAGAAAAAATAAAATAATATCTTTTTAAAACTTACACCTCTTCAATCATTATAATGTTATTGATTTTATTTTTATATCTATTATATTTTTCTTTTTCTTAAATGACTTAACTAATCTTATTGAATTTCTTTTTTATCCAGTCGAGTGAGATGGAATATCAATACAAGTCTTCGAGTTTAATCTGCGAGTTATATCAAATTTTATTAACTTCGAGGTCAGTATTTATTATTAATTTGATTTTTGTTCAATTTATAATATCTATTTTAAAATTGTATAATCTAATATGTTATTTTTTTTTCTTCCATTTCATGATTCAATCTTCGTTCCTTCTACTGGATGTTGATTCAAATTCTTGATTATCTTCTTCATCTCTGATGATGATGAAATGATCTTCATACAGCTCACCAAATGTAAGTAATCATCGTTATTTATTTATTTAGCATGGCACAAATTCAAATAGGAATAAATTTTATTAATTTCAATTTCTAAATAAAATATTTCAAGTAAAATTTAACATACATAACAGTAATTATATTTGATTTATGATTGATTGATTTTCTTTATTTTGTGATAATATTAACTAGAAAATTATAGGGAAATATATTCTAGAACTTAGTGAGATTAGGGGATTTCAGATTACATCTCTCAAGAATGAGTATCATTGATAAAGGAAGCAGAAGAGAGAAAGGTAATTAGAATTGCGTTACACTGGGGGGGAGGGGGCTAATCATTGGAATATACCTATATTGTTGTTAGAGATTTTCAGGAGGTTGCTTCCTACTTACATCGAAGGATGCTGGTTCTCATCCTACTAATCCATAGATTAGTTTAGAATTATTAAATAGAAAAGTGTGGGTGGATAAAGCAAGTGCCATGCCAATATTATAAGAGAAGGGTTGTATTAATTGCATGCCATGTCTGAATTGTGCCTTTTTGTATTGCTGAGAATGTATTTGAGGTGGATCGCGAATGAACGGGCATTCGGGAAGGTAATTCAGCACAGTTCCGAAATGGGAATAGCCTGAATAGGAACAAATTGTTGGATACCTTTTGAGCGTAGGATAGATTCGATTAGCATAGGCGATCCACTCCTAATAGTGGAGACCATGCATCTTCTTAGGTAGGCAGGTTTTATTTCAGGTTGCCCCGAATGTGGCGGTTTCATTTCGAAATCTAAAAAAGGCATTCTCAGCTGATTCAAAAAGGCGTACAGACCAAACGCCTTATTTTTTTAATATTTTTTTTTTGAGGCGAACTTACTTTTTCATTACGTTTTCCAAATTCCGTAAGGAGAGGCTTGGAAGGGCTAATTTATGGGGATAGGAGGAGGCCCTATTAAATATTCAATTGTTTTTTTATTTTATTATGAATTAAAAAAAAATAATTGAATATCGTGATTTTCTTTAATTTTTTATTTTCTTTATTCAATATATAATTTAATCATTTTTACATTTTAAAGATTTTACTATTTAGGTAGAATCATTTATTAATTAGAAGTAAAATTGTAAAATTATTGAATTTAAAATGAAAATTCAAACACATAATATATTATATATATATAAATATTGTATTGTAATTTTATGTATATACCTACTTATAAGTAACAAATGTAACCATGGTAACCATGAATAGACTTTTACCAAAATATTACTAATTAAATTAATTTTGGATGAATTTAGCTACACTAAAACCTTCCCTGGGATGCCCACAACAATCCCTGAAAGTTTCATCGCAATCGGTCGGGTAATTTTTGAGTTTTTGACACACACACACACACACACAGACAGACAGACAGACATTGCCTTTTATATATATAGATAATGAGTTTAACTTGGTTTAATTATTAAAATTTTAAATACACAATTCATATGTTTTAGTTAGTAAATTGATGAATTGCTAAAATTAATATTGTTTTTAAATTCATGGTCAAACATAAAAGCACAAATTCTCTGATTTTTACATAAATTTTTACTGTCGAGATTTTGATGTTATTATAAGTTTTGAAGGTCCCTGAGTCATTTTCACCAAATTTGAGAAAAATGTGTGTGTTTGTAGACAAGATTACGCAAAAACGGTTTGAACTAGAAAAATGAAATTTGGCACACGGGTATTATTCAAAATTCGTAGTTTTCTATCAACTTTTGAGAAATGTAGAAGAGGACCATTGCTTACCACGTTTTGATTTTTTTTTCCTCTAAAGTGACCGTAAAAATAAAGATATATATGTTTGATAGTTTTTCACATGATTAAAAATTGAATAAAACTGCTATATATAGAATTTCAGCTTGATTGAATTGCTGAAAGTACCGAAATTAATTTTTTAAATTTTTAAATTTTGACTTAAAAATGAAGGTAAAGGGGATTTAAATTTAAATTTAATATATGTTAATCAATTAATTTAATTGAATAACAATACTATACAGTAAATTTAAAATTTTTAATTAATTAATTAATTCAATTTAATTATACTTAATTTATAATAAAATATATGTTAATTAATTCAATTCAAATTTGCGAGATAGTCGAATTGAGACACTCCAGATTATAACAAAAATTAGTTTCTGTGTTTTTCGAATAAATAAATGATTTCTTATTTATAGATTATGTAGTGAATGAGAAAATTATAAAATAAGAATAGAAAAATAGAGGATATTAATAATTGGCCAAATTAATTTAATAATATTCCCAGAACCATATGCGCGCGCGCGCAATATTCTTAAAGAATAAAATATTTAAATCATCAAGAGGGTGCCCGTTATCGTAAGTCACTTTTTATTTTTTGTGCTCTATCACACACACATTTCAACCCAAACCTATTAACTAATATTACTATTAATATTACTTTAAATAATATAATTATTCATATTAGTCTTTTTTTAAATTCAATATATATGGTAATCAAAGAAATGTAAGCTGCCCATTTTGGTTAGCAATCGCATTTTACTATATTTTTAATTACAATATTATTATAAAGTAATGCATATATTGTATATTAATATACATTTATAAATATTAAAACATTAAATATAAGAAAAATAATCAAATTCATTTTCTAAGCTTATTAAAGGAGTGAATTGTTATATTAAAGATGAGAATTATTATTTAAATTTTAATTAATTTTAATTTTACATAATTAAATTTTCTTACCAAAGATTTCATATTGTTATAAATAAGAAAATATTCAATAAATCTCATACACTATAAAGACCAGCTCACACTCCAACATGAGCGAATGAGAACCGTCTGTTTCACCACCATTTCACCTTACCACCTCAAATCTTTCTTCTTCCTTCGTCTCCTAAAATCATCTTATCATGCAGATTTATAAGACGTGACAAATCTGGAAAGAAAATAGCTTTAGGAGGCATTTTCTAAAATCTTTTTTAATAAGAATATTAAAAACAATTCTGCCTATTAAACAAAAAGAATATAATTTCATAGTCAAAATTCCATTTAGGATTAAAACTGAATAAACATTAATCTATAGTTTTGAATTTTTTTTTATTTTTATGAATCTTTGTGATATATTTTATTTTTATTTTTTCACAACTCCGACTTTACTAAAAAAACAAATTATTATGTTAAAAAAAAAAATTTCAGATTCATTGTTTTGAGGTATCTTTTCTGATATTTTTACAATCACATATATACGTATCTATATATAAATTTATTTAAAATTTTGAAATTAATTTAATTTGATAATATAATGGGGTTTTAGACTTTATTCAATATTTGAATATTTATTTAATATATGAAAACAATATAGAAAACCAAAAGTTAGATAATATAATTCTAAATTACGGGATTTGATGACTGAATAAGCACTACAAATTAAAATTTTAAATATAAAATTTAAATAAAAATATGCGTGTAAATACAAATGTTATTTATGCTATAATAATACACAAACAATATTTTAAAGTTTATCTGGAAAAAGTCTGTGTATATGCTTGAAATATTTATTTAAATTAATGTAAAATGTTTGATTATTATTAACTTTATATGAAATTAATTGGGCTTTATTTATGAGATTATTTTTCATTTTATAATAAATTTTATTGAAGCTAATCCACATCGATTTATTATCAGTTTAGAATGCTTTCGACTAGTAAAACAAATTCCGAACTTAGTAAATATTGTATAAATATAACATAATTCTCTAATTTAGAATAAATTCCTTTATCAACATATGAAATTCCTTTTTTTCCATTTTTTCAAATTAACAAAAGTTCTTTCACAAAAAATTCTATAACTCCGATACTAATTGTGCAACAGCTGTCAAATTTATACATGCGTCTTTTGAAGGTTAGAACTAACTAAAAAAAATATAGATTTGATAAGTTGCGCCATGTATGTGTCAGCCTACGAACTTCTCAGCCCACCTGTTATTGTAAATATGTTAAGAATTTTTACACCCACTCTCTTTCTTTTTACCGACCGACGATAGTAAGGGAGGTATTGTTTTCACACCAAATTTCACATGTGGAGATTTTTACATATCGAGATACATTTTTACATGTGGAGACGAATCATGCATTTTCTTAACAGAAAAAAGTATTTTTAGCATGATGTCTGTCCGTCCGTCCGTCTGTCCGTCCTTGTACAGCCTGAACGGCTCAACGGATTTTGATGAAATTTGGTATATTTACTTAATGCATCAGTGGGATGAATTGATCAACTTTTGGTGCAAATCCGGAAACCGGAAGTGGTAGTATTAACGATCGACGATAGGAAGGGAAGGGTTATTTTCACACCAAATTTCACATGAGGAGATTTTTTTATATATCACCACGAATCATACACTTTGTATTGGTTTTATCCTCGGGAAAAATCATCTTCATTATGTTTTTCTTAATTTAAAATTATATGACGTCATCCAGCCATTCATGACGTCACAGCCTGGTCTTGCATATATATTATAAATAAAATAAAATTAAAAATGTTTATATTTATTATTTATGTATCCATATCTGTCTTTTATTACATTAATAGATATATTAAAATTATTTGAAATTGTTTCTGTAGCTGGAAATTAATTTACTTCAAACCGTCGGTCGGTTCGGACCTGGCCACAGGTCAACTTATTGATATTTTCTTATTACGTTTATTTTTGAAAATTTATAAAAAAAGAGTAAGTATTGTTTATATTTACTTACCACCGATATTGGAAGGTAGTTTGTGCAGTTCGGTCGATAGGGTACACATCGATGTATACAATAATATTTTTTTTTTATTATTATTGGTAAAATATATTTATTAATAGTACATATTTAATTAAAAGAGATAAATATATTTTAAAACATTTTTTGTTATATTTCTGTTCACTTAATAATCTTTAGTCTCTTCAGGATAATGTTGTTTTCGTTTGAAAATTATCAACTTATTATTTTATTAGAAAATGTAATTACTTATAAAATTGTAGCTTTTATGATGTTATATATATATATATATAAATTAGAACATAAAAATCAAATAAAGTATTTTTAAGAGAAATATAAAAATGATATCTTTGCTAGAGAGAGAGAGAGTTAGGTCATTGTGGGAAATGTATTTATATTTATATTTATCAAATAATATTTACTATTTTTGTAAAATTTAGTAAATAGAGAGGTCAAATGATAAAAATATTCTTATCTCTATTTTTCCCTTTTGGAAAATAAAAATCATATAAGATTTGAAGTTCTTTGTTAAGACACTTTCATATTTTACAAACTAACTGTCATAAGTCAAAGATTTTATGATAGGTAAAAATTGATTTTCCTAACCATAAAATCTTCAAGTTTAGTATTCCGATGTTATAAAATAAATGGAAATGGAAATGATACTGCTCGATTTTTTTTTTTGTTTTTTTTTTTTTTTTTGCCTTATTTAATTTTACCAGATTTATGTTAAGCCTATATCCATTTATTGGAGCGCTTCCGAGTTGTTTTTCTTATCTTAAAAACTTAGTCCAATGTTAGTTTAGATGGTTTTAATGAATAAAAAAGCAATTTTGTGTTTATTTTTAGCGTACTTTGAATTTCTCAATGAGACTTTGAATTAAGTGATGTGCTAAAAGAAGAAAATGATCTCGTAGGGAAGAAATTATCAAGGTGAATCCGTGATAATACCAACTATAAAAGATATTTCGTTTTTTATTGTATTTGTTCATTAAAGTTCTCGCTCAAATACCGGAATAGCTTCAAGTTTTCAAATGAAAATGTAGAGAATTCATTCTATTTTCTACCAGCAATTATTACAAAGATAATGATGGAAAACAGGAACAGACCTCCATTTGCATAAACACAAACTCAGTTTGTAAACAAACTGCCTCGTGATGGAGGGAAATTGCTCTCGCCCTCACGGACAGACGCCACCCGATAAAAAATGCAATACGATTTTTTTTTTTTTATTTTACTCGAAAACAGAAATGCGACATTTTCAGAATTCCATTTTCTAGTCCTCGCTGAATCGCTGTCATAAAAATGAATTCGTTAATAAATAATCATTAAATAGAGAAGATTTATTCAAATATAACCTAATTTTTATATATAATTATACTATATATATGTAAGTTCGGGTTTGGCCACGGGAGGGCGTTGGATTGAACAGAGCCAGACACACACGAACAGAAAGAAACAAGCATTCATCATAGAAACACCTATCCACCATTATTTTGTTATATATTTTTTCCCCTTATGAATTTAACCAAGTTACGCTACCAAGAGACTTGAGATTTGTTTCTTAATACATTTCAGGTACTAGCTTGGCCATTTTAAAATCAATGTACATATGTAAATAAATTTCTTAATACATTTCAGAAACTACATCTCACTTCTTTTATCTCCAAATAAAACCCTCACTTATAAAACAAATCGAGCTTCTTCCGAGATGGCAGCGAAGGTTATAATACATATGGTCAAGGAGCAAGTTGATGGCGCTATGGTGAGTTCCTTCCACGCTATCAGTTTCCAGGGCTCTTCCCTGACTTACTTATTTCCTGTAAAGTACCGTCACGAATCTCATCACCTTAAGCTGATGAAATTAAGCGTTATTCAGGCAGCCTGTAAAGGTATGACAAGGGTCGGGAATTTCAGAAACCCAAAGGTGGCTCTAGATGAAGATATAAGGAAATTATATTTAGACAATGATGATAATTTCATTTTTAAAGACGAATTGCTTGAAGAACAATTAAATAATTCTATTAATTTAACAAACATGGATAACACCATTGACGTAAATAATTCAATCCACGTATTAAAGGATATTGAAAAAAAATTCAATTTAGAAATATTTTTAGGCAAAAACCAAGATGTCGATGTATGGATTGAAAAATTTGAAAAAGAATGTTTGAGGTTCGAGCTACAAAATGAAACAATACAAATTCAAGCATTAAAATATTTTTTGGCAGACATTGCTAAAAATTGGTATGAATTAAATCTAAAAAAAAATCTACATTTATGGGCAGATTGGAAAAAATCAATCTTATTAACTTTTCAAAAGAGAGGATGGTCCCAAGTTAGAAAAGCTTTTAATTTTAGATTTCTAGGGGGCTCCAT
This sequence comes from Labia minor, assembly GCA_963082975.1. Taxonomy (NCBI): domain Eukaryota; kingdom Metazoa; phylum Arthropoda; class Insecta; order Dermaptera; family Spongiphoridae; genus Labia; species Labia minor. Next base: position 41,703,437 of record OY720347.1, on the reverse strand, counting down.
AATAAGTTATTGCATTGAGAAAGAAAATCTTTTAATAGATTCGGACCCTCATATTTCAGAACAAACTAAAATTAATTTAATTGTCATTGGATTACCTTTAAAAATTCAACATGAATTAGATAAATTTCAAATAAAGAAATCTGATGATCTCATAAGTATATTGCAGAAATATGATAATATTCCATTATATAAAAACAACCTTAATATAAAACAAAATAAAACACGCCCAAAAGTAATGCTTGGTGAAGAACAATTTAATGAATTGGTTAAAAAAAAAATAATTATGCCCTGCGATAAAACCCAGCTGATCAAATTAAATGTAATAATTAATAAGAATAGATATTTAAAAGGAATCTATGACACCGGTTCTAATATATCAATCATCAATTTAAATGTGGTGAAAGGATTAAATGATAAATTGAAGGACCACAATAAAATTTTATTCAAAACATTAGCTGGTTTTTGTCGTGTTGATGGACAAATTTCTTTAAAATTAAAAATAGGTTTAATAGAAAAACAAGTAAATATATTCTGTATTAATAATAATAAATTTTCCTTTGAATTGATTCTGGGATTAGATTTAATAACGGAATTTAAACTATGCCAAAATAATGAATTAAAAATATTTCAAAGAATAAATTTTAAAAATATACCGTTAAATAAAAATAAAGATATTAAAGGCTTAGAAAATAATTCAAACCCATTTAAAAATAAAACCTTAACAAATGATTTCTCCTTAAACCATATTAATAAAAAAAATAAAATTATATTTAATAATACATTGTATAATATAAATATAAACGAATACATAAAATTAGAAGAATATGGACACTATTTAAATCATTTAAATGCAAAAGAAAAAGATAAAACATTTTTATTATTAAAAGAAAATAATGAATTATTTGCAAAAAACAAATTCGATGTAGGAAAAATAAAAGATACAGAGGCTCAAATAAAATTGCGTGATTATCAATATATATATAAAAAACCCTATAGATGTTCTGTCACAACACAGAATGAAATAGACAGTCAAATAAAAAAACTTTTAGAAATGAATCTAATTGAAGAATCAAGCTCGCCTTTTGCGGCTCCAGTAACATTGGCTTATAAGAAAGACGAAGAAAAAAAATCACGCCTATGTATCGATTATTCATGTCTAAACAGGATTTTATTACCTGAGTCTCATCCTTTCCCAAGAATTGATGATATAATGATAAAGGCAGGAAATTGCAACTGGTTCACGGCATTGGATGTTAATTCGGCCTTTTGGTCTATACCATTAAGAAGAAAGGATAGGGAAAAGTCGGCCTTTGTAACACAAAATGGCCACTTTCAATGGAATGTACTCCCATTTGGACTTCGAGCTTCATCTGGAATCTTTCAAAGAATTCTTGCAAATTCCATTAGGAGAAATAATTTAAACACGTTCTGTATGAATTATATTGACGACATCCTTATTTTCTCCGAAAGTTTTGAAAAACATTTAGAACATTTAAAGTTAGTTTTTAAGATGTTGAAAGAAGAAGGTTTTAAGCTGAAATTATCAAAATGCAATATCGCGAAAAATGAAATTAAATATTTAGGACATATTATTAAAAAAGGCAAAATAAGACCTTTAAAAGATAACTTGATAGCAATAAAAGATTTCAAAATTCCAAAAGATAAGAAAAATGTACGGCAATTTCTTGGTAAAATAAATTTTTATTATAAGTATATAGACAAATCGGTAGAATTATTAGAACCTCTTCATAATTTACTAAGAAAAAATGTAAAGTTTGAATGGACGGACAAATGTCAGAGTGCTTTTAATAAGGTAAAAGAGCTTTTATGTACCTCGCCAATATTATTAATTTTTAATCCAAATAAGAAGAGTTACATATTTACGGATGGATCGACGGAAGGAATCGGTGCAATATTGAAGCAAAAAGATGATGAAGGATTCTTACATCCAGTAGCCTACTTTTCAAAAAAACTAACTCCACTACAAAAGAAAAGAAAGGCTATCTATTTGGAGTGTTTAGCTATAAAGGAAGCTGTACAACACTGGCAATACTGGCTAATAGATAAACCATTTACAGTCATCACAGACCACAAACCCCTGGAAAATTTCAAAGTAAATGCAAGACCAGATGAGCCCCTTGGTGAATTAATTCTTTATCTTTCCCAATATGACTTTGAAATCATTTACGCCCCTGGCAGCACAAACACTGAGGCCGACGCCCTTTCCAGAAATCCAGTCCTCAGTGATTGTCATAATGAAGATGTCATCAAAGTGGTAAACTTAATAACACAAGAACAAATAATGGCAGACCAAAGTTTAAATATCACTGAAATAAACAATTCTAAAAACATTATAAATGAAAAAGGAGTTTATTTAAAGAAAATAAATGATAACAAAAGAATATTTGTATCTATGTCCTTAGGAAAAAAAATAATAGATTTAACTCACAACTACTATGGTCATATAGGGGTAAAACATATGTTAAGTAAAATTAGACCTGAGTACTATTTTAAAGGAATGGATTTTTTAATACGAAAGTATTGCAGAGAATGCAAGGCATGTTTAGAAAATAAGTCAAGAAGAGAGAGATTGCTGGGAAAAGCATCCATTTTGGGTCCAGCAACAAGACCCTTTGAAATCATGTCCCTGGATACAATAGGGGGTTGCAAAGACAGATATACAAAAAAAAGATACATGCATGTGCTCATTGATCATTTCTCAAGATTTGTCTTTATTTTGACATCAACAACTCAATCGTCAAAAGATTTTATTAAACTTATAAAAAAGGTTGACGATTCGAACCAAATAGATAACCTGTTGGCGGATCAGTATCCTGGGATAAAGTCGGAAGATTTTAAAAAATTTTTAACTAAGAAAAACATAAAACTGATATTCACATGTACTGATTGTCCGGAGTCAAATGGTTTAGTTGAACGAGTGAACCAATCTTTAACAAATAGGCTGAGGATAAAGAGAAATGATTCTAAAAATAAAGGAAAAGGATGGGCCGTTTTGGCAGAAGAATGTGTCAGAGAATATAATGGAACAACACACAGTTCTACCAGATTCTCTCCTGAATATTTACTACTTGGAAAACATTCAGAGATAGTTCCAGAAGAATTTAGCAAGGAAAGAGATCTGGAATATGATAGAAAAGAAGCTTTAAAATTCTCGAATAAGTCAGCTGAAGAAAACAGATTCAGAATAAATAAAAAAAGAAGGGATTATTCATTTAGGAAAAATGACTTAGTTTATGTAGAATTAGGAAATAAATTAAATAGAGACAAACTAGACAAAATTCGAGACGGTCCGTACAGAGTTATAGAAAGGATATCAAACTCTATATATAAAATAGAAAAAAATAAAAAAAATAAAAAATTTTCCTTATTTCATATTAAAAATCTTTTACCCTTTACAAAATAATGTGACGGTACTTTCTTTTGTGGGGGAGATGTAAGTTCGGGTTTGGCCACGGGAGGGCGTTGGATTGAACAGAGCCAGACACACACGAACAGAAAGAAACAAGCATTCATCATAGAAACACCTATCCACCATTATTTTGTTATATATTTTTTCCCCTTATGAATTTAACCAAGTTACGCTACCAAGAGACTTGAGATTTGTTTCTTAATACATTTCAGGTACTAGCTTGGCCATTTTAAAATCAATGTACATATGTAAATAAATTTCTTAATACATTTCAGAAACTACATCTCACTTCTTTTATCTCCAAATAAAACCCTCACTTATATATATATGTATATAGATATAGATATTCAAGTTCATCACTTTGCATTGCAGACATTTTTGAGAAATGTCATAAGCATTTGTGTAATTTGCATTTTAAATGCACATATCAATTCTATTTAAATATAAAACTGTTTAAAAAAATAGTAATAAAAACACATCATCACTGAACACTATTATTTTTATATTAGATTTAACAAAAGATAAAAATAATTTCAAATTAAAAATCAAATTAACAAAAATATAATTTAATTTATTAATAATAACATATGTAGTTTAAATTCAATTGTGGCTTTTCTATTAATAATAATAAAATTTTATCTAACCTTACTGTTATTTTTACTACAATATAATAATATATAGTATATAATTATAGTAACAGAATAATAGCTAAAAAAAATAGCTCGTACATGAGTGAGCCTCGGGTTGTGGTACTAGCCAGACGTGTGTGTTAGTGTCGGTGCTAATACTATGAATATTCCAGAGCTTCAGAATACAGTTATTCAAAGCTTATCCACCCATTCCACCAATATTGTCTCTTGGTCACAAAATATCTAAGACCAGGAATCCTAAAAATTCCATCCTCTAACTTCTTTTGAAAATAAGCGCCGAAACGTCTAGCCTCATATATTTTTACCGACCGACGATAGTAAGGGAGGTATTGTTTTCACACCAAATTTCACATGTGGAGATTTTTACATATCTCCACGAATCATGCATTTTCTTAACAGAAAAAAGTATTTTTAGCATGATGTCTGTCCGTCCGTCTGTCCGTCTGTCCGTCCGTCTGTCCGTCCGTCTGTCCGTCCGTATAGATGTGTACAGCCTGAACGGCTTAACGGATTTTGATGAAATTTGGTATATTTACTTAATGCATCAGTGGGATGAATTGATCAACTTTTGGTGCAAATCCGGAAACCGGAAGTGGTAGTATTAGCGATCGACGATAAGAAGGGAAGGGTTATTTTCGCACCAAATTTCACATAAGGAGATTTTTTTACATATCACCACGAATGTATTGGTTTTATCCTCGAGAAAAATCATCTTCATTATGTTTTTCTTAATTTAAAATTATATGACGTCACAGCCTCGGGTAACGCCGGCAACGCCGGCTACTTCTGCTATATATTATAAATAAAATAAAATTAAAAATATTTATGTTATATCCATATCTGTTTTTTATTACATTAATAGATATATTAAAATTATTTGAAATTGTTTCTGTAGCTGGAAATTAATTTATTTCAAACAGTCGGTCGGTTCGGACCTGGCCACAGGTCAACTTATTCTCTCATGTTTTTCATATATCTATGTTAAACAATTTAAACTTGCAAATCAGCCCTTTAATTGGTCAAAGTTGAATAAAAATTGAACCTATTTTTATATTAATACCCGTATCATTGAAAATAGCCTACAAGATTTTTATGCATCGCAATTTTTTATATTACTATATTATATTATTTAAACAATTTTAATATCCATCTAATTTGTTAAATATGCGTATTTATTTTATTTATAAATTTTTTCAAGATTAATCGAGGTCTGGTGGATTTGAGGTCGAGGAATAGAACCTAACTAATTTCATTTAGTTTTAAAAATTACATACTACATAATAATATATTCTAAAACTGAGTAAAATGAACTTTGATGGTTAAAATTTGGACGTAAAAATTTAAAAAAAAAGATATCTTCTTAAAAAATAAACTGCTGCTGACATAAACCAATTATATGGTTTATTACAAAAATCCTTCAAATTTATGCACCAACAAATTTCATTCTTTTTTTCATTAATATCTGAAATGTTAAACTCAAACAAGATCGTGGCTCCCCTAATTTTCGCCATATAATAGATATATAAAACTGAATTACTGATAAAAAAGAGTTTACCACGTAAAGTGTGACCCATAACATCACATTCAACTTAATTATTTACCATTTAATAATAAAAACATAGAAAATAAATTTCTATTTGTCCCGGTTTAAGACACATAGTTACAAGAAATAATAAAAAAAAAATAACAATAATAAAGATCTAAAATTATCAAAAAAGTTTTTTATTTTTAGAAATATTTAGGATTAAAAAAATTTACTATTTTTCAAAAGATTAAACAATTTTAGTTCAGTTCAACATGCAATCATGTTTAAAATCGATCAAATTTCTAGACATTTAATTAAACTCCTTTTCTTCTAAGAGAAGGGATCACATGAATTCCTTTGAAAGGGGGTGGAAGAGAGTGGTTTGATATAATCCCGGGCCGTAAGCTTAAAGCCGGGGATCAAAAAACGACAATTTCAATCGATATTCTATTGATGGAAAAAGGCCTGAACTTGTCTGCTATTAAATGTACACTACGAATTACCAATAGCTAGGATAATCCTTTGTAATGATTCCAAAAGCCATCACTCATTTATTGTTACGATGAATATTCGAAATGCAAATACCATTTATTTATCGAATAGAAAATAAATTCATTGATGGTTTTTGATTGAAGAAATTGTTTTTTTTTTTTTTTAAAGTTTCATGAGAATCTCTGTCAATCTTCATTTATCATCACTTTAAAGTTGAGTATGTACTTGAAAAGTTAATATTATCTAAAACAAAAATGTTTTATACGTGAAATTTTCTAAATACTTGAAATTTCAAAACTTTTTTTATAAATATACAAATAAAAATAAATCTTTTTATGAAGATTCAAACCATGTTGTTTTACTTTTTAGAAAATATATGAAAATACAATTTATATCAATATTCTTTGAATTATTTATTAAACTTTATGAATAAAATTATTTCATATTTCTATTTATTTAGCGGGATAAATGTTTGTCTTTAATATTATTGTAAAACATGTTTATTTAAGACAACAACCTCATTTTGCATTACTTGTTAATTAAAGAATAGTTTAATTTATTATTAAAGAATAGAATATAATTATGGTGTCAGAATTTGGGCGTTGATCTCTTTTTGGAATAAATTCCAATCCTTTAGAAATAGATACTCATCGTTATTAGCAATTTCCTCTCTTCTAGTAGTTCTGTAATATTACAATCTTTTGAATTAGATGTACTAAATCACTAGAAATTCCCAATGATACGATATTCTGAACTGAATTAAGTTTTTGTTAGGAGACAGCAAAAACTAACTATTATTATTATTATTATTATTATAACACTTTCGAGGCCGAGAAATTGATTTGCTATAAACTTTTGGGAAAATTATTTAATAATTGTAATTAAGTCGTTCAATCCAACTCTAAGCTATCTTCATATAATTCCCATACTTCCCCAATTCCCTCACATCCCTTTTATATGATATTATCTGCTCATTGTATCCTCAATTAACCGTAACAGTAATTAAATCCAAAATATTAGTGAATTCTAATATATTAATGTACATAGTAGTAATGATTTCTATTTGAGTTTATAGAATTTAACTACATCATTAAATAGGAATTCAAAAATAGGATAAATTAAAATTTGTTATTGATCTTCGTTGAAAAATACATTGAGAATTCAATCTATTGAAATCCAATTAGATCAAAATCATTAAGATTTGAATTTGAAAAAATGAACAACATGATTTATTGAATAATATATTTTATTTATTTAACCAAAGGAACAAAAAAAAAACAATTCCATATTTAACATACGATAAAACTCAATAATAAAAATTTAATGTACAAGATAAGAGTGGTGTTTTGTTATCACTTTATTTGATATTAATTACAATTTTTATTCTCTGAAGCTTTTTAACACCAGTCTCATTTAGTAATAAAAATGTTAGTAAATTAATAAAAAAAAAGTTGTTAGTCTTTTACAACGTTCAATGCTATCATAATAGATTATTTCACACCAAGGAAAACGTGATAACATAACAAAAGTATATTGTTCATTAGTGAGTTATGAATAACTCAACATCATGATATTACTAGTGTAATTGTAAGAATTATTATTATTTTTTTTTTAAAAAACATGATATTTATCAAGGATTTTGCTTGATAAATTAGGTGTGATAATTTTCATTTGAGACTTTGACAAATTTTATACAAGAAAAAAAAAACAACTTGCTTCATGAAAATATCCTATTTTTTCATTTTAACATATTTCCATTTGAATTATAATAAAGAATAAATGGGAAATACAATTTAACTAAAATGGAATTAAATCGTCCAAATGGTAAATCCACCTTTATCTACGTCACCCTTTCTCATGGATTATTTATGTTAATATAAATAAAGTAAATTAAAAAAAATATTGTTAAATAGTTATAACAACATTATATAAGTATGACACTCATAAAATGTAATCTAGTTTTTTGTTATTTAGATAATCCGAGAGAATTTAAAAATAAAAAAAAATGTGTAAAAAATATGTGAAATATACTTTGATATATGATATATAATACTTTGATCTTTTCCAGAGAAAAATTAAAATTTCATATCATTATATAAAGTAAAAAGTATACTTAAAATCTTTCAAATTATTCTCTTTTACAAATTTTCCTAAAAATTTTCTTATTTAAAAAAGGGAGAGTTTTATTCTATTTATCTTATAAATTATTCTATTTATTATATATATATTTAAAATATTACCAAAAAACATTAAATTTGTAAAAATGTTGTACCTTATTATATTTGTTAAGATTATCTTTTTTTCAAATCTTATAAAGAGCTATAAATTCATTACTATTTTTTGAAAAAAAAAACTATTGCTTTTAATAATGTTACTACTTAAATAAAAAAGTGTATTTATCTGAAGATTTTATTTTTAGAAGAGTTTTTAAAAGATGTGATAAAAACAAATATTTTGTCAAGACCAATTGTAGTATAAGAATGTAAATAAAAATTATTTACGAAGGGGAGTTGAGGTTTAATTTAAATTGAGTTTCTCTGAGAGCAAATTCTAAGGTCCACACCTAATCAAAAAAGAAAACTAAGCTAATAATTTAACCATTCAATTTTGGCTATTGTATACGATTTTACTTTATATTTTGTTTTTTGTTTTTATATTCATTTAAGAATTCTGGAAGGTTGATAGATCTAGTCATGTTAAAACCTTAATTTGAATAAATTTAAAATTTTATTTCACTATTTTAAAATATAATCACTCATGAAGTATTTAGCAATAAAATGAAACCCATTAACAAAATTTTAGAAACAAATTGGCTTGTAAATGCCGATGAACGTCCCGTAATACTTATTGCCTAACAACAGGCGTTTAAACAAATTATACAATATTCTACATTTATACGTGAATGAAATTTTAAATAACCCAAGCACATTGAATTACAATCTCTTTTGAAAATCTACCATCATCTAACAAAAATTCTTAAAATGGCAATTTATTCATTGAAGAAAGATAATTTTTTTTTCAGAAATGTTCTGAATTTCTAAATTTTAAATTAAGCAAATGCTAAAGTTGCAATTATAAATAATAAAATAACTAATGATATATGTGTCCTGATTAAATCAAAATTGGAGAATAACCTTGTTATTCTTTTTATAGAAAAAAGCTTAACTTTGCAGGATTTTAGTATTTAATATTTTTTAAATATATTATATTGACGAATCATTGATCCAAAATTAGGTTTGAATGGAACTTTAATCAAATATTAACTATCATCTGACAACGACAATTCATTAATTTTCATCTAAAAAGTCCTAATCGTAGCCAGAACAGTTAGTATTAAATAAGAAGTAGTTAAAATAAAATGAAATATTGTAGTTACTAAAAAAAGTATTCTACTGGCTTCAAACATAATTAATAAAATGGTATAGTTTAAAAGTACTTTTTATAACTTTCTTAGTAAATGAACATTTCCTGGAAAGATGCCAACTAAAAAGAAAATCATCCGTCAGATGAGCTTACTGGATGAGCCAAATTCTAGATATAATCCTAGAAGAGAATGAAAAACAAGTTTGACTGACTATTCATTAAATTCAAAATACAAATATATGAAAAAAGAAATTATCTACTCACTTTTTATATAAATAAATTAAAAATTTTATTAGAATAGTTATTTATAGAATTTATAAAATAGTTTATTTTTTAAAAGTTCACAAAAAATCAATAATTTCAAAAAAACTGATCTAATTTACAATTTTAGTATTTATATTTAGTATTTTTATATAGGACCCGTTGTATTATATGGGTGTGAGGCATGGTCTATGACCTTAGGTGACGAGAGTAGATTTAGAGTATTTGAGAATAGGTTAGGGGAATGGTGAAAATTGTATAACGAGGAATTGCATGACCTCTATATATCTCCAGATATAGTTAGAATTATAAAATCGAGAAGGCTACGGTGGGCAGGACATGTGGCTAGAATGGGAGAAGATAGAATGGCGAAAAATATATTGGTAGGGAGACCGAGTGGGAAACGTCCACTTGGAAGAACAAGGACACGGTGGGTGGATAATGTGGGAAAGGACATGAGAGAGATGGGAGAGGATAGGGACTGGAGGGTTGTGGCTTAGAATAGAAATATAGAGGGATGTGGTTGCTTCGGTCAAGAACTTTCGAGTCCGTAGGGCCACAGAGAGAGATAGATAGATATAGTATTTTTAGGAATAAAAATAATAGAAAGCTTAATTTATTTATTTTTCAATTCGACCGTATCCTTTGAGCATTATTTAAATGAATGGAAAGTCCAGCATATTCTTGAAATAAATAAAATTAAAAATTAAAAAATAACATAAAATATAAATTGCAAAATTTGAAAAGTAAAAATTTCTTAAGAATATTGTCATATAATACTTTTTAAAATTTCCCTTAAATTTTAAAATATGAGTTAAAATGTAAAATTAAAATAATAAAAATCTAACTATATATATATATATATATATATATATTATGGACTAATAGAATAGTTTGCATGTTTTTTAAATGAGATGCTTTTCTTTTTATTAAACGATATTTTATAATTTAATGAATGATACACTATATAAATTAATTTATATAAAAGATATATAGGTATATTATTTTATAATATACATTTTATAATAGTATAGAGTATTGTATTTTTTCATTTTATATTTTTTCCATATACATTTTTCCAACCATTAAAAACTTTCTTTTTTAAATTTTTTATTCAATTAATAATAAATCTTTAATTTATTTTATTATTTATTCAATTGTTCTTTTCATCTTTTGACAGATAAATATTAAATTCCTTTCTTTTGTTATAAACTTTAAACAAGAAAAAAAAGATTTTGTAAGAAATAAAAAAAAAGAACTCAGAGATCTTGGGGGCTTGGAAAGTTTCCGAACTCAAGAAAGATTACTAGATTCTGCAAACTGTCAATCTGTATATATCGATTGCACCCCACGGAGTAAATCCATTCAAAGTTCGTTTATTTTATCCAAAGAATTTACATTAATATCGAATCCATTTGAATTGAATTATTATTTTTAATAATAATAAAAAAATATTTCTTATCAAAATATATTACAATAAAAAAAAAAGTTTAGGATTTAAAAAAAAAAACAAACAAAACAAAATAAATAAATAGAATGAAAAATATAATATCCACTTCAATTAATTTTTGTACAAAACAACTTTTATTTAATAGACAATATGATATATTGAAAAATATATATTTACAGAAAAATGAAAGATGTTAATTTTTTAATATTATCGTTTCTCTATTGAGTGAACAATAAACTGAAATAACAAATAAAGAAAAGACTTAACAAATAAAATAAAAAAATAAACGAGTAATTAAGTTATAAATAACTTTAATGGTGCCGTGGATAGGATGGCCAATATTTTGTCTGAATTTAATGGTGCATTAAAGGATAAGGTCCTTGCGAAGTCATAACTGATTTAATTGACTGTAAGATGTGTTTAAATGAAGACGATTTCTAATGCAGAGTAAGGATTAAACTTATCCCTCATGCATATTTGATTATGCTTAGAGTTCTAATTTGCCACACTTTCTGTTGCAAGAGCGAGGATCTACACAAATAAAATAAATAATAATAATAATAATTGATTTAATATTTATTCACTGAAATTGTTGATGTTATCTAAAAATAGAGGAACAAACTTTTTTGAAATAATGGTCTGATGAACTGATGGTTGAGGTCTTTAAACCATCCCCAAGATGAAAGATCAAAAGATACAATAGCTGGATAAGTCGAAAACTATGTTGATAAACAATAATGGGCACCCTGGTTGAACTAACTTTTTGCGTAAAATAAAGAGCAAAAGAGAACAAAAGTCCTTTTAGAAACAAGATATACAATCATGAAGTGAGTTACATTCTTTATAAGCATGTAAAGGAAAAAAAATCACTTTATAGTTTGTTACGAGTATTTTTTTAGTTGCCAATTATATATAATATAATTGCTTAGGAATTTTTCTTTCAATTCCAAAGAATATATAAAATAAAAAATTCCTTTAATCTTTCAATCACATAGTAAATAGGGAGTTTCTAAGATAATATAAATTTAAATTATTATTATCCATAATACTATCCATAGAATAAATTATAAAATACTTTAATTATCTGATTATTAAAAACTTTGAATACATCTCCCATAAAATGTATGAATATATAATAATTATAAACCATAATCTTATAAATCTTATATATATTATATTTGGCTGTTTGTGAGGATGGATGGATGTCCAACGCGTTTCCCGTAAAATCTACTAAATGGATTTTATTGAAACTTTACAATAATATAACTTATACATTAATGTTACACATAGGCTATAGAAGATTAATAATTACTTAAATATTAATTATAAATTAATCAAAATAATATTTTTTTCATTATAAAGAAGTTAGCAACTCTATGTTAGACAGCGTTGTTTTAATTATATTTTTAATTGAATTTCGAAATAAAATTAAAAATAAAATATAAGGTTTGATTTATTATGTATATAATTCGATAGTTTTTAAGACATTTCATTTATTTGTGTTTCTTTAAAATATTTGAAATTTTTTAATTTATTATTTTTTTTTTCCAATTTCTTTTTTTCACGTTTCTTTTTGAAATCGCTTTCAAAAATTATTATTTTTAATGTTTTATGAATACAAAAATATTTTCAAAACGCCAATTAAAATATCTAAATTATATTATTTTTCTTTTTGTTTCAATTATTAATTACAACTATATTTTAAATACAAAAATTATTTCTTGGTTATATAAAAATTAAAATATGATTTTTTAGACAAATGATATAATCGAGATGTTTTAAATTTTTGTCATTTTTAAATTGAGTATTTTTTTTTAAATTTATTTTAAATCAAAATTATTGTATTCTATTATAATTTTTTATTAGGGGGTACACCCTTCTAGGTGTGAAGATCACCGGAGGCGATCAGAACAGCTAGTCCTAAATAAATAAAAAAAAAAATTAACAATTTACACTTTTTCCTAAGTCAACCCCCCTCTATTATTTTTTTTATAATTCTAAAAAACTATATTAAAGTTAAGAAGTAAAAATTTTCTTCAGTATAGTTGATAAATTAATTTAAATAGTGACTTTTTAGTCTTGATGTTAGATTAAAATTAATTAAACTTAAAAATTTAAAGAATCCAGTGTTTTTTTATAACCGGTAGTATAATCTTGTAGTATATTTAAAATATTCTCTGCCAAACAATAAATAATTTCTATAAAATTTATAATTAGGAGTTGTATGTGTGTAGCTCAGTACTTGGAGGAATGTGGTTGCTGCGGCCAAGACCTTTTGAGTTCCGTAGGGCCACAGAGATAGATAGATATAAAATATTATATATCTAATATTCGAAGAAAAAACTTTAGTAATAAAGTAGATTTCTTTCATTAAATTATGAAACAATTGCTTTATTCAATTTAGTAAATAGTCATTTACTATTATTAAATTAAAAAAAAACACAAATAAACAAATTGAGTATATAATGTAATTTTGTAGAAAATAACAAAATTGACTGACTTTCGCTATACTCGTATAAAATTATATTTTCTTATATATATATATATATATTGTTATATAAGTTGTTAAATTAATTGTTAAACTTAGTAGAACTAATATTTATAATAAATATTGTTTAAATTTTTTAATCAAATAATGTTTTCTTCTATATCTAATCTAATGATATTGAATTTTCTCTAAGACATGATATATTTTGAAATTAAAGAAAGAATAAAATATTTATATAAAAATAATTTAATTTATTAAAAAGCAATAATTTGATATATTGGTGACATTACATTTTTTTTTATTTATCATCATTTGTTTATCAATCTTTTCTAATCAAAATATTATTTATAAGTTCAATACAAATTAGATATTTTTCTTGTTAGTAATTTTATTTTCTTACTTTTATATCCCCACTATCATTATTTAATAAAAAAAATCGAGATAAATCAGATTAGGTGGAGAAGAAAAAATAAAAATAGAGGTGAGTTGGTTTCTATCGAGTAGGACGTGTTGTGCGACTTGTTCAAACAGGCCAACTCCCTCGAGAATCGCTGCTTTCCCAGGAAGTTGGCGGAAAGAGAGGTTGGAGAGGGGGGGAACAAGACATGTTCCGCCTGAAGATAGCAACCAGTGAACAATCGCTGTCGGCCATTGCTCACTGATAATGTCATGTCTTTCTTTTCTCTAAAATAACCACCTAATTAAAACAATAAGCCTCTAATCTAAAGCTTTGTTACCAAAATAATATAATACAATGATTTTTTTTTTGGAGACAAAATTAGCATAACAAATTGAAATTGAAATTAAAATCACTTTAAAATTCAAGAGAAATGTAAATAGTCACTTGATTGGTGAAGAATTAATATTCAATAATTCGTTGTAGATAAAAATGAAACAAACATATTATAAATTTTTGATCATATTTTATTATTAAATCTTTGAACAGTCATTCATATTGTAAAAATAAGTAAATAAATATTCATGAAAAAAATCAATTAGAATTTTGATTATTTTAAATTATCGCTATAATAAAAATAATATTCATTAAATGGAAAATTAATTGAATCATTTCAATTTGGATTTAATAGATTTACAACACCTGATTTCTGAGTTTTAACCAGTGGTGTATTGGGAGGGGAACGCGGGAACGTTCCCTTATCTTTTTTCATGTCCCAACGATTTCCACTTAAATCTATTGTTAGAATTTCTTTTTTCTGTTCGTAAATATTTTGTATAGTAATAATAAGAAACAATAAAAACTTATATGGAAAAAATAGTTTGCTGAAAATAGGACTTTTTTTGCTCCCACTATGCGTTCCCTTACTTTTTATTTTACCAATACATCACTGGTTTTAACGTAATATTAGTAAAACTATTAAATTAATACTTTTTATTTATATTTACCAGACTCAAATTAATTTTCTACCTTAGTATGCAATTACTCGTAATTATAATTTTTATTCTGGGTTGTGTGTGTCAACGTTATAGATAAATAATATTTAGTGATGTCAAATAATATAATTTTCTTGTTCTAAAAAATATAATCCATTTCTATTTACCTTGAATATATTTAACCTATAGCAAATTAGCTATGTAAATAAACAAGTTATTGGAAAATAATAATACTTAAACTAAAATTGAATTTGAATTTGAATCTTTTGGAGTCTATTACTAAAACTCTTGAAAGAACAAACTCATTTTTATCCTATTTACAACAGAAAAATAACATTTCCTCAGGAGTATCCGAAATTTTTAAAATTTTTTTATCGATAAAATTGAAACTCAATCGAACAAACGGTGTCTATTATCCAGTAAATTCACAGTCAATACGTTACGCTAATAAACATAAAAGAAAAATCGGTAGTGTTCGCAGATTGAATAATATCAATTATTGAGTATATATATAAAATTTAAATATTAATTTTATTAATAAGACAAAATTTAACTATTTATTTATAATTTATTAAACTTTAAACAAAGAAACATAAAAATAACATAACCGAATCTTTTTTTCTCAATAATATATAAGTAATTATTGATAAGAAGAAATGTGTACTGACACTGATCGAAAAAAATAAAGATTTGAGTTGGAATTTAATTTAAAAATTCAAGTTGAAAGTAAGTTATACTGATTTAACATTTCACTTGAAGAATGATTGACTTACAACCTGTTTATTTTTCTCTGGTAATAAAATAATAAATTTATTTTATAGAAAAAAGAAATATTTTTATTATAGAGATGAGTGGCTTATCATGGCATACTTTTTTCAATCTTTTTCCTTATTTTATCTATTTTAACTAATGTTTGTCTACGTTATTAAATACTTTCAATATCAAATCCATTATAGAAAAATTAAAAATAAATATGTGATAGACTTATATCTTGTTCGAATGTGTTCATGTGTACCTAGTGGTTATCTTGGAACAGTTAAAAGTAAATGTGAAATGTTACACAAATGAATTAGAAGTAAATTTAAATTATTTTTTAAGAAAAGGAGAAATTGGAGAAGTTGTGTTAAAACTATTAGCTATAAATATTTTCTAATTTTACAGGTTACCTAGACTAAATAAAAAAATATTTTAAATAAAATATATTTTGGTAAAATAAAATTCAACTTGGTATATCTTGTGTCTCAAGGGGGCCATTTCAACCTGAACCAAGGTGTACCATACTAAAAATTTTAAAATTTAGAATATTATGCTGTTAGACTTAAAACCAGTACAATTATTATAGTTTAGTTTTAAAAAAATGACTTTACCTTAATAATTCCATTAAGACTTTTTCTTAACACACAAAGTCTTAACATACAAAATGTAGAATTCGAACATGTAGAAAGATTTAAATACTTAGGTTATG
This sequence comes from Labia minor, assembly GCA_963082975.1. Taxonomy (NCBI): domain Eukaryota; kingdom Metazoa; phylum Arthropoda; class Insecta; order Dermaptera; family Spongiphoridae; genus Labia; species Labia minor. The sequence continues at coordinate 41,686,921 of OY720347.1, read as the reverse complement.
TAATCACGTAGGATAATAATGCGAACGCCTGTTATCATGCAGTAAAGGGGCTTACCGCGTCAAAATAATTATCAAAGGGGATAAAAATTAACACCAAATTAAACAATTATTTTTCCGGTTGTATTATATGGGTTGGGAGGCATGGTCTATGATCTTAGGAGACGAAAGTAAATTTAGAATATTTGAGAATAGGATTCTTCACACCATTTATGGCCTAAAAAAGATGAGGTCACCGGGTAATGACGAAGACTGCATAACGAGGAATTGCATGACCTCTATGCATCTCTAGATATAGTTAGAATTATAAAATCGTAAAGGCTGATATGGGCAGGACATGTGGCTAGAATGGGAGAGGAAAGAATGGTGAAAAATATATTGGCGGGAAGTCCGAGTGGGAAATGCCCGCTTGGAAGAACAAGGACGCGGTGGGTGGATAATGTAGAAAAGGAAGTGAGAGAGATGGGAGAGGGTAGGGATTGGAGGGTTGTGGCTCGAAATAATCCCAATAGGGATACTTGGAGAAGTGTGGTTGCTGCGGCCATGAACTTTCGAGTTCAGTAGAGCCACAGAGATAGATAGAATCTGCTTTTTCAATTTAAGAAAATCGCATATGACAGTTTTATTGTGCTACACCATCTCTATATCTCCAAGAACTAAGAGTTAATTTAAAATTTAGGGCAATAATAACCTGTCCTGTATAAATACATATATAGATACAATGGAAGGTTGCTATCTATGAATTAAAGAAAATCTATACTTAACTTCTAGACGTAATATATTCTATATATATAGATAGATAGATAGATATAGATTAAACATGAAGAAATCTTAAAAGTTAATTTTAATCAGATATCTGAAAAATATATATTATGTGTAATCGGTCCAATCATGGACATTAGTATCCATTTATTCCCTAATATTCACATTCAAATGTCTTGAAAGGTCAATTAGTAAATAGGTAATAATTAATAAACTGAGTCGTAAATAAATAAAACGTCCACAAGTACTTAATTACGGTACTAATTCTTAAATTAATTCAATTTAGCGGAATATTACAAAACTTAATCTGATACAATTCATGTCAAATTTCTTAGGAAATCTTTTTCCTGTCTTTTTATATTTGACGAATTCATATATAAATTCGGTGCCTTTTCATTTGGAAATGATTTTTTATTTCTTAACGGAGAATTAAAATATTTAGTTGGTAAATGATAGACTTATTCCAAAATTATTTTACTTGAACCAATCTTCTGAGTGGATGGTTTTCAAACGGACAAGAATAAAAGAAAAAAAGGGTGAAAGGATGACGATTTCTAAACAGATACAATGTTTTTGAGGTGTCCTTCAGATTAAAGTAATTCATCTGGAAGGAAAACTCAATTCAGAGCTGATGAATTTTGTCCTCTTAATGGTGTGGATTCTTTTTGATCTTTCCAATTTGTCCATAAGATTATTTATTTTTGTTTGAAAAAATAGTTTATTTTTAATGTCTTTATAATTCTGTTAAATATGGAGTGAGTGGTTTTAAATAGAATTCATTACAATGCGGCAATTATTCATTTTTATAATTAGAACTATGTTAGAGATAGATCAGAGAGATTTATTTAATACTTATATTTTAATAAAACTCATACATTAGATTGAGTGATTGAGAGATCATCGATAAAATTAACAATATTGTGATTTAAAAGAAATTGATATGATTTGAAAGGCAAAAATATAAATATAAAATTTTTTTTATAAAATAACGTATTTCCAATGGACAAAAAGAATAAAATATTTTTTCTATAAGCCTTACAAAGTTTATGGATGAATTGATTCATATTCAACGAAAAACGTTGGGCGCATTTAGTTTTATTTATTTATAAAAAAAACAAGTCAAATTTTTGTAATAATAAAATTTTTTTATCATGCAATAAAATTAATAGATTAAGAGCTAAGAAATTAATCTTTTATTATTTTTCACTGTAATATACTTATATCAAAGTATGTATCAAAATTTAAAAGAATTTTTATTACATTTACATATTATCAATCAAATCCAAAATGTTGATTATATTTGAAGAATAGTGTTACTTGTTAATGAAATGTTTTAGTGTGATATGTATATATATATCTATATATATGAATAATAGCTCTATAAAGGAAGTTAATTGCATAGAAATCAAATGAAAACTAAAAGCGCCCAACGTTTTTAGTTGAATATGAAGCAATTAATTCATAAACTTTGTCAGGCTTATATTTTTTTATTTTTAGTCCATTGGAATAACGTTATTTCATAAAATTTTTTTATATTTATATTATTTTATTCTTTTTAGTGGAATATTAATTTGATAAATTTATTTAATATAACAAGAGAAATAGAAAAGATGAAGTTATACGAAAATTTACAAATTGAATAAATCAAAAAAAATATTGTCTTCAAAAAAAAAATCAATTTTTTGTTTTTTTTTCTCTCGGGACATATATAAATAAGATGACCTGTGACCAGGTCCGAACCGACCGACTGTTTGAAATAAATTAATTTCCAGCTACAGAAACAATTTCAAATAATTTTAATATATCTATTAATGTAATAAAAAACAGATATGGATATAACATAAATATTTTTAATTTTATTTTATTTATAATATATATGTAAGACCAGACTGTGACGTCATGAATGGCTGGATGACGTCATATAATTTTAAATCAAGAAAAAACTAATAAATATGATTTTTCTCGAGGATAAAACCAATACAAAGTGCATGATTCGTGGTGATATATAAAAAAATCTCCTCATGTGAAATTTGGTGTGAAAATAACCCTTGCCTTCCTATCGTCGATCGCTAATACTACCACTTCCGGTTTCCGGAATTGCACCAAAAGTTGATCAATTCATCCCACTGATGCATTAAGTAAATATACCAAATTTCATCAAAATCGGTTGAGCCGTTCGGGCTGTACACATCTATACGGACGGACAGACGGACAGACGGACAGACGGACAGACGGACGGACAGACGGACGGACAGACATCATGCTAAAAATACTTTTTTCTGTTAAGAAAATGCATGATTCGTGGAGATATGTAAAAATCTCCACATGTGAAATTTGGTGTGAAAACAATACCTCCCTTACTATCGTCGGTCGGTAAAAAGGATCTTTTCTTTATGCCAATTGAGGGGAAAAAACCCTCTTCATTGGCACTAAACCTGATTAATAAGTATTCATCATTAGTTTTAATGCTATAAAATATATTTAATTACAATCAAAATGAAAATCTCTCTTGAAATCAATATTTCTGCTTCAGAAAAAAAATTAATCGGAGCAACTCAAAAGGAGTTAGTTACTAAAAGTAATTAATCGCTAATTAATTTCAATTAATTAATTGTAATTCAATTATATTTCTTCTGTACCTTCTAGGGATCGATTGAAACATCTATAAAAATTTTCAAAAGTCTATCTCAATATTAAGATGATGAAAAATTTAAGTAAAAAGAAATCTTTTTAAAAAACACACTTTATTTAAAATTGCACTAAAAGGTAAAAAATAAAATCACTGTAAACTGGAAATGGAAGCAAATGTTTTACTGTGTTATTATAATTTGAGCGCACACACTTTACAGTGATTTTATTTTTTTACTTTTTAGTGCAATTTTAAGTAAAGTGTGTTTTTTAAAAAGATTTCTTTTTACTTAAATTTATTTTATACTATTTAGTCGTGTTCAGCGCCTCTAGAACTGCTCGGTTTTCATTTTTTAGGTTTTTTGAGCTCAATACATACACAACAATAAACACTATCAAGACACTGGAAAGTTAGAATCGCAATATCACGACACTATCAAGTTAGAATCAAGACTAACTACTAACTTTTTATTTCTGATAATATATATATATATATATATATTATTATTATTATTATTATTATTATTTATATAATTTATTTACATATATATATAATATGTATCTGTATGTTTATTTTTTATATATATATAAGACAACCGATTCCTGGAACTTATAATCGGCCAGAAGAAGAAATATTACGTGGTTAATTAGAGATGTTTTGACATTTGTAAATATAATGTGTGTTGCAAAAACTTTTAGTTTAAAACAGGGCTTCACCGCCTCTAGAACTGCTATCGCCATCTATGATTGAAATAGTGAACTATTCCATATTCCTCATATGAAAGTTTAGTTAATTAATTACCACTAATAGATAAATAATTCAGTGGATTTTTCAATTGATTCGTGTATTATTAGCAGGAGCAAGCGCGTATGCAAAATTTCAAGTTGATTGAATGACGGGAAGTTGTTGAAATATCGATTATAAAATGCCGCGGACAACCCGCGTACAACCGGACAACCGGACAGTGTGAGTTAAGTAAAGTGTATTAAAAATCGATTTCAATTTGTCAAAAAAGCGAACAGACAGAGAGACAGACGGCAAGTGAAGTTGAGAAAAACGTTATAAAATACAAATTTTGAGACTTTAAAAACACGAAAAGTTCTCTATATCTTAAAAAGTAACTTTAGAAATTAATTTTAATTAATAAATCATAATTATTAGGTAACACCGATATAAAGTAAGGATTACATATTATTTATGTATATAAATTAATTTCGAAATTATATAATATAGATATTTGAAATTAGATATTATATTCAATTCATTTAATTTTACTTTTCAATTTGTTTTTTGCATTTGGTATCAGTAAATTTACAATTAATCTACTTTTATTCTTTTGTCTTTTTGTTCCAAAAAATGACTAATGCAATATTTTCATTAAAACAACATTCGGTTTATTGAATGAATTGGTTTAATTATGAAATTTATGTATTTTATTAAAATACCTCTTTAAAAACGATTCCAATATATTTTTTTTAATTTTCAAATTAAGTCGGAGGAAGGGAGAAAATGTAGCGTTCAAATTGAATAATAATTTATTTTATTTTTTTATTGCTGATTATACAATTAACAGTAATTTAATGAATTTCATTATAATGATTGAATTATATTAAATTAAATATTTAATAAAAAAAAAATAAAGTTATACTTATAAAATTCAATTGCGTTTCATTTTAGAAAGATCAAGCATGAAATTTCAGTTCATAAAGTCAAAATACTCAATTATTAAATATTAATTTGTTTTTAAATTAGTATTTGTAATTTAATTATCATGGTTTATATAAATAATTAAATTACTGAAGAGAGAGGGTTTACAGTCTCCATATGAACACTAAGATAATGGAATCGATCCACGACGCTTTCAAATGATTTTATAAATAGTTAATTAAAAGCAGTTCACCGTTCTAGCTATTCTAGTGTCACTTGTGCATCCCAAGGGACCTGATTGAAGTGAATTTAAAGTGGGGCTTGTTTCAAAATTGTCTCAGAATAAATAATATAGTTGATAAATATTTATACAATTTAATATATTGGAATATCATTTTTCTAAAACAAATTTAATTTATATAATAATGTTCAAATTGATTTTATTCAATAAAAATTATAAGTAATTTTTGATTTTGGTGATCTGATAAATCCAAATTGACATTATAGGGTTATCTTATGTTATCTTATTATCTTATGTTAAATAAAATTGGTTATGCTTTCTTCTTGTCATGTTCAAATATTATTTAACATCATCATTAAGTATAAAATCAATCAAAGTCTGATTGAATCAATTCAGTAAACTTGTGATTCAATTATTATGGATTTATATACTAATCTTGTATATATGTAGATATATATATATTGAATAACATAAACAATGTTATACAATAAGACACATACCCATACGTATTTAATATTGTTCCAGTCTAAAACCCATTACTATGCTGTAACTAAATTTGAAAATCAAAAAATAAATATCTCTATTCAACATTATATAATAAATTAATCTTATATAAATCATGAAGTTTACTTTATATTTTAATTAAATTATATGAAATGCCATTTTTTAAAAATTGAAATAAGAAAGATCTTTAAAAATTGTATTAAAATTTGTATTGTCAATAAAATTCCTATTTAAAGATTTTTTGGATCAACAATTTTTATTTCATTAAATTTATATAACTTTTATAAATATATTAAGCTGATATGATCACCATCTGATCTCCGGGTAATTTTTTGTGTTTTTGTTACAATAGAATTTTTAAAATTTTGGGTTGAGTTCGTAGGTAATCTTTGACTTACTGTGTTCTGTAGTTCTGAAAGCTAACACTGAAACTAACAGACGTCTGAGGACAGAAAACCAAGTCTACTACTTGACTCTTGGTCACACAGGCTAAGACTCAGAATTCTAAATATTTCCTCAAAATTTACTTGAAAATGGCACGAAAATGGGCGTCAAAACGTCGAGATGCAAATTTCACAATTAAACGTAAAATCACATGAAAATAACTTTTCATAATGAAAGTATATATATATATATATATGAGAATAAAACAATTTCATATAAGTACCGACATAATATTATTATCTAAATAATTGTGAAAACTAAATTATAAATTAATCCAAAATTAATTGAACATATTTAACCTAAAAATTATAATTGAATTAAATATATACATATATACTCTAAAATTTATTTTTATTTTATTTGCCTTTATAATAGTAAAATCTTGATATTTTCAGCCAATTTATTTATGTCTTTTATGATTAACTGTTTTCAAACTAAGGAAAAAAATATGAATTAACAAAAATAAATAAATAAATAATTTTATAATAAAATACAAAATCAAAATAATAATAAATAAAAAATAGATATTTAAAAAAAAACAAGTCCAATGAAATTCAATAATGTTAGCATTTTATTAAACATAAAAAAACAATGGGGAAAAATGGAATATTTACCTGAATGATTCCGCTCTTGTTTAAAATAGGAAGGCCTGCGGGTTGGGTACGCTCCATTTGTTCAAGTGCCTCAACAACTCGTGGGTCTTGAATGTCCACCAGTCGAAATGCAGTCATGTTGACAGAATTATAAGCAAAATCCTCTAAATCAAACGTTTCCATATCCTGTAAATAGAGAATTAAAAATATTTAAAATGTGAATAAAAGAAAACAAAAAATATTGTATTAACGAAAGAGAGGGATGAGAATTAAAAAAACTAAATATAAATTTATATATAGTATTATATGTACCACTCAAAAGCCAAAGCGATTAAATCCAAATATAAACAAACTGAGAAAATGAAGCCCAAAGTTCACAGCTTGTAGGAAATTCAGGGTTATTGATTACAAAAAAATGTATATTGCATTGCAATATTAAGATAATCAAGTTTATTATTCACTTCATATGTTGCAGATTACATTACATTACATTACTAGAAAAATTTTAAAAATTGGAGTTTATTGGTTTGGCTTCTGAGTAGCACACATTTGTTTATATGTGCTACTTAGAAGCAATGAACAAATTTTCATAAATGAATAATATTAACAGTGAAATAAAATTAAAATATCGTTTATTTATATATTACTAATTGTTAAATTTCAATAAATTTATAAAAAAAATATCTATTTAAATATAACGGTAATTAGTTAATTAATAAATTATCTAGATTTCAAACACAATATTAACCCAACTATTAACAATAATTCTATTAGGTTAAGTTTATTTTATTTTCTTTCATTTTTATTTTTCAGTGAATGAATGTTTTTACTATCTCGCCAGAGATAGTATTGAGATCACGACAATTTTCGATGTTGAGATTTTGATGTTTTAATACGTTTTGAAGGATCCTGAATCATTTTCACTAAGGTTGAGAAAAATGTCTCTCTCTGTGTGTGTGTGTGTGTATGTATGTATGTAACCAAGATTACGCAAAAACGGTTTGAGCTAGAATCATGAAATTGGGTAAATGGGCATTATTCAAAATTCGTAGTTTTCTATCAACTTTTGAGAAATGTAGCTCAACCGGAAGAGGGTCATTACCTTCAACGTTTTGATTTTTTTTCCTCTAAAGTTACCGTAAAAATAAAGATATATGTTTGATAATTTTTCACATGATTAATGATTGTATACAACTGCTATATATAGAGTTTCAGCTTGATTGAATAGCTGAAAGTACCAGAATTAATTTTTTAAAACTGCAAATCTCACTCGCCAACACGTGACGTGGTGCCATCAACAATGAGCCAAATATGCGCTGGTTTATTTAATATTATTTATTAATTTTAATTTATAATTTAATTTAATTTAAATTAATATATGTTATTTAATCCAATTCGAATTTGCGAGATAGTCGAGTGAAGGCACTCCATATTTTTTCAATATTGTTTGCTAGTTTAATGGTAAAAAACAATGGTTCAGTGCAAAACATCATTATTCTGTCGCATTAAGGACTATTGGTCCGAGGTGAGTACATCAATATATACAATATAAACATTTATTGTTTTTACTTTTCAATTATTTTTTCATGTAAATTTTTAAGAGTGCTTAGAATTTTGATCCAAACAATTCCATGCATTTGATTTTTCTAATACTCTATTATTCAGGAAACCTTTTATTTGTTATCTGAACTTATTTCTTTCATCATATTTCCTAAATATCCTGGTAATATAGTGTCTAAAGTTGAATTTAAAGAATAAATGATAGCATAAAGTATATCCTAGATTTATTTTTAACTTTCGGAAATAAAACTGATAATTAAACAATATAAAATAAATAAGCCTTGTCGGGTGTTTTTAGGTTATAACTAGCTGCTCAGACAGCCTTAGGGGCTCTTCACACCTAGACGGGGACTCTGCCCCTGTACCCCCGAGTGATACCTAGTATTTGATTGAAAGTCTGTATGTAAAATGTATTTTGTTTCAATCAGTATATTACATAAAACATTCATTTTTACTATCTCGTTCCGATGTTTAGATTTTGATGTTGTTATACGTTTTGAAGGTCTCTGAGTCATTTTCAATAAGGTTGAGAAAAATGTCTCCCTCTGTGCGTGTGTGTGTGTAGACAAGATTACGCAAAAACGGTTTGAGCTAGAATCATGAAATTGGGTACATGGGCATTATTCAAAATTCGTAGTTTTCTATCAACTTTTGAGAAATGTAGCTCAACCGGAAGAGGGTCATTACCTTCAACGTTTTGATTTTTTTTCCTCTAAAGTTACCGTAAAAATAAAGATATATGTTTGATAATTTTTCACTTGATTAAAAATTGTATAAAAATGCTTTCTATAGAATTTCAGCTTGATTGAATCGCTGGAAGTACCAGAATTAATTTTTTAACACTGCAAATCTCACTCGCCAACACGTGACGTGGTGCCATCAACAATGAGCCAAATATGCGCTGGTTTATTTAATATTATTTATTAATTTTAATTTATAATTTATAATTAATTAAATTTAATTTAAATATAATATATTATGTTATTTAATCTAATTCAAATTGCGAGATAGTCCAGTGGAGACACTCCAGCTAATTTTGTGTTCTTATTTAAAATATATTTTTATTTAATCAATAAATTAATTCTATATTATTATTGTATATGTTATATCTTGGCCGAATTAAAAAATTCAAAATTGAATTAAATTTTAAATAAATATAATAATAACTAAAAAGTTAAATTTTAATATTTAGACAGATAATGTCACATGAGGAGTTTCAGAAATCGTCATTATTTAGTATTATAGAAAATTTAGTAATTTCATCTAATTTAACTATAATAAATATTTATAATGAATATTTTTAAAAAGTTAAAAAAACCATATGGATAAACTAACATTGCAGCTTGTTTTATTTCAATAAAAATAAAAAAATAATTAATATTAAAAATAAATTTTCGATAATTTAACTGAAATATTTTTGAAAATTTTTCACTTTAAAAAAATACTACTTTCAAAAATAATGTAAACTATTTTGTTTAATTTTTAAACAATTTATCATTAATCTTTCATTATATTATGTTGAGTAATAACTGTGTAGTAAATATGTTATATTCAATGAATCAATTTCTCATTTTAAGTGCATATATTTGTTCAAATATATTATATTGTCATGAAGGGGTGGGTGACGATTAAATTAAGGAAAAACTAATGAATATGATTTTTTCCAGAGATGTGATCAATAAAACTCGATTTTTCTTTATAAATACAATCTATGGTGTGAATTTCAAAAAAATCGGTCGAGCGGTTTCTGAGAACCCATTTACAAATATATATATACATACATATATATAATTTTAGCTAGCATAATAAGATTAGATATATATATATATATATACTAATAGTTAATTGTATGTTAAAATTTCTAAAATTTTATTTAAATGAAAAGAAAATGTAGTGTTCTATAAAAATGTTTATGTAAGTTTTATTGCTGAAATTATTTACTTGAAGATCATATAAAATTTAATCCAAATCTTAAATTAAAATTAATTATTTAAAAATATAAATTTTTGTTTTGGAAATTATACATTTGTAAAACAGATATAATTGTATGTTAGTATATGCTAGTAGCTGATTTATTAATACATAGAACCGATTAATGTCACTCCAGATAATTTAATTATTTATTAGAGAGCACATAATAATTAAATATTGCAGAAAATATATGAATAGCTCTTAAAGTAGATATCCCATTTAAAACCTTTCTTTTAGCCATATAAATGATAGTCACTAAAAAATCATAAAAAATATTAGTAAAGAATTACAATTGAATGTATAATGTAGAGGATGCTGGTATTTATTCATAAATCAAACATTATTATTATTGTTATTACCATTACAAGCAAGGATAATATAATTTTATTTTAATATTGATACACTTCTATTTTTCTCTTAATTGGAATTATAATGTCTATCATGATACCTATTATAAAATAACTATAAACAAGATTAATATGTTTTTAAGAAAAATTCAAACATTAAAAATCAATTTAATAACATACCATATAAGTAATTATATCATTAGAAAACGAATTTTAACGATATAGTAATGTTAAAGTTTTATTTTCTAACAATAACAATTAAAAATAGTAAATGGAATGTTATTTTTAGATTAAAAAGAAATACAAACATAAATATTACTGCTTTTAATTTGAAAAAATATATTTGAAGAAGTATATTTTCCAACATTTTGTTTAGCTTTTTTTTCATTGTTTTGTTCATTTTTGTCCTGTTTGAAAATTAAATTTCTTTTGATAATATAAACTTTCTTTCATATTTATATTATTAAAAAAGACACACAAAAAAAAACTTATGGGAAAATAAATGAAATTAGTCTTCAGATAAAAAAAATCTCTCTAAGCATTTTGATAATATAAAAATGTTAAAAAAAAGAGCATCTCTAGATTTCTAGAAAACTAAACACATATTTTCATATTTATGCCAAATTAAATTATTATTATTTCTTTTTAAATAGCTATTAAACTTTTAAAAAATAACAATTTTATTCATAAAGCTTTTAAAATTTACTTTTATTGTATTTATTATATATTCTAAGAAGAATATAATATTATTATGTGAAATTAAATTTTTGATATAATTTAAATTTATAAAAATTCTTTTTAACCAAATATTTTTGAATTATACTTTCTCCACTCAATTTTTGTATTTTTTAGTCTTATAATATTTGGTGAATTCTTAGAATTTTCTATAATTCCAATAAATTAAATATTCGAAACTTTTAGTTTATATTATAAATTATACATATAAGTATAATTTTTTCATTCTAGAATTATAAAATCAAAAAATAAGAAAAACACAAATTAAATTTAATATAAATAAATTAAACTTTAATTAATATGGCTTAGCCAATTTCTTGCCATTGAGGTTTAGAAATAACTTAAATTATTTTTTAAAAATTTCAAAAATGATGAATTCCAAAATTTAAATATCTAATAAATTTATTGAGAATCAGTATTTTCATAAAGCACCATATTTATTATTATAAATCGCTCTACGGAGATTTAAGCAAAAACAACTCTCAAGGGTTAAATTTTTTTTTAAATAATAAATAAGTTTGTTTAATATTTGTTTTTTATTTAAACATTAAATATCAAAATTTTTAAATCTGGTGAATATGGTGGTTGAGGTATGATTACGTTGTTGTTTTTGGCCAAAAAATCACGAACAAGTGAGCTGATGCATTATCGTGATGCAGAATCTATGGTTTGTTTTTCCACAATTCTCCGATCGTATAAGCCGTAATGCTTCACGCAAACGTTACATAACTTCCTTGTAGTATTCCTTATTAACAATACGACTTGTTGGTAAGAACTCATGATGCACGACGCCATTGTAATCGAAGAAAACAGTGAGCAAAACCTTCACATTTGATCGAACTTGACGTGCTTTTTTAAAGCGCTTGTACCACTAATAAACATTTTTTGAGACAAAGTAGACTCGCCGAATGCGTTGGAGCACTTTATTCCATTTTTAACGCAAAATTGAATACAGATTCTTTAAAAAATCGAAGTACACAAAAACACATTACTAATCCAAAATGGCTGATAATGTCTACATAAGAGAAACATATGTGTACCAACATAACAAAAAAAATTTCGATAATCAAATGTACACAGCCCGCGAAAATTCAAAATTCACCTTTCTTTTGAACAGACCTCGTATGTATTTATAAATTTGTCTTTGCATTGTTAACATTTTAAAATCTTTATATATTCTTTTTCCACGAACTGTAAACTCAGATATATTATTTTAAGAATTTATAGTGTTTTATATCAAAAAATTATATGACTATAAAGTCAGAATTGGTTGGGTCTAAATTATGAATATCTTACAGAATATTCTTATCTTATATTTATATGTATACTCTTGGATATACATTATATATTTTAAATCATTAATTAAGTAATCTAATATTATATACTAAAAAAAAACAAACAAACTAGATTTTAATTTTCAGAAAAATCAATAAAGATTGTCCCCTCCCCTTTTTTTAATAATTTAAAATGATTAATTTAAATTAAAGAGGGTTCTTCGAAAAACTTATTACTTTCGAAATTCATCTAAACAGTTACATGCAAATCTTTATTGAAATCTATTTTTATTTATTTATTTATTTGTTTGATATTTTTAAAATTAATTTAGCAATATCAGCTACTACTATACAAGCTACTTACCTATCAAAATAATCTATTAATGCAGTTAAAACTCAATTTAAAAAAAATATTTCTGATGAAGAGAAATGATAAGTACATAATAAATTTACTTGGCATTAATTAATTCAGTTCGCTTTCGAATTAAGTTAATACCATTAACGATAATTCAGATGGCTTAAGAAAACATCAAGAGGGATTCTCTAAAGGAAATCTATCATTTTTTCCCCAGCTGCCATCGATTCCTGACAAATGATCCTCAACAGTTTTTGTCTTGTCTTCTCATTGAATACGGGTAGAGGAGATTAACGATAAAACAAGAACGGTAAACTGGGATCCAGTTAAGATAATTTTCAAATGCGAACTCCTATTCCTTGTAAGGAGTGTAGCAAACGCAAACGCACAAAGAGAAGAGAAAGTAAAGGGGTTGGCATCGAATCGAGAAACATTGAATGATAGAGTGAGGAAAAGAAATAAGGAAGAAGTGGGGATGGATCCAATTTAGTAATCCAATCCAATAATCCGTGGAATTATTTTCTTAAATATTCGTCTTCCTGTGTTTGTGTCATCTGTCACAAAATGTCGTTGATTTTTTTTTCTTTTTGCATAAATAAAATAAAGTCATTCGGAAGAATAAAAAAATATATGAAATATGAACTAAAATATATCAACATGTCTTGTGATGTTAGGAAAAATATTTGCCCATTTATCATTCGATCTATTCTGATACGAACTTATTATTGACATAATATTATGGACAAAGATTTAATAGTAACGTTTGGTATCGTATCTCCTCGAATAGGGCCACCTTTAAAAATTTAACCTTTTTGTTTTGTCCAATAAGCGTGCCAAACATCCAAAATTCATTTCACGGTGTGGTGAACTCCCAGGCTAAGCTTAATGCTTGTTTAGTGACATTCATTCAATGAAGTGCTAAATTTAATTTTCAATTAATTTAAAATGAAATGTAATCTAATTACACTCTATTTTAATACTCACAAATGTTGTGAACATGTAGTGATATCTGTAATCATTCATCTGGAGCTGCAGAATCTGAAAAAAAATCATAAAATAAAGTTGAATTAATTAATATTTAATTCATTCAGTATCGAAAGTGAACTATAAATTATGAAAACTTGTTTTACGTTGCCATTGGTGGTTTTCTCAAGTCATAAAAATGGAAATTTTCGATTAATTCCTCAAATACCCTTTGAACTTTGTAACAAATAAGTTCGTAGAGAAAAAAATTTAAAAGAAAAAGTTAAGCATCAAAAAAAAAAAAAAGTTATCAAAGTTTTTTTATGAAAATAATTAATTAATTAGCTGTATTTTTAAGATTTTTTTTTTTATTTTTTAATTTAAATAATTAAAAATTAAGTTATTTATTTAATTAAATTAAAATAATAATGGAAATTTTTTATTTAAGATATGTATATGGACTATATATAGACTATATTGATATGACATAGCATACTTTATTAAATAAACATTAAAATATTATTCAATTTGTTGATTTCATAGAAGTATCTACACCATTTATTATTATTACCAAGTTTTGGATTTATATTGAAGATGAATTTGAAAAATATCAAAACTGGGATAACTAATCACAAATCAAAAAATTTGAACTTAAAAATTAATTAATAAAAGAATAAATAAATAAGTAAATGTTTATTTAAATTGAAAATAAAATGAGTAAATAAATCTACTATATTTTTTTTAGTATTCTTTGTTCAAATTTATAAAATAAATATTTGTCTTTCAAGAAACTCTCATCTTCAATGTCATTTAATTATTCTTTTTCAACTTAATATCATTTATTTGCTACTAAATCTCCAACTCTTAAAATGAAACAAGTTTCTAGTGAATATATAATTATTTGCAAAATCTATCTTACCATATAATTTCAATTCACTTAAAACAATTCTAAAGAAATTATATGGTGTCAGAAAATAATCTCAAGTAAAACCATGGGAAGATTAAATGTTCGTTTGTATTGAATGTAAATTCAAAGGCAAGTTTAACTATAAACAGTGGAAAAGTTAAACGCCATTTTGCGAATGACGAGAAAGAGCGAGAACTTGATGCAAACTTATTAAGACATCTGATTTTCCTCCGTTGCCAAGAGATCAGACATATTCTAACGACATAAAGAAAAACGGAACTTGGTCTAAATGCATCTCTATTAGAAACCACGTGACTGGACTGAAAAGTAAGGAAATTGTTCCCCCTTCAAATCCATTTTGAATGAACTATCTCTTCTAACATAATAGCCGACCGTACAAATGTTTGCGACGTTAATGTCAACTTGAATAAATACGAGCCACATTTTTTTAAAAAAAATGTTTAAACCATTATCCACTTTCATTTAATACGAAAAAAAGTCAATGAGAATTCCTATAAAACCATCATCGTCATAGATATAACACTAATTTTTAAGGAGGAACTAATTTTCTTGGGCTGACTTTATTGACTTACCAAGTCCGTGCAGGTCTTTGCACTTTTCTTTTATTTCCATCTTGGGAAGGGTTTGTTGTTAAAACCTCACTTCGACCATTTATACTATAGAGCCAGCAGATTGTAAGCTCTATATATTAGTTTTTTTTATTTTACATATATAGTGAGTGATAGAGAAAGTGTGAGAAATGAAAGAGAAAATAAACACCTCACAATTTATGAGGGAAAAATAATCAAGTGGTTAAAAATCTGTTCATTTAAATTTTATCAATCGAATTTATAAGTACTCTATAGAGTGGGAAAAAAAAATATTTTCCCTCTCGTTATTCGTTCATTTTTAGGTGCCATTGATTGCATAAACGCAAATAAGTCAATAAGACAAGTGCTTTTATTTCTTTCTTGATGTGTTGCCGTCATTTTTTAATCATATCATTGAAAATATTTATTTTAGTGAAAAAACTAACCAATTCCATTGGTGCTTATAATAGGATGTTCAGAAAGTAATTTTTTTTTTTTTTTTTGTATAACTGAATGAAAATTTTTGTATAATGAAGAAATATTTGCTAGTAAAAAACTCAACCAAATGATTTTTTTAACCTATTCAATTGATGTAAAGGTTTAACAGTCCAAAAAATTAATTAATGGTTTTTGCTTGGCTTGATCAGCTTCAACCAATACGTTAGCGTTTCTCAACCTTTTTGGACCAAACGTCCACTTAGTAAGGCTGGCTTCATAATTCGCCCCCCTATAAATTTTAACAGATAAAAATTGCATGATAATCCCTAATATAAGGTAGGTACACTTGGTGATACTTAAAGCCATATTGAAACTCGAGTTTCAGAACCTGATCGCAAAATCATCTTACCTTTTTATTTTTTTTTTGATCCGCATTAAAAAGCGGAAATGTTTAAAAGCCTGATCGCAAAATCATCTTACCTTTTTTTTAGAGTTGAAAATGATTTCGCCCCCCAAAAGCGTATAGTCAAATAATCGCCCCCTTTAAGATGACGATCGCCCAGGTTGAGAATCACTACAGTACGTGGTGCATCTTCGTCATCAAAAATCTAATTTTTGCAAACCCCTCCTGGCACTGACATATTGTCAAATAAATTTCTTTCTGGTTTGAACAGCATTTTTACCTTTTTTATGGAAAAAATGTAAAATATGACGAAAATACTACTTATTGCTCTCACATTTAAAAGGGCCCAACCATTTAACTATTGCATAGATTCAATTTAACTTTTTCACTCACAAGGATTGCTCTCCAAACATATAATGATTATGCAGCTTAAGTATGAAGGTGTGTTCAAAAAAAAATGGTGTAAAAACGAAATTACTTTTCGAACAATCTAATATTATATTATATATATTATAATAACAAATATTAATTACAAAACAATGACATAACATCGAGAGAGTATGAATGGTTTATGAAAAAATAATCATTTAGGTAATTTATCGAGTAGATTATTATTGTTATTTCAAAGATTAAAGAAAGAATAAGCTTGTTTATAGGGAAACCAATTGGAAAACGCCAAGGATTCATTGATATTTTGATATAAAATAAGATTTAAGAGAAGAGTAGTAACCTGGGATAAGAATGGCTGGAGGATTGTGGTTGTTGCGGCAAAAAGTTTGAAATAGTTTTTATATTTGTAAAACTTTCACATTTTAATTACTTATATAATTTGTTTTTTAAAAATAAATATTTAAAAATATTCTTTTGCTAGTGAACAAAAAATGATATCACTGAAAGTGAATAGAGATAAATAAATTTTAAAATAATATTTTATAAAAGTATATATATATAAATAAATAAATAACAAATGACTATATCAACAATCAATATAGCTTTATCTAACAATATAAAAATAATACATTGGTAATAATTATATTTTATGAGAAATGTGGGTTTAGATAGGCAATTGGAATTCACCCTCCATCACATCCAACCCTTTCACTCATATCTAATAGAATGATCAGACTCATTCAAGTGGGATTGAAAGGTACAGGAGATTATAAAATACAAAAGGGTAGTACCAAAATTTAACTTTACTTTATTTTCAATATTTTTATATTCTATAAAAGTGAAAACTCAATAAACAATCGATAATTAATTGATTTAAAAAAAAATGTAAACTTTATTTTTAAATGATGATTATAGTACTGCAGAGGTACTTAAACTTATGTACTCCGCGAACCCCCACTTGAAAAATTTTTTTTTGACGGACCCCATCCCAACTTTATGTACTTTACGTCATTTTATTAATTAATTTCTGGCTTACGATCTCATAAGAACAAGGATATATGATGAATATTTCTAATAGTGATTGGTGAATAACGATTTTTTTGCATATTGTAGAACACATTTTATTAGAAATTATAATATGTATTGAAGAAAGAAAATTCAGCTTTGCGGACCCCCCTCTCTACTACTGTAATATGTTAAAATATAAATAATTTACATTTTAACATAGAACAGAAAATATATTATTTAAGGGATTAAAGAATAAAAATAGAAAGTAAATGGTTGCATATTTTAAAAATAAGACAATTTGTGGAAATTTAAATAACTAAGAAATCAGAGGTGGAGGGGATAAAGAAGAGAGGTGGGAGTGTGTGTAAGCGGTAGACAGAGATTGCTGACGAGTATGATGAGATGGTTAGCCTTTTGAGCGGTTAGTGAATTTTATAAAATAAAGGGTGAAATATTAAAACTGGATGCATCCGGAATTTGTAATAATAACACTCAGGCCCTTGGACAATAACTGTCGGTTTTAAAGCGGGAGGGGGGAAACACTACACTACTCTTATGTAAACTTAATAAATAAAAAGAAATAGGGGAAGAGGATGAATCATAGAAAATACAAAACAATTATTATCAAAATTAAAAAAAAAAAGTTGTTTTTACAACAACAATTTAAAATTTTTTACTTAAATCAAAATAATAAAAAGAATTAGCTGGAGTGTCTCCACTCGACTATCTCTATTTATTTGAATTGGATTAAATAACATAATATATTATATTTAAATTAAATTTAATTAATTATAAATTATAAATTAAAATTAGTAAATAATATTTATTAAACCAGCGCATGTTTGGCTCTTTGCTGATGGCACCAAGTCACGTGTTGGCGCGTGAGATTTGCAGTGTTAAAAAATTAATTCTGGTACTTCCAGCGATTCAATCAAGCTGAAATTCTATATATAGCAGTATTATACAATTTTTAATCATGTGAAAAATTATCAAAAATATATCTTTATTTTTACGGTAACTATAGAGGAAAAAGGGTAGGTAATGACCCTCTTCCGGTTGAGCTACATTTCTCAAAAGTTGATAGATAACTACGAATTTTGAATAATGCCCAATTACCCAATTTTATGATTCTAGCTGAAACCGTTTTTGCGTAATCTTGTCTACATACATACACACACATACAGAGAGAGAGAGAGAGAGAGACATTTTTCTCAACCTTAGTGAAAATGATTAAAATGATCAAAACGTATAAAAACATCAAAATCTCAACATCGAAAATTTTCGTGATCTCAATACTATCTCTGGCGAGATTGTAAAAATGAGAGATAATACTAATGCCCCAGGCTAATTAATAGTGATATTTTATGTCTCTCAACAACAAATACATTTCAGCAAAGAATATAGTCTTCTCTCTCAATCTCCCGGAGTCAATATAACATTTGACCTTGCTGAATTCTAAAATTCATGGTCACAGCAATTCTATTCCTCGTTCCAATCTTGAGTCACCTTTTCCTCACAACTACTTTTATATTCATCTTTGGTCTTTCTAGAGCTAATTTACTCCATTTTTTCTACAAATACAATATCTTTCTAGTTTTCCCTCATTCATTAAAGCCACAAAATCCAACCATCTTTTTTCAACCTATAGATTTTACGAAAACTTTAAATTTCATACACCATATTCTCGTTCCTTAAAGTCATTTATCATTTTTTCACATTCTTCTAATATAACCGATAAAATAATTTAATTTAATTTAATTATTTATCTTTCGAGTTTCCACAACCTAGTATTTAAACTTTTCTACATATTCAAATTGCACGTACTTTATTTTAAAATTTTCTGAATTAATTCAATTCCTGATATTTAAATGTTAAAATTTATTTTTTTTAGGTTATTTTCTATTTTATTAAGTGAAAAGTTAAATAATATATCGTATATATAATTGCTAAAATCTATGTTTTTAATATTATCATATTTTATGAGATCTTTCGAGAGATCTTTTTGTAGAAACTGACAAAATCATGGTTAAATAGCATTTATCTTTGCGATGAGATATAAAGGAAACATTAACTTTCAAATTTGTTGATAATATGAATATTTATATTTTTCCGTTCCAGTTATTAAATTAAAATAAATTATGCATATTTTCCAAATTTAATTCATTAAGTAATCCATATTTTTTATATTTAATAATTCATGACTTAATTTTAAACTGATCGTTCTTATATACATATTTTATTATCTTACGTATATTTTTAAACCAAATATAATATGATAAATGAGAGTGAATTTAATATACAAAAATAACTAATTTGTATTGAATAAGGACTCAAAATTTGAAGGTAATGACCCTCTTCCGGTTGAGCTACATTTCTCAAAAGTTGATAGATAACTACGAATTTTGAATAATGCCCATGTACCCAATTTTATTTTGTCTCTTCCCTATATCTTAAGATTATTTGCTATTATATAATATTTTAATTTTCGTCTTTACAAAAAAAAATAAACAAATAAATTTATAATTTTTTTATAAATATTGAACTAACATATATTTAAAAAACTATATTCGTATTTTCTTTAATAAGAATTATTTATGAATAATTATTTTATTTTCAATTTTTTCATTTCATTTACATAAATATAGTTATTTCAAACATTGCCTATTTAGTAAAAATTTATATGTAAATGTTGCTCAGATCATTAATAAAGACAATGATTTGATTAATGTAGGTTTATATATACAAGTCTCCCCTTTGAATCTTAATTTTTCCATTAAACTCAAAGGAGCTACCTTTTGTCAAGTTAACAAATTCCTTAAGGGAAAATAATTTAAGCCTTCAACAATCGAAGGAAATCAAAAATGCATTGAAGCTATACCTAATTTTAATATCAAAGGGAAAATTAAGATGACAAAATTTTATGAACTATTACCTCCAACCTCAGCTGAAACGTTAAGAAAAATGATAAATAATATGCTAAATATAAAAATAAATTTTAACAATAACCATTGAACTATAAGATTTTAAAAAAGAAAATTCAGAATTTTTTTTACTCACATAGAAATTTTATCACTACATAACTAATCAACCCTCTACAAGTTTAATTTAATGGAAAAAATATTTCAATAAATTAATCTATATAATTATTATAATAATTAATAAAAAAACTTCAAATCATACTATAAAAAATATAAACACCTTTTATTGTGACCAGGAGAATGAGATCAATTCCAAGGGTGTTGGAAATTAAGCCCTTTTCAGACTTTATTATAAATTATTAAAAACTATTTCTTTTATTTAATTTTTAAATTCTTTGTATATAATGAAAATCAAATTCCGTAGATTTCGACTATTAAAGCTACAATTGAATTTAAATTTCCATTTTTAGTGAGCGTTTATTTTTTATAATTCATAATTTATAATCCACATATATATATATACTAGCTGCCCCGAGCGCCTTCGGCGCTCTCCGCACCTAGACGGGGGCTCCGCCCCCTGTACCCCCCCGAGTAAAAGGTTTTCATCCATTTTGTTTCAATCAGTATATTACATAAAACATTCATTTCTTTTTGTGTTCTTATTTAAAATACATTTTAATTTAATCACTAAATTAATTATATATATTATTATTGTATATGTTATATCTATCTATCTATGTGACTCTAAGGAACTCGAAAGTTCTAGGCCGCAGCAACCACATTTCTCCAAGTGTCCCTATCCTGAGCCCTTGTCCCATCTCTCTTACGTCCCTTCCTACACGTCCTTGGTCTTCCAAGCGGACGTTTTTCAATCCAAAATCTTTTTCCTCTCCCATTCTAGCCGCGTCCCCTGCCTATCGCAGCTTTTTCGCTTTTATAACCCTAACTATTTCTGAAGATGCATAGAGGTCATGCAATTCCTCGATGTGCAGTCTCCGCCATTCCCCGGTGATCTCATCTTTCTTTGGCCAATAAATGCTGGAAAGAATACTCTGGATCTACTCTCATCTCCCAGGGTCATAGACCTTGCGTCCCACCCATATAATACAACAGGCAAAATAATTGGTTTATATATTTTAATTTTGATTCCTTTTGATATTAATTTTTGATGAGATAAGCCTCTTTACTGCATGATAACAGGCGTTTCCCGATTACAACTTCGATTTAAATATATATATTCTTCTCAAATATTATTATCCTTCGTGATTACATTCAATTTTTCTACATATTCAAATTCTACATTTTGTATATAGATTTTGTTACTAAATATTTTTTCTTATCACCATTAATTTCAATCTGAATTAGAAGAAAATTATAAATTACCTCCTCTTCCAGCCCATTTACCTATCCAGGCATCTTAATTTCTTAACACTCCGTTTTTTTAAATTTAAAATAAAAGGAGATAAATAGTTTTAAATTATATTCGAATGGTCTATTATATTCTATATATCAGTATTTTTTTCTGAATTTAATACCAACTTGATTTTCAAAATGTTCCATTCGTTATCCATATGATTGATTACATGTGTTAAAATTTAAAAAAATTCAAATATTCTAATTTTTAAATTTAAATACAATTGAATATTATTTTTTATTAATATCATATCAAAAAAGAGAATTTATTAAAAATTAAAAATAAAAAAAGAAGCCTATTAATAAAAAAATATAATAGAATACAATAATTTTGATTTAAAACAAATTTTAATTTTAAAAAAAAAATACTCAATATAAAAAAGACATAAATTTAAAACATCTCGTAATATCATTTGTCTAAAAAACATATTTTAATTAACCAAGAAATTATTTTTGCACTTAAAATATATTTGTAATTAATAATTGAAACAAAAACAAAAATAATAAAATTTTGTCATTTTAATTGAAGTTTTGAAAATATTTTTGTATTGATAAAAGTTTAAAAATAATATATTCAGTTTTTTTAAGCTTTCACTTTCAAATAGAAAAGAAGAAATATTCAATTATATAGAAAGAATAAATAAAAATTAAGTTAAATATGATCTAAATATTTTATTAAATAAATTTAAATGAGAACTTTTAGAATAAATTATTTAATTTAATTGATATTTAAATATTAGAATTTAAAATAAAAAGTGAAATATTATAATAATTTTTAAATTCTGAGCAATATGCAGACAAAAACCTTTTTTTTATATATAGATAGTCGAGCTGGGGATGGCATTATGGGTTTTTCCAAAAAGAGAAAGTTACCTCCCCCCCCCGAGGCCCTAGTAGGGATTAATTTAATTATTTATTATATTTCAAAGGAATATTTTAATATCATTTTAAATGAATGAATGAAAATTCAAATTTTATATAGTTTTTTATATATGTTTATTTATGCAGAAAAAATTAATTGACATAATTATTAATTTAATAAAATAAAATTTAATATTATAATTTAATAAAATAAAATTTAATTTAATAAAATAAAATTTAATAATAAAATTTAATTTAATATAAAATATTAAAATAATAAAAATTAATAAATTTAAAAAAAAAATATATAATACTTAAAGAAAAAAATGTGCCTTTGCAAGTTTCGAACTCAGGGTTGCACCCTGCACCCTGAGTCATAAGAAGACGCGCTAGCTCGCTCGGCCAGCAACCGCTTTTGTTTGGAAGCTTCTTATAAGGGTATATATAAGATTTCAAATTTTTGCCACCAGCGCCTCTATGAGCTAGTATGGTAACTAAACTATTTTTAATTAATTAGCATTTCCTGGACACACCTTACCAATTAGGGGTTTTCTAAAGGAAGTCTGACATGCCCTGAGACCTACTGAATATACATAAAAAATTTCATAAGAATCGGTCAAGCCGTTTCGGAGGAGTATGATTTCAAAGTTTTGTGACACGAGAATTTTATATATAAGATATATATAAATCGCAAAGTATAACATCACTTTCACTCAATGTATACATATACGTTATATAATATCATGCATTTATTTTTAAAGGTATATTTAAAAGAATACATACCGCCCGAAAAAATTTGTAGAGATGATTAGGATTAGTATCTACTATAAGCATATAGATTTCTTTTTGGCGAATCTCTTTGAGAACATGCCGATATGTAGAAGGACTGGCCTGTCGAATATACATTTCCGTACGAAGTGCTGAAGGTGTTTTAACTAATTCTTGCAATTTGAAGAGACCTGAAAATTGAAAAATAAATCAAATTTCAAAAATTTATCATCAATATCATTATTTATTTTAAAATAAAAAATAATATTTATAATTAAAAATAAATAGACACTTATTACAGATTATTCTCTACGATTTGAAAATATTATTTTTAGAATATTGCCGAGAATATTATCTTATAATTTGTATCTATTGAGACTATATGTATATTCAACTATATACGCATCTATAACTATAGTATCTATTCAATAGATGATCAAAAAATTTGAAAAAATAATTTTTTCTAAGATGAAAAAAATTTAATTCTTTTATTTCTCAAAAATCCTTAAATTGGTTTTTGGGGGGATATCAATTAAAAATAAAAACTTAACAAATCTTCCTTCATAATAATAATATTATTAATATACAAATAAATTTAAATTTTCTAAAGACATTTTGCATGAACTAAAATGTTAATGAATAACCTCATAATGATTTGAATTTATTGATATCTTTATTTGAAGTTATTATATACAATTAAAATTATTTTTGTTGTAAATAAGAAATTTACACATCGATTCTTCACTTCTAAAAGCCTCAAAAATACGTGAATTTGATAAATATCGTATGCACATAGAAAGACATATATACATAAATATAATTTTTGCTAGAATAAAAAAATTATATATTATTGCCATATAATTTCGGGGGTGGTTAATGATGTTAATCCAGAACCTGGTGGTCCCGGATCAAGTCCCAGGCCTAGCAAGGGAATTTCTCTAGATGGGGCCTATGAGATGGAGTCAACTCAGCCTCTGGAATCAAATGGGGAAGCTACTTGATAAAAAAGTAGCGCCTCTAATCAAAATCAAGACAAAGATTGATTTACGTTTTACTGATCATAAGACACCTAATTAATATAATTAACTTGTTAGGGGCTGTTCTTGTATAGGATGTACAAATGTCAGAGGTTTTGTTTCTTATTAATATATATTATATATATATATATATATATATGTGGATAAAGGAAATAAAATTTTTCCCTACTGAAGGACAATATGTGACTTCAAATTTCAAAAATATCTACTCCTCATTTTTTATTATTATGTAAATTTTTGTTTCATTATTTATTAATAATTGTAAATATTTATCATACTAAATTTTTTATGAATAAACAATTCAATTTATTTTATATATGTAATATCAATTTTTTCGCTAAAATAATTTTTCTATTTAAGGAATATTATTTAAATAAATATGAAATGTGATATTGATGATTATAATAATTTCATATATTATTATATTAAATTATTCAGGAATAATGAACAAGCAACTCTCTAAATTATTTTTTAAAAATTTAATACTTATAATATTTTTAATTAAAATATTCTATAGAATGTTAATATTTTTATCTAACTCAGCAATTATAAATATTTATTTTATTCTACAATTGTTTTTAGTTCAATGATATAATTAAATTAAAATAATGTTATTCATTAACCGTTTTTATTATAATTTATTTTATATATCTTTTAAATTGAAATTATATAAGCTTTTATATGTTTATATAAAGTAAATAAATGTGGAATTTTTCATGAATCAAATTAGCTATATCTATATGCTCATTATATGAAAATTGACATTTTTAATTTTTGTCAACTATTTTTGTTTTCTTTCTTTGTAATGAATAAAGTGGCATTTTTTATATTGTTTAGAATTTAAAATTTACCTTTATATTATTTTTCATAAATTTCATTTTTATTTTTATTCTTATGTCAACAGCATAAGGATTTTCAATTTACCATTAGATCTTTAGGATACATATTTACCTTGATTTTTTTTATTTTTTTTGGAGGATTATTTTCCAGAAGTTTCTCAAGTGGAGAAATGTGATCTATTAATTCAATCAAGTTGCAATCGTCACACATGAACGGGCGCTTAGTTGGATGACTGATGTCTCAAATGAACCTCCTCTCTCAATCAATTTCCCACTAGACTAGTCCTCGATCATTACGCCATACCCTTATACCGACGACCCTAACATCCTAACCATTAATTTTCTTAATAAAAAAAAAAAAAAAATTGTTTAAATTGTATTCGATTTTCTCTGACATTATATCTACTCTACCATAATAATTGATTGAGATTTTTTATAAGATCATCTGTCATGACTAAATTGGTAATCAAATAATCGAATTAACGTTAAGTTAAAATTTATATTGAGAAAGTTAGAGCAAAAGTCATCCGGTGTTGAGAGTTAATTGTATAATATTTATATATATAGCCTGTAAAATGTCTTTTCATAAAATGAATCGCTGCAAATGACTTATCTAATTATAAGTAATTAGAAAAGTTTATACTCTTCATATCTTTCATTAATTAAACATAAAATAATAATTTATGGAAAGCATGAATCTAGCAAAGGAATAAAGCAATCTATCTTTTATTCTTATTTGAAACAAGAAATGTACCATTTTTTTTTTGAAAAAAAAATGAAGAAATGTAATAATAATCGGAAAGTAAAATTACTTTTTTATTTTATATCTTATAATTATAATTTTAAATATAATTTTTTGTTAACACAGTATAAAAGAATATGTGTAATCTATTTAAAAATGGTTATAATGATGTTTTATATTTAAAAAAAAATATCAACACACATTTTTTGATACGACAAAAAAGTCGTTGCGTGAATGATTGGATGCCAAAAACAGAGATCACAAAAAGACTAAAAATATAAAATATTCAAGATGTATACTCATCTTGAGTTCAACTTAATTGTATTTTTTTTTTATATTTTTTTATTTTATTAAATTCAAAAAAAAAATAAAATTAATTATAATAAATTCATATAAAAATCTGTACTTTAAAATGAAGTATTTTTTTATAATTTAATAACATTAACTAGTTAATTTATTTATAATTTAAGAGTGTTTTTCTTTCCTATAAATTAAAGTGTAATTACGTTTTATGATTGTAGACACTTCAATTATTTGTATTATTTGAATTATTACCTTTCGAATTTTGAATAGACGAAAGCACTGTTTATATTTACATATGGGATTTTGGTAGGCGAAACCGCACAATGTAGGCAATGGAAACTTGCTGAGATAAAGATTCACAATGAATTTGATCAATAGCTGGGACTGATTTTAAAATTTTTAATTAAATAATTCTTTTGTAGAAATGTCTTGGAATTCGATAAAATATATTATTAATTTCTTCTTAATTATGTAAATATAAATATTTTATCAGTGAATGAATGATAAGAAAACTATGTGTTCGTATAAACGCTGGTCATTTTGTTTTTGATTTTTATACTTTTTTTTACTTATTTAAATTGTTTTAGAAATTTACAAAACTTGCGATATTGTGAATGGTTTATTTATATTCTATATAATTTGAATAATTGAATTTGCAAAGATTAAAGCTCTTATATTAAGTGAGGTGTTTCATCATGAAAAATGTTCAGGTTATTCAATTTAATCTAATTGCTCTCTAAGTTGCCTCAACTCACGAATATTGAATTTTGGCATACAAAGATAACACGAAAATGGGGACTTTGTCTCTTATTTTCAGTTTCTCTTTAACCAGGGAAAAGTGTGAAAGCAAGTTAATTAATAACAAAATAAGAATTTTAAAATGAATAAAATATGAAGTTATAAAATAAATAATTTTTTTTTATATATGTATTAGATATTTAGTACTTAATCGTATTTTTGTTCAATTTAAATGTAAAATAACACTAATTTTAATAACTTAAACAAATTTAAATACTTTAAATAAAAAAATACGAAAACCAATAAATTTTCAAAAAAGCAAATTTTCTTAGTAAATTGTTTAATAGCAACTAGATAATTTTCATAATATATATAGTATATACTTATCGGGTCAAGTTTACAATAAAAAAAATTCTATGATAATTATCTGTTTTTTATAGACATTGACAAACATTTTTTGTTGATCAGCCGAAATTTTTAAAAGAATATCCTTTAGGATAAATAACAAAAAAAAATTGGTTCTACTTATCTATCTTACAATTAGTGATACGAAACAAACAACCACATTCCTCCAATCATCCCTATACGGCGCTACATCAATCCAACTCCAATTTTCTCCCAATTATATTGTCTACTCACCAAATCCTTGGTCTACAAACTTGTCACTTCCCAATTGATTTCCTCATAATAAGTTTTTCAATTGTCTCTTCTCACCCTTTCTAGCCACGTGTCCCACCTATTGGAATATTCAAGATATGACCCTAACTATGTTTGGAGGGGCATATATATCATGCAATTCCTCTCCACCATTCCTTGATGATTTCATTCTTCTTTGGTCCATAAATGCTAAATAAACAGTCCTATTATCAAATATTTTAAAGTTTAAAAATGACAAAGAAAATTTTGTTTTATTTCGAAAAAGAATAATAATTTTTTAATTTTTAAATTTCTGCTTATGGTAAATGATAAATAATAAATAATGTTATTCTAATCATCTTTATTTTATTTTTTCATAAATTTTAAGATGAAAAGAATTTTTTTAATTTAAATTAAATTAGAATATTAAATATAAAAAATTAAATATTTTAACATAATAAATGATGTATTTTCAAATGAATATTTTCACTTTTATTAATTAAATCCTGTCATATAATGATAATTTTTTATATTAAAATTTTTCCTACTTTGCACCTAATGTTTTATATTTAACAATTCCAAATAATAAAATAATAACAATTATTTTTAATCAATTAAATGATTAATTATTATTTTTTTTATTTGTTATATAGATTTTTATATAAATAACAATCAGGTATATTTTCAGATGAATATTTACGTTCAAATAATTACCTAAATTATAAACTATGTATTCAATGTGTTTAATTGTTCCAAACTAAATTGAACCCATTCACCAATCGAACAATTAAATTAGATATAAATATTTTTGAAATTATTTACCAATTTCAAATTATTTTAAATGTAATAAATTGCTATCTTCGTTAATTATTATTTACTAATGAACAATTATGATAGAGAAAAAGATGAAAATAAAAATATGAATATGTATTTTTACCGACCGACGATAGTAAGGGAGGTATTGTTTTCACACCAAATTTCACATGTGGAGATTTTTACATATCTCCACGAATCATGCATTTTCTTAACAGAAAAAAGTATTTTTAGCATGATGTCTGTCCGTCCGTCTGTCCGTCTGTCCGTCCGTCTGTCCGTCCGTCTGTCCGTCCGTCTGTCCGTCCGTCTGTCCGTCTGTCCGTCCGTATAGATGTGTACAGCCTGAACGGCTCAACCGATTTTGATGAAATTTGGTATATTTACTTAATGCATCAGTGGGATGAATTGATCAACTTTTGGTGCAAATCCGGAAACCGGAAGTGGTAGTATTAGCGATCGACGATAGTAAGGGAAGGGTTATTTTCGCACCAAATTTCACATGAGGAGATTTTTTTATATATTTCCACGAAGCATGCACTTTGTATTGGTTTTATCCTCGGGAAAATCATATTTATTAGTTTTTTCTTGATTTAAAATTATATGACGTCATCCAGCCATTCATGACATCACAGCCTGGTCTTGCATATATATTATAAATAAAATAAAATTAAAAATATTTATATTTATTATTTATGTATCCATATCTGTTTTTTATTACATTAATAGATATATTAAAATTATTTGAAATTGTTTCTCTAGCTGGAAATTAATTTACTTCAAACCGTCGGTCGGTTCGGACCTGGCCACAGGTCAACTTATTAACTTTTGTATAAAAATATAGAAATATTACTGATATTCTTATTTATTTATTCAATTGGCCTTATGATACAAAATCTCAATTTACCATCTTTAATTATCAATCAGTCTTAATTATCAATTGGATTATTTTTTATTTAATTTTCTACAAAATATTTTATAATTTAACTTTATTTTAAGTCTATCTTTATTTATTTATTATTAGTATATTTTATATCATTACACTTATTATATAAAAAATTAGATTTTTTAAAAAGGGAAAGGATATATTATATTTTTTGTCCTCAAGTTTAATAGATAAGCATTATAGCTCGAAGTCACGCTTTCATTATTTTGGAAAAAATTATAAAAAAAATGTTCTTAAAATTGGATTAATTTGCATTTTACTTTTTTTTAATCAATGATTTTTTTCAATCAAGAGAATCAGACATTGACCTGGGATTTGCATTTGGTGTGATTTGAGTTGAATTTAAAATAGATATCCTCTCACCAACATTTTTTATTTTAAAAAACTACACATTTTTTTTTTTTGTTTATTTTTTATTTAATTTAAATTAAAAAATATACTTATATTAATTTAATAAAAATAGATTAATATAATGACATATAGATTCCCTTCCACAATTATTTTGATAAACTATTTAAGTAATATAAAGAAAATATCAATTAATTCTCTGATTCCATAGAACACTACCCCTCTTCCACCTGATATTCTTTCTTGTAGTTATCTATAAGATTAAATCTAAATGAATAAAAAACATATCTCCCTTACTTCGGTCGGTAAAAATAGTTTAAGAAAATTAATATTTATTTGATATTTTTCATATGCAAGTCAAAAACAATTCTCTATTAATCATTATCCTTTTAATCTCAAAAATTTTAATTAATACTAATACTCTAATATAAACATGTTTGAGATCAATTTTTAATTGATAAAAATAATTAGAATTCCAAATCATAATGAAGATAATAAATGTTTATTAGCAGAAGTGTTAATTATTTTATGAGTTGATTATAACTATACGAGTATATTCATGTTTTAAATTCATAATCACATTGATAATATAATATTAATTATATGAAAATCTAAAATATATAAAGTAATAAATAATAATATTAATTTTAATTTTAATTAATAATAATTGGAAACATTTGATTGACATAGTAAATGAAAATTTCATTTATTTTATTACTTTCTTTCTCTTTTTATTTGATTTAATGACAAACATCAAGCAATTAATTATAGCTTGAAATTCCTATTTCACATTTCTTAAACAATTTAGTTTAAATAAAAAAATAATTTACTCAATTTCTTTAATTTTTCAAAAATATATTGAAATAAAATTTTTTATCATTTTTGAAAGAAATAATGAAAATATTATATAAATAATAATTAACGCTTTTGTTTTTAATACAAAAAAAAGGAATAAAAATAATGTTTTATTCTATTATCTATATAAATAAAAAAATATTTTATTTTTGGATTATATAGGAAACGAATTTAATACCTATATATATATATATATATCACTTTTTATTATTTTTTGTATAAACATTTAAAATCAAATTTAATTTACATTTTTAAATTTTTTTTGCTAAAAAGAGACCAGTTTTATTCTAAACAGGTTAGAATCTTGATTATAATAGATTTTTAAGATTAGGATTATATACGAGTCTACGAAACACAAGTTTTTATCTTTATTTAAATTTTTAAAAAGTAAATTCTAAGTATTTTTTGATTGAATATTTATGTATAGTATATGAATAAATTAAATAGGGGTATATAAGAATACTGTGATCTAATTTCTATTTTGAGTCTATAGCGTTACTATTTCCCGGATAGACAGATAAACATGAAAAAAATTCCAAATTCAAACTTAAACTATAAAATATGAAAATATTTTCAATTCGGACAATGTTCAGACAAAAATCATTTTTATATACTAGTAGTATATAGAAGAAAAGGAAGAGGAAGATAGAACATTAAAATAATAATATTATAAACAAAATGGATTAAGTATATTATTATTATTATTTGTATGTGCTTATAGATATGATATATTTATATTTAATATATTTACAAATGATAAATGTGTTCTGTTGGTTTAATAAAACTGATTGAAATGTATACATAGGGAGATAGAAATGTATTAATTTAGAAATTATACCTATAAGCGAATTAATACATCCATATAATATAACTATTTTAAAAATACCAACATTAATTAACTAAATGAAACCTAGTGTGGCATTATTATTATTATTATTATTATTATTATTATTATTATTATCCTCTCTATATATCAGGAGTGAGCAACCCATTTTATTAATCGACCAAACGAAAGTTTGAAATTTTTTTGTGGACCGCGGACACACAAATAAAACAACTTAATAAATTATTAAATCTTAAATATTTATTGAGCAATTCACATAATACATGTCCCTTTCAAAGTCTCAAAAAATCGTTTCATTGTTGTAACGATTATTATAATAGATATTTAACTTAACAATAATCAAGTGGACTGCAAAAAGTTTAGGATACCAATAAAATGATACGAGTATCCTAATTTGCCTCACAAATTTGTTTGGTGGGTTTTTTGCTCACCCCTGCTCTAAATATTTATAGATAGATGTTTTATAATAATGAATTTCATAAATTGAAAATTTCTTAAATTTTGAAAACAAATATTCAATTCAAATATATATTTCATCGAATGTAAATGAATAACTAGATAAATCATTTTATAATTGGATACTTTAAATGAAATTTTATCTTATTTTATAATAATAATTATAAAGTCACAAAATTGGGGAGAAAATAATAATTGGTATAAAATACTATTTTTTATAAAAAAAAGAGATTAGTTAGTAAAGATAAAAAATATTAAACAAAGTAATGAAAAATAATCTCAATAAATTAAAGTGATCTTGAGTTTTTAATCGTTATTAAAATAAAATGATTGAATATTTATTCAATATGGCCTCATTGTCTATTCTAAATTTAGCTCTCAAGCTTAATTATGTCCATTAACTAACATTACTGAACTAACCTTCCCAGATGCTCATTGAAGCCCATCAATTCACCTTAGCTATACACATAATCGAGTATTGACTCTCGACTCAGCAAAAGACGGCTTAATGCTTCCCCTCCATCAATGCAACAAACCGCATGCAATCAAAGCATTCCTTTAAAATTATCATATCCTATGAATTATTATCATTATTGAAATACAAAAAGATGAATTAGATAATCTAATAGAACAACACAACACTACTTTTTTTCTTATTTATTTTTATTAATGTATTTTCTTCTTGTTTCATTTTACATGTATATATAAAGCAACATATGCATGAAGGGATGAAGAGCTGAAGCAGACGCTTGAAGGGGATACATTCCTGTAAATCCCTTACAAAACAAATTGGATGACAAAAAGAAGATACCCATCCTATCATTTCAAAACACCATTCTTGAGTTGATTCTTTATAGAAGTGCAAGACTTCTTTCTTTTTTGATCCTTGAATGTTGGAATTATCTGTCTAATCTTACTACACTTGTATATATGATATGATATGATAATTAAAATTTAAAAGATAATTTAGAAATAAATTATTCTATTTAAGAAATATAAATTTATTTTTTACTAATAGATAAATATAAGTTTAAAAAATGAATTTAAAAAAAAAGAAATATTAAAAAAAAATATTTAGGAATTAAAAATCGAAATAAAAATAATTGTATTCATCTACAGATAGAAAATACTTAAATTGATATTAACATATCGATTCTAAAAGAATTCTAATTAAAATGGCAAAATTATATATAAAAAATTAAAGTAAAATAGTACACTAACATTTGGCAACAGATGGCGTGTTTATATTGAAATTAGTCTTAATTTTGATTTTATTTATTGAATGAATGATTCAATCAAAATATATATGTCCGTGGCTTTTTGAATTTTCTGTCTCTTAAATGAAATGGAAGCACTTCTCCTGTCAGCAGGCAACTTTCAACTGACTCCTGTCGAAATTACAACCAGCTGGGTCTTTTAGTTTTTGTTTGACATCCATTAATAGCAGACTACCTTGAGATTTAAGAAGAGAATGAAAAAAAGTGAATTTCCATGAAATTCTTCCACGACCGCCCTATTCTCCGTATTTAGCCCCAAGTTACTATTTCTTATTTTCAAACCTGGAGAAATGGTTCGGCGGAAAGAGATTTGTCTCTACGATGGAATAATCTCAAAAACAAATCTATTTTAATGTCCTCGACAAATCTTATTATTTGGAAGGGATAAAAAAATTGGAAAAACGGACGAAATGTATAGAGCTCAAAGGAGACTACGTTGTTTATTCGAAATGTCCTTCAACTCAAAGAACCCTTGGAGTCAAATATGAGAGGATTTGAGAATTTGTCAAGCAAATCTTTTAAAAATATTCTAAGTATCTATCTATTTAATGTGAAAATATCTATACGATCAAGTTTGATTGTTTTTATTCTTTTTATTAATATTTTCATCATAAATTGTTTTTGAATAATATATTATATATATTGATATTTAAATTAAATGAAGATTAAATACCTTTATTTCGAATACAATCATCATCATGGGGTAATATAAATTAAAAATTGAATAACAAATCAATAATTGAATTGAATACAGTATATAAATAAATTACATTTCAATTTGGATTTACACATTCATAGTATAAATATATATTAGTAATTAAAACTACTCGTATAATAAGAAATTTCAAATAAATTCTTTTGAAATATTTAATAATTATGATCCATCATTACAGTAGGATTAATGAAAAAGGGATTCTATACAGGTAGTTATTCATATTTGTTTTGAAGGAATGATTACATCAAAAACAATTTACTTATAAAAAAACCTCTGACTTTTGAACGTCCTACGCAAGTACAACGCCTATCAAGTCGGTTATATCAATTAGGTATCTTATGATCAGTAGAACGGGTCCTGTCAACCTTTACCTTGACTTTCTTGATGGGAGTCGCTATCAAGTAGGTGTCCCAATGTTGATCCCCAAGGCTGGGTTGACTCCGTCCCATAGACGACAGATAGAGAAATTCCCTTGCCAGGCCCGGGACTTGAACCTGGGACCACGAGAATCTGAGCTAGATATGCTAACCTTTCACCCTGTGGCGCTTTCAATTTATTTATAATGATACAATTTTAAATAATCAAACTTGACTCGATGATAGTAGTATAAAGTAGATAATATCAATTTACCTATCTCTAAGCAGAACTATACTTGAAAGTTCTGCAATAAACAGTTTCAGTCTCTATTCAAGTCACTTCCATCCAATTCTTATTCTCTCCTCGCATATAACGAATTTATTCCTCAATTTGTTTTCACATATTACTCACCAATCTTTCTTTTTCCCATTAATGTTAAAATACTACCTATCCTTCTTGATATTAACTAAATTTGGGAATGAATATTTTCCATTATGTATTTCTGTGCATTTCCAGTTATATAATCTATTTTCAAACCGGTAAATTGAAGTTAAATTTTAACAATAAATATTGTATATCTCAGATAGATCTTAAATTTTGGTACTAATTATAATTCACGAAAGAAATATTATATATACTTATATCAAAATTTATTTTATTTAATTTTCAATTTTAAATAATTATCATTATTATTATATTTAACTTTCTACTTATATACTATTTAACATTGATCTTCCTTAATTATATTCAAAGGATACGTTTTGACCTTTTTTAATCAAAATTGAAACTCCGCCAGGAAAGTAACTAAAAACTTTGATATCAAAAGGCGATTCTAAAACCAAACTACACAACATGCATATTTATTAATATGTTATCGATCATAATAATCAGAGAACATTTTATTTTTGGCACCCCTTGAATTTATATCTTTATTCTTTTAAATGAGATTCCGACTTTGTTTAAATAATGTTAGAGTCTAAAATTGCAGAATTTATAAACTATCTCAGTGCAGTAGTTAATTAATAGTATCTAATAATATTAATTTCTAAAGAAACTGTTTATTTAATTTTCTTCTCAGATTGGGAGGTTAACAATCACTTTTTTACCGACCGACGATAGTAAGGGAGGTATTGTTTTCACACTAAATTTCACATGTGGAGATTTTTACATATCTCCACGAATCATGCATTTTCTTAACAGAAAAAAGTATTTTTAGCATGATGTCTGTCCGTCCGTCTGTCTATCCGTCCGTATAGATGTGTACAGCCTGAACGGCTCAACGGATTTTGATTAAATTTAGTATATTTACTTAATGCATCAATGGGATGAATTGATCAACTTTTGGTGCAAATCCGAAAACCGGAAGTGGTAGTATTAGCGATCGACGATAGGAAGGGAAGGGTTATTTTCACACCAAATTTCACATGAGGAGATTTTTTATATATCACCACGAATCATGCACTTTGTATTGGATTTATCCTCAAGAAAAATCATATTTATTAGTTTTTTCTTAATTTAAAATTATATAACGTCATCCAGCCATTCATGACGTCACAGCCTGGTCTTGCATATATATTTATAAATAAAATAAAATTAAAAATAGTTATGTTATATCCATATCTGTTTTTTATTACATTAATAGATATATTAAAATTATTTGAAATTGTTTCTGAAGCTGGAAATTAATTTACTACAAACCCTCAGTCGGTTCGGATCTGGCCACACAGGTCAACTTATTTATATATATTAATATTATAGACGCCAGCTTCAGGTCTCTTTTCACCAGATCAAATATTCTCCCTTCTTAAAATTGAACAGTCTAAAATACCATTTAATTAATTTTTTGACCAATTTCTGCAACCTTTAGATTAGGTACTCTATTCATCTAGTTATCTGGCTAACATTATGATCTCAAGCTGTGACAAACTCGATAGAAAGTAGAACGAATCTATTATGAATCTAGTTTAACATCCACTCGTTTGGTCTTTTGTTTGTTTGTATTCTGGCTAGAGGCTTCTTTTCCTTCCCTCGTCCCTCTCTCTTTCTGTCTTGTTCCCTCATTTATTTGTTAAAAGATTTGGCTAGAGTCCAAAGTGGCCATGGCCTCTCCACCCTCTGGGGGTGTCCTTTCAAGCAGACATTTCGAAATAGACGACCAATGATGATGATAACGAGCGACAATCCCGGGCTGCTATGCATTTTGCGTTAGAACATTTGCTGTCTTACAATTAAAATGTCCAAGTCAGTCACCCAGTTGGCCTGAGGGGATGGTGATTGTCATTTAATAGAAAAACGTGATGCGGTGAGACACAAACAGACACAAAGACCATCCAATTTAATTCAATTTTTTTAAATTAGATTTTTTTTAATTTACCTTTCATAATAAGAATATGGATTCCAATTTAAAAAAAAATAATGTGGTAAAGTCATTTGAAAAGGCTATTAAAAAAAATTCCATTAAAAAAGTTGTTTCTCATTTCTAGACAAATCATAATATGAGAATAAAATAAAGTTTCAAATGTTCTAAACAATGAGTTCTTAAATTGTAGGTTCAAAAGTTGAAAAAAATGAAGACTAAAAAGTGGAAATTAATTAGCTATTTAATTATATTATTTATATAAACTTTGTCAAGATTATTTTTTAGATAATATTCATTATATTTTGTTTTAGGACTCGATTTGATAAAATATAAAAAATGAAAATTAAGAAGAAAGGTTTTGAAAAAGATATATCTCCTTTATTTTCGGTATGCTAAAACTAAAAAGATCACGGTAACTACTGTGTCAAGAAAAGCAGTTATCTAATCAAGATAAAAACTGCTACTACACCGTTTATTCGACTCCCTACATGTTATTTTGAACAAAATCAGAGAAATAATTTCACTATAAATGTTTTTGTTTATTATTTACATTGTTAACCATTCTACGAAAATCTTAATCACTTAGTTGCTTCTTTTTCTAGTAGTATTTTTCAATAGTAAGTATGGATGATTTATCTCAAGGTTCATTTAATTTTTTTTTATTTCTATTTTATTTTTAATTTTATTTTTCAATTTAAAAATGAACATTTATAATGGTGTACCATTATTTAATTGGAATTTCATTCATTTATCTGTATAAATTAAATTTTATCGATGAAAAGGTAATAACACATTAATTTAATTTGGTAATTTACTTATTTATATCTAATTATAAATTGTTAAATTTTTATATCAAGTCTTATCTGATTTATAAATAGTGAACCAATCATTTTGGATAACAGTGTATAAGGGTGTGTGAATTCTTTATAAAAAAAAAACCTTTAGTTTTCTCTTAAAGATTTTTTTCATTTTCTCACTCCGTTACCGGACGTTGGCAACCATTTTGGCAATCTGCTTTATGATTTGCCACCAGAAATATCGAAATCATTGTCATCTCGGACCATTACCTCAGATTTCTTATCAATATAAAATGTCTGAAATAAAAATGTCAATAGAAATTGTCCAAGATATCCCAAAATATGTTTAGAAGGAGAACCAATTAGGATGAATTATAGAAACAGTTTATTTTTATAATAATATATTAAAAAACAAATTATATTCAATTATCAATCTATTTTTATAAAATTTTCTCAACCAAATAAAAATAAATATTTAAGGACAATTAAATAAACATTTCATGAATTTTGTTTCTTCAAGTTTCATTTTAATAAAATTCTTCCATGAGATATATTTATTGGTAACATTCTTTCCATAGTCTTTATAAAATCAATAAGAAATATTAATAAAATAAATTTTCATTTAAACATTCTTGATGGTGAAAATCTACACTTCTTCCATTCTATCTCTATCTTCTCCAAGCTGTAAATGGTGTTATTTAATTTTTTCCTCTCTCTTTTTTTCAATAGGACTAAAGGGAATACCTCGTTTTCTCACTCTTTCCCTCTCTCTCTCTCAAGAGATAAGCTAATTGACTTTATTAAGAACTTGAGAATTTATGATGTAATTTTATTTTTAATAAAGCCTAAGTCTGAAGAAGCAAGAAGAAACTTTATCCTATAGTATTGAATTTTAAGAGAATTATTTTCTTTAGCTCTAATAATTATTAAAAATTTCAATTTAATATATAGAGAAAGTTTAAATATGGTCTTCTAAATAGATATATCAAACATTTACATAATGTGATAAATTAGATTGGATACATCTTCATTATTCAGAGGGAAGAACAAATGTTAACAAATCTGAAAAATTGAAAACATTCTGTATTGAAAAAATGCCTATAGTCTCATTTGTAATAGAAATGTTAAAAATCACATAACGACAAGAATCACAATAATAAATATTTATTTAGAAATTATCTATAATCATCAATAAGTATTTGTTTACTTAAATAAAAAAATGATTACTGAAAATAATTTCATTTTTTAAAAATTTTTTCCCATTAATACTTGTTAAAGAAATTTATTTTTAAAACATCATTATCAGCAATTGGAATAATTTCTAAATCCTATAGCTGTGTGATTTATAAATATTTAATTTCTCTTTTAAAACTCTCTCGAATAGCAATGAAATATAAATTAAAGTATTAAATAATTTATTTAACGTGAGTAATAAAATTACTAGGATCAGCCACAATTAACTTGTAACCAGCAAATATTGGATGTAAACCCGAACGATGCCGGACCCTCGATTTTTATGGAATCTTAGTTCCAGGTAAATTCTTCTTCTTAAGGTGCCGTCTCCCTTTCGGAGTTTAGCTATCATCGTGACTAGGATAGCCTTATAAGCTGCCTAGCCTTGATGATTTTTCATGGGAATGTTAATGCAGAGGTTTCCAGTTGCCTTCCGCATGTATAGAACCAGGAATTGACGGTTCCTGAAGCCGGAGGCAGGTGATGTTAAATTCAATTTTATTAGAAAAATTTGTTCTTAGTTGGAATTGAACGCCGACTTCTTGTGTATACGCTACACTCTCGGCTAGCTCCCTCCTCCAGGTAAATTGATAAAATAAATTAATCGATATACGACAAATTAATTGATGATCTAATCATAAATAATTTAATGATCTGTGAGTTTTTCTATTTTTCAACTTTTATATATCATCAAAATACCTGATAAAGATGGCACTGCCCGTGACCCATCAGTTTCAAAATGTGTTCAAGTTATATATGTCGTCCGACACTTATAATTTATTTTTATTGATAATTAATAAATATTATAAAAACATTTAAATGGTGGCATAAAATACGTTTGAATTATCTTAAATTATAAAGTATAAACATAAAAATAGTCATCAAAAAGATAATTATAATTATTGACTCATTTTTGACATTTTGTAATTATATTAATGTTTCGGTTTATAAGTGTTTTTTTAGATATTTAAATTAAAATTTTCTGTTTTTTTAATTATGTATACAACACTTGACGTTAATAAGCTTTTTATTGATTTGAAATTCACCTGATAAACCTGGCATGTGCGTCTATTATGAAATCATCCTATGTTAAATTATATATTAGATTCTGTCTGGTGGAGCTCTCTCTCCAAGTATTTGCCTAATGAACATTTCTGTAGTTCTGTTCAATTGGTATTTAGAGAGCTTCTGATGTGATGGTGTAACTACCATCATTTGCATTAAACAATAAAGCATTAATTTTGAAACTATGTATATTTAAATTGAAATTATTATTTTTAATTGCTTACTATTAAATAAAAAATTGAATTTCACTTTTATCAAATTTAACGAAATTTATTTAATTAATTTGTGTTTATAAAATAAGCATGGAATATTTTAAAAAATTGTGAAAAAATAAACTTGATTGATAAAATCAGTTTTTGTTTATGAAATAGCATAACACTACAAAATAATACAAAAAAAAAAAAAAAACTGACCCAACATTATATGATTTGAAACAGCAATTTACTTTACTTTACAAAATACTATATAAAAAATATCTTCAAAGATGGATAAAAAAATATTGAACAAATTTTAAAATTGAATAGCTCAAAGGGTGAATGGAACCTGTAGCACAACTACTTGGAGACTCGATGTCGCCTTCTTACATTTGTCACAAGTGAGTGAACGTACAAAAGGGAGAAGAAAAAAATGGGGTGGGGTGCTGATCGGGGGTAGAAAAAAGACAACTATTAACGAAAAATCAAAAAAATGGTTTAAAATAAATTGAGATAGTAAATATTTATAGTTTATCATCATTGAAAAGAATAAACAATTTTAATATATTTATAATATAATATTAATATATTTTAGAATATTAATATGTAACTTATTATATAATATTAAAAAATATATAACTGTAAAATATTCTAAAAAAAGAAAATGATATCTAAATATTAAAAAAACAATAAACATTATTTATAATAATTTATAATAAAAATGAAAATTAAATAGTTTATGTTATATATACCACAAAATCGATTAAGTATATCGTTTAGTGATGGGTGATGGGCATTGGGTTTTATTTAGTGATCATGTATTTAAACAATTTTTCAACTTATTTTTCAGTGATTAGCTATCCAGACGTTTGTTCTCTAGAAAAATAAAACTATTTACCTTTATAAAATAATGTTTGTTGCCCCTTCAAATTTATTATCTGACATGTTGGTTGGTTGTGATAAAAATTGCCGTAAATGTTAACATTAAAATAGGTTGGCACTAAAATTGCAGGAGGTCTGTTTAAGATTTATTTCTACGGTGTTAAAATTCTAAACAAGTGTTTATCTCGTTTTTTCTCCTTTTTTTTTTTGTTGTAAATAGTCACGTAAGTCTGTCTGAACTGGGAAAACATTTAATCGAATATTTATAGTATAAGTTTTTATTTATTAAGCTTTAAATTCTGAAAATAATTTTGAATGAAAAAAATATGACTTTTTCAATGGAGTGATTTATTATTATATGAAATTTATTGATTTTAATTATATATATATATATATATATATATATATATATATATATATAATCTATTGATATAAATAATAAATGTAGGAGAAATGAAGGAATTCAGAGATAATTCAAATTGAATAGAGGTGGCTAAAGATGGATGGAGGAATGTGGTTACTGCTGCCAGAAAATTAAAGTTCTGAGACCGATATGAATAAACTTATATAAATGGTTATAAGAAGTCAATTTTTACCATATGTTTGAATGTTCGTTGATCAAAGATAGTTTTTTTTTAAATGATTTATATTTTTTTTTTTTTTTTTATAAATATATTAACTTAAAATTGTTTTAAGGTATATCAAGTCACTCTTGTATCAAGTGAGTGACGATTCAAAACAGAGAGAGATAAAGCAAATGATAAATAAATTAATAAATAGATACGTAATATTTAAAAATATAATTACCTGAAATTTATTATTTTTTTTTATTTTTTAATTCTAATAATGAGAAAATTCCATTTCTTGATTATTTTATTTATAACGGTGTGATAAATGATACACGTACCTTGTGTGCGTTTTAATACCATCACGAAAATATATTTTACATTTCTTACACGTAGAAAACTTTTTTTTTCCTTGAATAATTTTTCTTTGAAATTTTCTTAAATTATAAAGGAGAGATAATTTGTTATCCAGTTAATTTCGATTAATTCATCTATGAAATGTAGAGCTCATCAAGTTGCTTTCACAATGACACTCTCGCCTACGAAATCGGCCATTTTCTCGAGCGGCTTTAATTTGTTAAGGAGAACATCTTCATGGAGCTCATCTTTTTGTGGCTCCGCATCTCTTTTCTTACCCCTCAGGGTCTTTTCCTTCTTACAAATCCCTTTTTCTGCAGCACTTTATTTTATTCACGTTCTCCTTTTCTTTTTTTCTTTTTTTTATATATCGATTTTTTATTTTTTCTTACATTAAAGAAAAATTCTGATTTTATTTATATTTTTTACTTTTCACATCCTAACATTTATTCTAATTAAATGTTCAAAATAATAGGTTAAAAAATAAAAAAAGCCATTAATACAATTGTTAAAACTTAGTTATGTTTGAAATTTGAAAATAAATAAAATTAATAATAATTTACTGATGTTTAAATTGTATTAATCTCAATTTACTTTATACTTTGTTAGGCTTTATTATTATTAGTGTTTATTTCTTTTATTTATATACAATCAAACCAAATGTCTTTCATCTTTGATTTTTGATTACATTTTAAAATTTTGTTTTAATTTAACTAATGAGTTTTTAATTCAGATAATTTGATCTTTTTTAATTATACATATAATGGAATAAAAAATATTTTAATATCTTTCTTATGACCTCTTAAATTAAATGTGTGACCCACATCGCAATCAGCATTGGATATATATAATTTTGGCATAAATCAGGTCCATTTTAGTGATATTTTTGGGAAACAATGAAAAGTCATAAGGAGCGATGTTGGGTGAGTGACTTTATGAATCAAAGTCTGAATGATAATC
Organism: Labia minor; assembly: GCA_963082975.1. Classification (NCBI taxonomy): domain Eukaryota; kingdom Metazoa; phylum Arthropoda; class Insecta; order Dermaptera; family Spongiphoridae; genus Labia; species Labia minor. Next base: position 41,643,884 of record OY720347.1, on the reverse strand, counting down.
ACTGATATCATACCCGATAGTCCACTGAATCTTTCACGTCAGGGAAAAATTAACAATTCCACATTTTCACAAAAACAATATAGCGTCTTTTATTAATTTGTTTCAGTGTAAATAAATAAATATTGGTAATTTTTAAACATATTCCGTATATATTATATATATAATCATTATTTTAAAAGTTAATTTACTAATAAAAAATAAAAATGAAGAGGTTTTAAATTACATTATGATAGTGGTACATAATAATAATTAAATTATATATATCATTTTATATATATTTCACAAAAAAATATGTTTAAAATATTTTGTCCATAAATGTATCAAAGAATGGTTGTTTAGGGTGACGACGATAAACTTAAACAGTGTTTTAGTCCTGCAGTGGAGCAGTAAAAGTAGTAAAGATACGATGTAGAGTACAAGTAGGGTGCCGATGACGGATTTCCTTCATCTCACAAATAAAAAAATCAAATATAAAAAGAAAACCTATATATAGTATAGGAATATTTCCATTTGAATTTATATTAGTAACTAGTAAGTGATGTGAATATATTGTAATGTTATGAGTGTACTTTGGAAGGCGGTTAAAATGATGACCTTATTTAATGAAATCTGGTGAAAATTTTTGATTAAAGAATGCAAGTGATTCTAAAAATTCTTTTTTTTATTTTATCAACCCTTACAACATCATTCTATAAATTAGTATCATTGAGTTAAATCTATTTAAAGAATTCTGTAATTCAAAATAAATATAAAACTGATAAAGATACATGTATCATATAATAACAAAATTCAATTTTTTGATTCCCGGAGTAGAAAAATATTTTACTACACGAGAATAATATTCTGCCTATTTCTAATAATAAATATATTTTAATTAAATTGTATATTATGTATTTTATTAATATATTTTAAAGTTAAATAATAAATCAATCATAAGATATACCATACGTTTATATAAGAGGCTGCTTCACCCTACCAAAATAGTAATTTTATTAAGTGGTTAGAAAGGAATGAAAATAAAATAAAAAAAATGGGTTGAAAAATTACTAATAAAACATTTCTTTATATATATATCATATATATAACTTTTTTAATACTTTGATTTCGTACAACTATTGTGTTCTAAAATGAAGAACCATGTAGGTACAACATGTTTGAACCATGCGTAAGTTCATGATTCGTTAACTCAATTTATAGTAATTACATGACTAGATTTCATGTTTTATTGTTTCATTATAATAATATTTGAAACAATTAATAATGATAATAATGATATATAATTCAAACATATATATAATTTATTTTATCAAATACTAAACAATTTTTAATTTACAAATCCATATAAACTTTTATAAACCTATAATATATAGTTCATAAATGTTTAAAGTTAGTTTACCATAGAAAATGAGAAAGTGTTGTTTAAATGTTTGTACAAATTATTACACGTTTAAGAACTTTACTTCTTCTTAATTGTATTTACATAAGCAAACACTAAATGAAAGTTATGATAAAAGAAAGAAAATATTTATAAGAAAAAATAAAACATTTACTTATTCTTTTTTTATAATTGTTATACATTATTAAAACAAAATGATTTTTAAGGAGGGGATGTGAAGGGGAGAGAGAAAATATAAAATACAATAGAGAGGTGAGCGAAAAAGAGAATGTTGTAATTACTTGGTTTCTATCATTAAAAACATTTACATCAAATATTAATAGTTCAATAAAAATATTTATTTGATTGGGTTTTTCTGTATTTCTGTATGCTGCAAGTGAATTGTCCTAAACATGATAAAAATATTTATAACATTTTGGTATTGATTTACGTTTTATGGTAAAAATAATTGTTTTTCCATTCAATATTTCTTTTAATATATTTTAATTTTAATCAATTGGATAGTATTAATTTGTTTAAAACATGATGTATTATAAAGCAAGAATTTCAAAAAGTAATCAATATTAAAAATATATCCTCCTATTGAAAATTATTTAGCAAGTTATCTCAGTATTTTTTAGATTAATATCTCAATGAATTCTCAAAAGAAATTAAAATAAAGATAACAGTATATCAGTGATAAATTAAAATTTTAAAATTAGTGTATAGGTTATTATTTATTTTTTTCTTTTGATGAATATAACAAATAAATTTATAGAAATAATACTAAATTAGAACCGCACAAAAAATAATTTTAATATTAATATTTATAGGTCTATAATTATATTTATAATTTATTAAAAACTTGTTTAATAAGTTAAATCTTTAATTTTTAGTTTACTTTTTAATATAAAATAAGAATTTATATAGTAGGGTATTATAACTAATAAAAAAATATTAAAAATAAATAAAACTATTAATTTATTTGTATTTTGAAAAGGCGGGAGAAGTACTAAAATAAAAACAAATTAATTACTTATTTCAATTAAATTCTATATAGATATTTTTCAATGGTTATCTATTTTGAATTCTTCTATTTACAAGCTAATGTATGTTTTTCGAAATGTCAATCGGAAATAAATCGAAAATATATAAATCTATGGTGCATGAATTATAAATCATGATTTTTCTTAAGAAAAAAACATAACAAACAAAATAAAACGATACCCATCAAGAATGAAGGATATCGGTAGACAAAAAAATAAAATAAAAAAATATAGATAGCCATACATTTAGAAGTTCTTTGAAACCTTGCTACATTTATCTGTTTTTTCTTATAAGGTGCCAAGATGCAGAAATAAAAAAGAAAAGTCCAAATCATGTTGTTTCTATTTTTGAAATTATTTAACTCGTTAAAATATATGATATTAGAAAATTTAATTTCATAATTAAATCTCTAATAGATACGGTAGGATGATTTCTAGACATTATTAATTCTAATTTATTAAATAAAGGATAATCACATTTAATCTTGATAGATAAGGAATTTAGAGTTTATTTTTGATAACATACGATAAATGAATAAATTTAAAAGTTACCTATTCATGTCTTAGATTGAAAATGTTTGAAGTATTTAAGCCAAAGAAAGTTCTAGCAAGTTATTTATTAAAATATCAATAAATTATTATAATTATAGCCAAGTTGGAAATCTTTAACCTTTAGTAGCATCCGGACTTGAATTTTGTATAAATGACTGCTAAATACTATTTCTGGACCCCAAATTCTTGTTAAATAAATAAAAATGAGAATTTACAACTCAAAATTCTGTTTTATCATGTAATTTTCAATAAATAAATTTATATATTCCAGATATATATAATTTTCAATTAAATTATTTCTACTAAATATATCGTCTATAGTTATATTTTATTTGCTTGAATATAATGTGAATACGAATATTTAAATAAAAACTGCTATATGCCTAGGATATAGGTGAAATCTTGTCTAATATGTCATGCAAATTGCATAATGGTTAGGCGTAATACTTTTTTTTTTTAATTGGTAATTAGAACAAAAATATTTTTAAACTTAACAAACATCTTTTTGACGTTACTTAAAATCGAAGAAAATATTTATCAAATTTTGTTTATCCTTTTATTTTTACTATGCGTGAATTTTCATTCAAAATTGGAGGAACGAAGAATTTATTTTATTTAGACCTTAGATAAATAAATAAATAATAATAATAATTTAATTTTCACACACAATTTAATTAAAAAATTACAATATATTAAAATAATAATTTTAAGGTTTATTTCGCTGTAAGGAATAGAAACGATTGAATGGATTCTGATTCCATTATCTTTTTTAATACGTTTTTAGTTGCTTCTTTTAATCATTTATTTGCCCTGTAAATATTTTTTGGCAATCTTTCGTCTAACATTCATATATATTGTAAATTTCTCTGATTAAAAATACATTCCTTAATTTAATCTGGTTTCTTTTTCAGTATTCTTCTATATTTTCTATGGGCTAAATAAATTTAAAATTTATAAAGAAAAATAATAATTGATTTTTTTTAATGTATTCTTTATAAATAGAAACAATTGTATATCTAATATTCTCCAACCCATCAGAATTATTCTTATTTTTTATTTTATAACTTTTGTCTTTCTCTAAATGTGGAAATAAAAACTGACAAAAATATTTGGTATTATTGAATTTGGCAAATTCATAATGAGTGAAGTTGGCAAGAATTCAAGTTTCAATTTAAATTTTTTTTTATTACAAAAATATTTTTATCATATTTTAGTCTTTTGTCAGAAAATAATATTGTACATCAATTTATGTTAATATAAACAAAAAGAAAACATATTTTTTTGGCATATAATTGAAACAATAACAATCTTGTTAAGGTTTCATGTTCAAGAAATATCTTTGTGTTGAAAGACCTCGTATAACAATCAACGTGACATAAATAATATTAAACACAAAGATGTTCCTTTAGGAGGCTGTCGGTTAAATTAGTTAGAATAACTGGAGTTAGACCTCGAAATAAATATCTTTCCTCGAAACAAACAAAGTAATGTTATGTCAACTATTTTTCTCCCTATTCTAGAAAATATAATTTATATAAAGGACTATAAATAAAAAGAAATTCTGAGAAAAATAATATGAAAAGAACTACTCGTTATTTTTCTATATTCCAATGTAATATACAAACAGGTAGTATTTATGAAAAAAAATTAAGTGTTTTGAATTTATTTTAATTATATTATTTATCATCTATTTTATATTATAAAATTGAAATTATCTTTAATTTAATTTAATCAAATCAATAAATTATTGAAAATTATCTAGAAAAGGGATCCAGAGTGGTCAATTTAGAACCCTCGATTTAACTCTATGGGGAATCTAAAGACTCAATTTTAATCAAAAATAGATTCTTAATGTGACACTAGAAAAATTTTGGAATATTTTTATAATTGATTTAAAATTAGCTTCTTAGTCCCTAATCAGAGTCTCTGACACAAACTGATACAAAATATTTTGTTAAAGTCTGAATGTAATAGCTTCATATTTATTTTATTGCAATCAACTTGTTAAAACCTTTATTTTGCTTTAAGTTTATTGCCCTTCTCTCTATCAAAACTTAACAATAATTTAAATTAAATGGTATAGAGAAAATTAAGAAAACAAATTAAAAAAGAATGAATATAAATCCATATTATAATAAAAAATTATAATAAATATTTAGAAATAAATTTCATAACTTCATAAAGATTAATCTTCTTAAATTATAAAATATAAAATGCATTTTTATATAAATTACTCGATATATTCGATTTATGATAAAATAGTTTTTTTTTATAATTTATTTAATAATTAAGAATAAAAATTATTTATGTTCAATATAAAATACAAAGCAAGTTAATAATAATTTTAATAATTATAAAAATATATTAGTAAATATTTTATTAATTATTAATTAATAAATAATTAACTAGTTTAGTTTGAAAAGGGGTTGGTTGATGCGTTGATAGTTCACACCTGACGGGTGGAGACTGACTGAGCTGCCAAACTGGCTACCAACTGCTCCCCTCCTCTTGAAATAAAATACCGTTAACCTCTCCCTAAAAAATTTTCTTGATTTATATATGTAAAATATCTACATTTGCCTGGAAGCTCTTGTTATGATGATTTCTTATAATGCAGAAGATACAAAATGACAGCTATGGAGTTGTAATGCGGGTAGCCTATCCATCCAGGCGTATGAATTCCACTTCTAGGAATCTAGCATAGTATTATGAAATTTATAATTAATAAAATTTATAATTTCTAATATTAATAATTGATATAATAATTTGTTTAAAAAAGATTATTAAAGAAAATTTTCATGATTACTTTATTATATGGATTTATATTAAATATTACTATTATTTATTATAAAAAAAATGTTTATTAAAACGCGATTAATAAATCAGAATGTTAAAAAATGAATGAGAAAGAAGATTAAAATGAGATCTTTATTAGTATGTATGAATAGTATGACTCTTTATGCTGCTAGTAAAAATAAATATATAGATGTGATAGATTTTAAGTATAAATAATTAATATATAGGTCGAGTCATAAATAACTTCCGCCTAAGTAGTGTGTCTGTTTTGTTAATTCATCACGAGCTGTTAAACTTAAACGGTAACTGGAGATGTGTATGTCCAGCAGCTCCAAAAAGTCCAATAAAAATTGTTGGAAAAGCGACCTGCACTCATCAACCGCAAAATCGTTATTCTGCTGCATGATAATGCAAAACCACACACAGCTAGGGTGACTCAAGAAAAAATTTTTGAACTTGGCTGGTCTGTTTTGCCGCATCCTCCATACTCTTCGGACCTTGCTCCAACGGATTACCATCTTTTTCCGTTCATTGCAAATTTTTTTGAATGGAAAAACCTTCGTTTCAGACCAGGGAGAGATTGAGGCTGTCCATGGCTGTCCATGAATTCTTTCAGTCAAAGCCTATCAATTTTTATGAGAAGAGTATCGATATACTGAAATAATTGAGCATACATTTTAGATTAATTTTAATTTGTTTTTGTTTTATCGAAAAATAAATGTATGAATAAAAATCGGAACTTATTTATGACTCGACCTATTATTAAGAATAATCCAATCTTATATAGCTATAATTATTAATTAGAAATTTCATTTGAAAAGAATATTTTTGTTTGAATGGTCAAGGATTGTTGAAAAGAAAAAAAGAAAAGAAATTCCTATTGCCACTATTTGTGATATTTAGAGAGAATTTACACGAATGGAATTCATTAGCATTTAGCTTTGGGTTTTTTACAAGTTAAACAGTAAACTATACTCCTTCAATAGTAGTTGAATAACACAAGCTAGGATCATCATCGAAAAACATTTATTTTTAAATAAAAAAAAATCTTGCTTACTTAGCAATCTTTTTTAATATTTTCTCTCGTCAGATTCTCATTTCAAAAACTTTTTATGGGTTCACTAAGTACAACTTGAACTTTATCAACGATTTTCATTTTACTTTTTTTGGGGTGAAAAAAAGTAAATGTTATAAAAATCGAATTATTTTAAAAGTCTAATTAATATATATACTCGCCTTTGGTGCTTTTCACACTTATGCAGAAGACTCTACTCTCCCTGTGGATGTATAGATTATATATAATATGTATTTCTTTTAGTCTGCTACTTTTTTATAAATAAATCATCAAGATCTACATATTAAAAATATAAATATGTATTGATTTGAAAGTCTTACCTATTATAAGTTTATTTTTATTTAAAATCTAGTAAAAAAAAATATTAAAAATCAAAATACTTTGTAAAAATCTAATTTAATTTAAATATATTTTGAATTTATTGTTTCTCAATATAAATTAAAAAAATGAATACTAATAACATTTTTAATGCATTTTTTTACAAATAAATATTTCAAAAAATATTTTCATTTTTCTGGATATTTTCTAGATATCTCTCTGATAATAAAAATAAATACTTTTTGGTTATATTAAATCAATGAAATCAATGAAAAAAATTGCAAAAGAAATATGAATGTTAAAAATATTTGTTTAAAGAATTATCTAAATTATTTTACATATTTATATTTATATAGTATATAATTTAAATAGTATGCAGGTATATAAGTATCAAAAATTTAAATATTTAATAGTGATATACGATCGTATTATTATGGATAATTTTTATAAATATATAGTTAAAAAATTAAAAGCTTATTTCTAAAGAAAAACATTCAAATTTAAATTTAATTTATTTCATATAAAAAATGTTTTTCCCAATATTTTATGTATTTATGTATTTTAAAGTATAAAGTTTACAGGGAATAATCTTATATCTTTTAATTTTATTTAAATTGAAACCTTTCTTGATTTTAATTATAAAAGTATACTAGCTGCTCAGAGCGCCTTCGGCGCTCTTCACACCTAGACAGAGGCTCCGCCCCCTATACCCCCATATAGTGGTACATAGTATTTGGTTGAAAGTAGTAAAAGGTTTTCATACGTTTTCTTTCCATCAGTATATAACATAAAATATTCATTTCTTTTTGTGTTCTTATTTAAAATATATTTTAATTTAATCAGTAAATTAATTATAAATATTGTTATTGTATATGTTCTATCTATCTATTAATGTGGCTCAAATGTACTCGAAAATTCTTGGCCGCAACAACCACATTTCTCCAAGTGTCCCTATCCTGAGCCCTTGTCCCATCTCTCTTACGTCCCTTCCTACGCGTCCTTGGTCTTCCAAGCGGACGTTTTCTAATCGGCCTCCCCACCAATATCTTTTTTCTCTCCCATTCTAGCCACGTGCCCCACCTATCGCAGCCTTCTCGCTTTAATAACCCTAACTATTTCTGGAGATGCATAGAGGTTATGAAATTCCTCGTTATGCAGTCTCCGCCATTCCCCGGTGACCTCATCTTTCTTTGGCCCATAAATGCTGGGAAGAATCCTATTTTCAAATACTCTGAATCTACTCTCATCTCTCAGGGTCATAGACCATACCTCACATATATAATACAACAGGCAAAACAATTGTTTTATATATTTTAATTTTGATTCCCTTTTGATAATAATTTTGATGAGATAAGCCTCTTTACTGTATGATAACGGGCGTTTCCCGATTGCAACCTTGATTTAAATTCTTCTCAAATATTATTATCCTTCGTGATTACATTCAACAAATTAAAAAAATATTTAGATCAGATTTATTCAACAATTTATTTTGAATAATATATTCTTTAATTATCTAAATTATTTAAATGAATAAATGAATGAAAATTCAAATTTTATATATAGTTTTTTATATATGTTTATTTATGCACAAAAAGTTAATTTAATAAAATAAAATTTAGTAATAAAATTTAATAAAATAAAATAATTTAATAAAATATTAAAATAATAAAAATTAATAAATTTGTAAAAAAAAATATAATACTTAAAAAAAATGTGCCTTTGCGAGTTTCGAACTGAGGAAGCAAAGTCATAAGATAATGCCTTAGCACGCTCACTCACGAATGATTCTTCATTACAAATGTCCTATTAGGATATATATAGAGGTCAAATTATCGCCAGCAGTGCCTCTATGATCTAGCATTGTAACTAAACTATTTTTAGGTAAATACCACCCCTGGACACACCTTACCAATTAGCGGTTTGATAATAAAATAAAAACCTTCTTTGATACCTACTGAATATGCATAAAAAATTTCATAAGAAACGGTCCAGCCGTTTCGGAGGAGTATTATTTCAAAGTTTTGTGACACGAGAATTTTATATATAAGATATGTATATACACCTATAATATTAATAAAGGGCCTTCCTTAATTCATTTTGTAAACAAATTTGATCTTATCTAAAAAAAATTAATATTAGTTTAAATAAATTTATTAAAATAACAGGGTAGAGAGAGAGAGATATTTGATTAATTTCAATATTTTTTATTATAAAACATTGATATTTATAATATATATATATAGAAACTATATGTTGTTTTTTTAAGAAATAAAAATGATATTATTTATGTATATTTACGTTCAGTAATATTTAAATTCAAACTTTAATACATTAATAAAATTATTACCTAAAAATTAACATAAATCTTATTATAGAGGAGCATTTTTCTCATTTCTATTAAAAAGAAAGAAAATAGAACTGTACAAATGCAAGATTATTATTCTCATAAAATTTGTCTTTCTCTTTATTTACTAAGGATTCATAGAGAGTATAATTCCAAATTTTATGGTTCACATTTCATTAAGAGTTCTCAGGCAATTCTATCCTAAGATTTGCCCTTTGAATATTATCTTTGATTTTATGACATTTTATTTCTGGAATATTTAAACATTATATAAACTAATGACATAATATATTAGGTTGAGTTTCTTGAATTTAGTTTTATTTAGTTTTCTAAATTGGTAATGCATAGTATTCTACATAATTATCTCCTTCAAATTTCATTTGTGTTATATAGTTTTGAATATTTCTTATAATTTTAACTACTAAAATATATTTATATAAATTTCTTTTTATTTGATTTATTTATTCGTTTATTGAAAAAATGGTTTTCAAACTATTATAATATTAGCTATAATATGCAGGGCCGGCTGTGAATTTTGCAGGGCCTCGGGAAAATATATGCGAGGCCCTTCCCCAAAAAGGAAGAAATGATACATGAACATAATTTTATCAATTTATTTAATGAAATCTTTATTTCTTCAAAATATTCAATAATATCTATACATACATAAAAAACGATAAACATAATGTTTTATTTCTATTTCATCCAAACTTTTTTTATTGATAGTTCCTCTATAATATTGTCAAAATTTATCTGTTTTGCTACCTCCTGCTCTATTGACAACATAGCCACCCCTTCTAACCTATCTTGTTGCATAGTCGATCTTAGATAATTTTTATTAACTTAAATTTGGAAAAACTAAGTTCGGCGGAAGCTACTGAAACAGGCGTTGTTAGCATAATTCTCAATGCTATATTTGTGTTGGGATATACATCGTCTATATTATCTCTTCAAATTTCTTTCAGGCACTCTAATAGAGTTGTATTCTCTTGAATAATGCGTGAAAAGAATTGTAACTCATTAAATAAACTGTAACCATCAATATCAGCATTTTCGCCATCTTGAAGAAATGTATGAAGATCGTTGCAATATTTTTTTAATTCGTCGTCGTTTATATTTTTTAAATTTCCAATGTTGTGTATAAAACCAAATACATCATTATAACGTGTATACTGTTCAAATCTTTCATCCAGAGCAACAATTGCACAATTTTTAAAAAATAGTGTCCACTTTAAATAACTGTTTTGCATCCTTTACAATGTCGTCGTTGTTTTCATAGGTATACATTTTTGGTTTTTTGGAAATAGGTTTCGTTTTAAATTCTGGTACTATATTTACACTAATACATATTTCACCACTACTAATTATCGCATCTTCAAACCCAGAATTTCTGTAACTTTTAAAAAAAATTAAAAGTTGTTTTAAATACTCTAAAACTACAGAAATTTGTATTCCACGTTTTTGAGAGATTTTGCTTGTAATATTGACTTTATTTAGTATGTCATACCAAATCACCAAACTCATTACGAATTCATACGACATAATGTGTTTAATTATTGACAAAACTTCTACTTTTAAATTATTGGCAACGACAGTAGATACTTCTTCCAATACAGCTATTACACCGGGGAATTGTAAACGAATTGCCTTGATGCTTTCAAAACGGCATTCCCATCGTGTTTCCGATAATGGTTTAGGCGTTAAAAGAGGTGCATGTTTTTTAAAAATAGTCCACCTAAGTTTTACAGCAAGCTCCTTGCAATTAGTCTCAACAATATTAACAAAACTTATACTACTAACTATGAGGTGAACCCACGGTCTTTGTCAACGCCTTGACGTAACTGCTGCGGCAGCAAAGACAGAAACGATTCCACTCGATGTTTCCCCATATATAATTCTAATTAATATTATTTCATGTACAGTGATGCCTCGCATAACGAACGCCTCGCACAGCGAACGCTGCACACAACGAACCATAATGAACTAAATTTCATGATTCATACAACGAACTTCGTTTCACACAACGAACTCGACAGAGCTTCCACGATCGCTGCCGTTGTATTGCATCCCCTTGCGTTTCACATAACGAACTTTTCGCATAACGAACTTGCACCTGGAACGAATTAAGTTCGTTGTGTGAGGCACCACTGTATTTATTAAGTTAGCACACGCGGTGTCTGTGTAAATAAAAATTGTATAAATAGATTTTATGAAAGAAATATTTATTATCCTGTTGTAAAACAGTTATTAGAGTCTAATCGTTATTAGTTATTAATTATTATATATGAGGAATTTATAATTAAAATTTATTTTACGTACAATGTAAATAGGCATTTGTGTTTTATTTAACCAATAATTAATTAATATCTTTGTTTCTTTAGAAATACATAGTAGTATAGTATACATTTTTAACCATCTTGCTTGTTTTGACAATTAAGTGATACATAAATATAAATTATTCTACAAACGTTAGTTTTGCATGAACTTAGTCAAAAACTTGCACTAGATACTAATAATTGCGCGGGGCCCCTTTGAGCGCGGGGCCTCGGGAAAAATCCCCGAAGTCCCGACCTCTGAGCCGGCCCTGATAATATGTTCTAGGACTTTAAGGATTGATATTGTATTTAGTTTATTTGTAAAATTTATGAGTCAAAAAAAATATGATTAATAGCGGAAATTGTATAACGAAGAACATCTATACATCCACAAATTTAATTAGTGAGATAAATTAGAGGAGATTACGGTACGTAGCTTTAAAAGATGAGGAAAAGCTAATAGATTAATGCAAATTCAATTTGGAAACAACTGGTGGGTAGACCAAGAACGTGGTGAGTAGTTAGATAAAAAGATAAGGAAATTGGAGAAAATAGGAATTGGATGGAGTTGGCTCACAGGAGCTGGTTAAAGGCATGTTGCAGCTGTTTAGAAGTTTTGAATCTTGAAAAGTATTAATAAAGCAAAATATATTACCTCAATAAAAGTCATATTTTTTCATTTATTATTATAATATATTAATATTTTGGAATATATATTTGGTATTTGATTATTATACATTGTTTATAGTAATATTTATTTTATTAAATTGTTTTTAAAATTTTGATCATTTTATTTTGTTGGCAAAATAATATGCAAAATTTTGATGTAAATAATTTATGTATTTTCTTATTTTATGTTGGCAACCAAAAAGAAACTCGTCGCATGTGTTTACACCTCTACTGCTGCTGATAGTCTCGGTGTTCGATTAAGGAACAATGGACACAGTATTTTCTCTCGATTTCTTTCGCTCCATTCTTGGTTCAATCTTGTCTTCTGCCCTTCGCCCCTTTTCAACTCATTCAACTCGTGATTTCGATTCTATTCATCTTGGGGTCAATTTGAAAAGCCTTTCAAAGTTACGTTCAACGAATTTCAAATTTTATAAAATCATTGACATTTATATACATGTACAACGCAGGTAATGTGTATTTTATTTAACTGATTTATTTATATGATCAGATTTTATCGTTTTTATAGCATAAAATAAATTAATTTATTTACAAACAATTTATATAAAAACTAATTTAATTAAAATCTACATTTATAATCTTTTTAGCTTTATATGATAAATTACATAAATATCATATTTTTATATTTATGATTATTAACCAACTAAGTTTATTAACACACTATGAGCAGGGCGGGTATTTGTACCCGTTGCGGGGACTGCCACTTATAAGCGGGGCGGGTATTTATACCCGTTGCCACTTATAAGCGGGGCGGGTATTTATACCCGTTGCCACTTATATAATATATATTTTCCCTTGTGTCACTTAAAATTACTTATTTTAAACTATAACTAATATATATCCCTCATATAAGTATAAATACCCGCCCCGCTTATATGTGGCAGTCCCCGCAACGGGTACAAATACCCGCCCCGCTCATAGTGTGTTAAAATTTAACAGAAAGTACATTGTAGCCAGTCTTGCTAATAATATATGGTACATATTTTATATTTATTATTATTTATAGTGTGTGTGTGTGTGTGTGTGTATTATATTATAATATTTATTAAAGAAGTAATGAATAGATTTGACATTGTCACTGATTGAAATTCAGTTCTGTAGAACTTAAACAACCTTAAATATTAAATAAATATAAATATATATTTTTTTAGAATGGAGTATTGTATTGTATTATTATTTATTCTATATATGATAATTCAAACTATAAAATATTTTATCTAAAATATATTTAAGAAGAAAATTCACTCTCTTATCATCCAATTTATGAAAATTACAAAAATAAGAAATTTTATGGAATGTTTATAGAATAATGATCTGAATATGATAATTCAACAAAATATTATTATTATTGATAATATTATTAACATTAATATAATAAATAAATTAGTTGAGGGAACCATAGGAAAATATTTATTTATGAGTATACCTATCTAATATTAATTTAGTTAAAATTTATTATTTTATTATATTTGAGTTGGCCAAATGACTTGAATAACATAATAATTAATAGTAAAAATAATAATAACATATACCTGAGTAATAAAAATTTTTAATATTTGAATAAAAAACATTTATAAATTTGAAGTATTTATATATGTTTAAATGATATATACTAAACATTAACCAATAAAAATGTTAATATCTCATTAATAATACATAACAAGATGTATTTAATGCATGTATTTTAGTAAAATTTCATTGACTAAATAATTGAAAAATAAATTAATAATTCCTGTTAATAGAGATACCCAAATGGAAATGGTGAGGTGACTAACAGCTTATTTATAAATTCTATTATATGATCTAATATCTAATCTATTATCCATACAAATGTCAGTCTAATTTGGTGAGTGACATTCAATTAAGACTCATATTGAAACATTGAATAGTTTTTAATTATAAGCCAACTAGTGAACGACTTATTTTATTTAATTTCAATTTACAATTTCATTTTTCATTAAATAAAATCTGAGAATATCGTTTAGGTTTCCGTGAAAGTTTTTATTACGTGTATTATGAAAAGTTATTTTCGGTTTATTTTCACCGTTAATTGTACAATTTTAGACTCAAAGAGTAAGAGAGATAGAAATTGTTATTATTTAATGAATAATAAATGATAAAATCAAAAACCTTTTTATAGTATTTAATGAAATTAAAATATTAATTATTTCTACATGTAGAAATGTTACAAAAAAAATGTTATTATTGAACTTACCATAATCCTGTTCATATACAATGGCAACTTTTGTCCAGTTAAGGAACGAAATGAGATCCTTTAATGCATGATTAAGATGTCTTTGGCTTGGATGCAGATTAATTGAAAACTCTTGCACAGGGGGTGGGGGAGGTGAGGCAGCAGCTGCTGGAATAGGAACGGATGCGGTAGCCAATACTGTAGCATCAGCAGCCGCTAGTGAAGCCGTTTCTCCAGCATCTGAATCCAGGCGTGCCTCCAGATGTGGAACGTCTAATGCCTCACAGATACTCTGGACATGAGCACCAAGAAGCGGATCCGTTGGTCCAAACATGGCCTGAACTCCTAGTTCAAGTTGACGGCAAGCTGAAACAGAAAAATTTTAAAAAATAAGAATTTTTTTTTCATATTCGTCAATTTGAGTAAAGTGAGTTATGTTCATACATTTCTAAGTACATCGATTTTTATAATTTGAATGTAAAAACCTTCAATAGTAAAAAAATCATCATTTTATTATCTATTTGAAATCTATTTTCCATCTTTCTGAAATTATTTTTTTTCAATGATACCTGAATAAATTGGAACATTATTTTCTTGTCTATTAAAACTGAAACTATTGAAATTATACTAAGAATTATTCTTATCAAAAAATCATTGTCCTTCTTGCATTTTTTACCGGTAAATAGGATATAGTTTATTATTTTTCTCCAAAGTCTTTTTCAATCCTAAATAGTTAGAAATCATCACTTCTCGGCTGGCAGTTGCATAAGAGAAAGTGAATATTCTACTTCCGAGATCAACGGTTTTGCATTCACCCCTGTTCTGGAGAGAACCCATATTAAGTTAGAATAAATTACAGTTGTATCATCTTAATATCATTTGACTGCTCTATTCACATTATTCCACCAATTATTAATTATTCTACACAAATAATTAATAACTATAAAGTGATATGTTTACAATATTGGGTGAATTTTGGAAATTTTTTATGTACTTTGAAATTGATAAAACTTGAATTATGAAAATAAAACAAAATGAAACTGAATTATGAGAATCAAATTAAAGAAAAATTATTTTGTTTTCCAAATTTTTCATTTTACTTTCTCGTCAGAGATAGTATTGAGATCATGAAAATTTTCGATGTTTTTATACGTTTTGAAGGTCCCTGAGTCATTTTCATTAAATGTCCGTGTGGGTGTATGTAGACAAGATTACGCACAAACGGTTTGAGCATGAATAATGAAATTTGGTACAAGGGCATTATTCAAAATTTGTAGTTTTCGATCAACTTTTGAGAAATGTAGCTCATCCGGAAGAGGATCATTACCTACCACGTTTTCATTTTTTTCCTCTAAACTAACACAAATAAGCTGGAGTGTCTCCACTCGTCTATTTCGCAAATTTGAATTGGATTAAATAACATAATATATTATATTT
Source organism: Labia minor (assembly GCA_963082975.1). Taxonomy (NCBI): domain Eukaryota; kingdom Metazoa; phylum Arthropoda; class Insecta; order Dermaptera; family Spongiphoridae; genus Labia; species Labia minor. The sequence goes on along the minus strand of OY720347.1, from coordinate 41,627,742 downwards.
AAATTAAATTTAATTAACTATAAATTATAAATAATAAATATTAAACCAGCGCATGTTTGGCTTTTTGTTGATGGCACCACGTCTCGTGCTGGCGCGTGAGATTTGCAGTGTTAAAAAATTAATTCTGGTATTTTCAGCGAATTAATCAAGCTGAAATTATATATATAGCAGTTTTATACAATTATTAATCATGTGAAAAATTATCAAACATATATCTTTATTTTTACGGTCACTTTAGAGGAAAAAAATCAAAACGTTGTAAGTAATGACCCTCTTCCGGTTGAGCTACGTTTCTTAAAAGTTGATAGAAAACTACGAATTTTGAATAATGCTCATGTACCAAATTTCATCATTCTAGCTCAAACCGTTTTTGCGTAATCTTGGTTACATACATACACACACACATACACACACAGACATTTTTCTCAACCTTAGTGAAAATGATTCAGGAACCTTCAAAACGTATAAAATCATCAAAATCTCAACATCAAAAATTTTCGTGATCGCAATACTATCTCTTACGAGATAGTAAAAATTAAGAGGTATGTTTGATAGTCTTTTCAGGATTAAAAATTGTACAAAACTGCTATATATACAATTTCAGCTTGATTGAATGGTTGAAAGTACCGTAATTAATTTTTTTAACCCTGCAAATCACGCGCCATCATGAGCCAAACACGCGTTGGTTTAATAAATATTATTTATTAATTTTAATTAATAATTAATTAATTTAATTTAAATATAATATATGTTAATTAATCCATTTCAAATTTGCGAGATAATCGAGTGAAGACACTCCAAATTTTTAAATTTAATGATACTATCAATGATTATATTATGTATGGTGTATTTTATAAGATTTAAAAATCTCCTAATTTTAAAAAGAAGCAATTTTTAGACAAGTGTGTGATTTAAATAAAGGAACGAAGAAAAATGACATCACAGGGGCAGTTTTGTATTTTTATTTCTTAAAAAAAAAGATTAAAGTAAAAGGATATTGGAAGGAAATGAAATGGAAGTCTTAAGTATATTCCTTGATTCGAAAGATCTTGAATGTCGTGTGCTTGTCTGTTGTTGTATACCATCGTTATAATAGAATGACGAGGTCAATGGTTATTCAAAAAAGTATCATAAAAATATAAAATAATTTCTCTTCCATTGACTTAACATGCCAAAGGGAATAATAATAAAAATATTTTTTTTGTTTCTTTTAAATAAGTCTGTGAAAAAAATATTTTTATTCTATCGATCGATGTTTTTGTTTTCTATACGTTAACTTTAAAGTTTAATCTTAAAAGGGACTTTTGCCAAAAACGATCTGGCACGTTGTGAAATTATTTTTCTATCCAACCAGTGAACAAAACTGATGAAGGAATAGTCTTAGAAAGTGGCAATAGTTCAAAGAATTTTATTTCTCTTAGCTTTGAGAAAAAAACGACTTTAATTTCATGTCGTAAAATATAACATCAATTATTACTCTCAATTTCAGTGGATAGTGTGCAATCCGTCAATATTCTTTGAGAGGGCGAGTTTTATCGAGAATCGGTATATAATTGGAAAAAGGTTTATATCATACCAATAAAATATTCAATAAAGAATAAATAGAAAATTCAAAAAAAGACTTTGATTTAAACAAATTAGAAAAAATTATGAAAAGATTAAAAAACAGACAATAATTAATTTTTTTTTCGTTTATACTAACAAATTCACTAATAACAATTATTTTCTGTTTTTTTTCTAATTTGTTTAAATGAAAGTTTTTGAAATATATACTTTATTTATTCTCAGTGTCATATTTATTTAATTTTTAAATTCTTTTGAATTATCAAATAAAATTAAAACATAACAATTTAAAATACATTGTGCTAGTGCTAGTACTAGTGAAACATCATATACGTCAGTGATTCCCAAAGTGGACGCTACCGCCCCCTCGTGGATGCTGCAGCGATCCAGGGGGGCGGTTATGGCCACAGGTGCATTTAGGGAAAATTTCTTGTATATTACTTTTCTATTCTAAGTTCAATAAATAGATACATAATTTCAAGGTTTCTAATTTACACCTTTATTTATAATGTTTTGTGAATAGGTACATTTATCTTTCTGTATAATTGTTATTAAAATTAATAAAAGTTAATTTCCAGGGGACGCTGAGTAAATTATCATCTAAAAAGGAGGCGCTTGGGCAAATAAGTTTGGGAATCACTGATATACGGAAATAAACTAATATGTAAAGCATTCTAAACAAACATTCATTAAAATTTTAAAATATCCAAACAATATTTAAAATTATTAAAATTTAAATTATAATAATATATCCTTAAAGCACTAACACATTTATTTATTATTTCCCCCAGTATTCTTAAAAATAATTGAATAAAAAATATTTTTTCTTTTTATTATTCTTTTAAAGTTTTTTTATAAATGATTTCATATTTTTAATTTTGATAAAGTTCTTGGTATTTATGTAATCATTGTGAAACCTCTTAGATAAAATTTAGAAGATATGTTTAAGACACTGTGAAACATTATATAAAATTAAATTAAATAAATTTACATTTTTAATATTTTATTATTATTTAATATTTTATATTTAAATTATTAAGACTTTATATTGAACCAAATTGTGTCCTTTTTCTATTATATTCTTGTGTCATAGATTTAAATTTTTTTAAAGTAGAGAGAAGAATGATTGCCAAAAATTAAGTTAATTATTTTTTTGTTCAGACATATTTAAATAAAAATTAATTTTTAATGAATAATTTACTTATTCCGTTCAAGTTTCCTTAATCTAACTATCCAACAATAATGCTAAATGGATTTTTACTTAAATATATCAATATCTCTATTTTATTTGGGTTCACATACGGTGCATATTGGAGAAATGATGTTTTTTTTAACCTATTTTATATTCAAGTTAAGGCGATATTATATGGCAAACCGCAGATTTTTCTCCCAAGATAGCAATATCGCTCGTCTTATTTCTTAATATAAAATAGTCTCTTGTTTCTAAATTGGTTATTCTTCAGAGAGTATAAAGAGGCTTCCTTTTACTAATATAGAACACCCTGACTCATAGAGTATAATAAGTACTATTATGATAATTAAATTACTAATATTGTTTTTTTTAGTTGTTTCAGTTTTTTTGAAGTTTGACTTATTATATTGTAATTATCTTTAAATGTAATATATTAGATTTTTATTTTATTTATTTTATTCTTAGATATTATGTGAGTTGCATGACCTCTATGCATCTCCAGATATAGTTAGAATTATGAAATCGAGAAGGTTGTGCGGTGGGCAGGACACGTGGCTAGAATGGGGGAAGACAGAATGGCGAAGACCGAGTGGGAAACGTCCGCTTGGAAGACCAAGGACGCGGTGGGTGGATAATGTGGGAAGGCACGTGAGAGAGATGGGAGAGGGTAGGAACTGGAGGGTTGTGACTCAGAATAGGATTACTTGGAGGGGTGTGGTTGCTGCGGCCAGAGCTTCGAGTTCCGTAGAGCCATAGAGATAGATAGATATAATATTCAATATAAACATTTTTTTAAAATAAAACTGATTTAATTAAATATTTAAGATCATTATAAATAAATAAATATATTTTAAATCAATTTCGAACATTCTTTAAGGTCCCTATTTTTGATAGTCCAGGGGCCAATCTCATAATATGAGAAAAATAAAATATATATATATATATATATATACATAATAAATATCCTTTATTCATCACAACACTTTCGTAAGTGATCGTGCTTGTAAATAAATTTAATAAATACTACATTTTTATTAACACAGAAATATAATAACTCGAAGCAATAATTTTTATTTATTTTTTAAAATTACAAAAAATCAAACATAAGTAAAAAATAATTATTTTATAAATGCAGAGAATGGATGCACAAGTGAAAACAATAAATTGATTATATATTAAATATCAAACAAAAATATTCAAAGTAATTTAAAATAGATATACAATTTACATTAATCAAATTTGCATAATTCATAAAGTATGAAGTATTGTTAATAATTAACTGTCTACCTAAACTGTTGATAAATAATTGTTGAATTTAGTTTATTATTAACCAACAAACTATATTTCAAGTTAATTATAATAACTATTTATAAAATAAACATAAATAAATAAATAGCACAGAATAAATAAAATAGCATTTAACTCTCATTATCTTGAATTATTATAAATTGTGCATTATACAAAATGAATAGAAAATATTTTATTATTGTGAACACTCTCGTGTTAGTTCGAGCAAACTACTTTTATTGAAAAAACATAATTTTTTTTTTGTGTAAGTTCACCCTTTAGTTAACTTTAATCTCGTATGGTGGTATATTTTTGAAAATTTCTAATATTGCTAAAACCTATCTTGTTTTATACAGTATCATTAATCATTATTGGCATGTTCTAAAAAGGACATGAAGAAAATTATTGACGGTATTAAAATTAATTTTTTGTACAGGAGTATATAAATTAAAATTATTTTAATATAGATTAATGAAAGTAAAGTTAAAAAAAATTATCTTTCAAAATTATTATATAAACTTATTTTCATTTTTATATTTTCTACAATTAAAATATAAAAAATAATTTTGATATAGTAATATATAATATTAATAAACAATTAAAGATTTAAATATATAGAGTGTTTAAAGAGAATTCGAATTTGAAAAAAAATACGTGGGTTAATTGGAAACTAAAATTAAGTTATATGAGAAGAATTAACAATATTTCTAACTATAATTTATGATTATTTAGGATTATAAATTTTTAACCCCCCCCCCCCCCCCGCTTCCTTTCTCTGTTTCTTAAATATTGTACTCTTTAAAGTTAAAAACTAGCTAACTCTGAATAATTAAAATAAACATTTCTTTGTTATATTATTTCTAATACTATTTTTTTTTAAAAAAAAGAAGATATATCATCTTTATTAATTTTGAGAATAGGATTCTGAGAAGCATTTATGGGCTAAAGAAAGATGAGGTCATGGCGGAGACTGCATAACGAGGAATTGCTTGACCTCTATGCATCTACAGTTATAGTTAGAATTATAAAATCGAGAAGGCTGCGGTGGGCAGGACACGTGGCTAGAATGGGAGAGGAAAGAATGGCGAAAAATATATTGGGGGGAGACCGAGTGGGAAACGCCCGCTTGGAAGACCAAGGACGCGGTGGGTGGATAATGTAGGAAGGAACGTGAGAAAGATTTGAGAGGATAGGGATTGGAGGGTTGTGTGACTCAGAATAGAGATACTTGAAGAAGTGTGGTTGCTGCGACCAAGAACTTTCTAGTTCCGTAGAGTCACAGAGATAGATAGATAGATATAACTTTATTAATATAATCTTTGTAAAAATACAATAATCCAAAAAGATAGAAATTCTATATCTTTATCCAAAAGTTAATTTATAATTGAAAAAATATTTTGTTTATCATAAATAAAATATGTTTATTATTGTAATACTGATTAAAAATTATATATATAGTTAATTGTTTAAATTAAAATAGGCTTGGTAGTCTGTTAATTGATTTCTAAATGAAAATCCACACGTGTTTCGGTCATCTATTTCATTATCAAAATATTTTTTAAAAGTATTTAATTAACTAAACAAACTAAATTACTTCGTTATTTATCTTTATTCTTTATATATATATATATATATTTCAAAACAATCATGTGATTACAAATTTTATATTATTAAATTTTTTAATTAAACTATAATACATTTTATACTTATGATTAACTTGATAAGTTAATATATATATATCTATATGTATATAGATATATATATATTCATATAGATATATATTGATTTTCCGACATTTTTTACATAGTTACCATCAATAAAAAAATGATAAATTAAAATTGAAATATACAAAAGTATATAAATTTTGTCAAAGTTGTGAAAAGTTTCGGCATCGGAGGTCATTTATCAATCGGTGATATATTCATGTACATCCTGATCCCGAAGCAGATTGAGTGTGTATGTGTGGTTGAAGGGGATAGAAAAGAGGGTGTATGTGTGGAGAATAACATAACTAAATAAAGAAAATAGAAAAGAAATGTAAAACGCTTCAGCCTGTCGAAATGGAACTTGATATTCCAGGACAAGGATGGAGAAGAGTTCTCAAGACTATTGGGGCGTGAACATTCCCAAGGTTGTCAAAATACAACAACTCAAGTTGCCAAATGGGCGGATGCCGAAAGTGAAACTGAAACTAGGGAAGAAAAAAGAATGACGGCTTAATCCCCGCTCTGGTATATCAAGTTTTCATTTAATATACCATACTCTCATGCTGTTAGAAACTCTGACGACCTAACATATACATATACATATATATATATATTGGATATGTTTATAAAAAAAATATTATCATATTCATGTATGTATATTATTTTGTTTTGTCTATGAATGGGCGGTGCAAAGAATTTTTATTATAAAAATGTTGAATGTGTTCTATGCAAATAGAATACGATAAAAAGACTTGCCTAACATTATTTTTGTTGCCCTGAATTCTACTTTATTTTGTTGTTGTTGTTGATGTTGTTATTCTTAAAGATTTATTAAATTGTAAAGGACTAAAAATGAATGATTTAATTTAATCTCAGATAGGCCAGGAATGTATTTAAGGGTCATATTCTTTAGGTGTGTCGTCATGATTTCCCCCTTATCATTAATAGCTTCGCCGATCGACAGGTTATAAAAAAAGAGACGGCATTACACATTTTGTTACTTTTTGTACTTCAACTGGGCGTGAAATGCACAAGTTGATCTGTGGTGGGTTTGGGGAAACGAGCGTGCCATGTCGTTTAGGTTCCCCGAAGACGTAGAGTGAAATCTAAATAAACGATTCGACGATTTGCGAACGACAAAGAAAGGATTTTAACCTGCCACATGGATTTCATTCTCAAGTGGAAACTTTCCTCACCTACCTCCGTTCGTTTCCCAATGAGAAGAGAAACTGTAATCGGATTATCTGCGGGGAAGCATCTCGATTATATTCCTTTAAGGCTTTCCTCGTTCATATTAGTAACGAAACGTTGTCGTTGCATTCTAAGAAGATTTTTTAATTGATTCAACTTGCAATTGTATTTATTATTTACAACAACAAAAGAGAAATGGAAAATATAAATACAATGTAAATCATTTTCCGTTGAGAGAGGGTATTGTATTTTTTTGATAGCTGGTGGTTATTTATTGTTTTCGAGATAATTGAACTTTTCCAAGAACAAAAGTTGAAATTAAGGTTTCTATTAAAGCAACGTTTTATAAAATTCGCTAATTTTGAACACTTCCAGCCAACAGGGAATTTAACGTCCCAGCTGGTAGAGAAACTAATATGCAACTTTTTAAATGAATTCAGTTGATTCTAAAAGTTTATTTATTATTTTTAATTTTAATTTCAAATAGTAAAAAACAACTAATTTTTGAATTTAATTTAAATGTATTCGTATATAAACATTTCAATGAATTGATTAATTATGCTCAAATTAAAACAATTCAAATTTTACTTTGAAATAAATTTTAGAAATTTCATCTTCAAAATTAGTCTATTTTGTACTAATTTATATTTTAGTAGTTAAAATTATGGTTAAAGATAATTTTCTATGAATAAATAAATAAAAATAAAATGAACTTGTTGTGGATTAGAAGTGATAATAGGAATTAGTAAAATTGTCTTCTTTTTAAAAATTAAATACTTGCCCTTTTATTTAAAATTTGATTGTCAACCTTCCATAATTATGTTTATTTCTAATATTAAGAAGCCACGCAGTTGAGAGCCAATACGCCTTACTCTCATCCTCTTGGTTCTGGGTTCAAATACCAGGTCTATTAAGAAAATATATCTAGATGGTTTCTATGAGAACAAGGTTCACTTAGACTTGGTGACCAAAATTGGGAAGCTACTTGAAATAAAAAGTATCTGCCTCCTACCAAAAAAATCAAGACAAAGGTTACGAGAATTCATTATACTGATCATATAACACCTCTACCACTCTTATGTGGCAGCCATTTTAATAGTCGAAGGTTATCTAACAACTAAATGTTTTATTCCTCATATTATTAATTCTTCTTCTATTCATATCAATTTGAATTAGAACAATTTATTTCAACCATCATATATTACTTGTATTGTAATATTAACTTTTTTTATTTATTTCTGAATTTTTGAAAAATATCAATTTCCCTAGGGAATTATATTGGTTTCATGGATATTAAATATCGTCCCTCTTTCTTAAAGAAGGGGGGATTTTGACTACTTTGAGAATCAGAGATCTTGATCTTTTGATGAAAGTACTTCTGGATGTGAAATAAAAAACAATGTTACCTACTCCAATAATGAAATCTCAGCATTATGATTGATGGTCAGCAAGAATGAAAGGTCTGAAAAGAGGATTCTGCCAGGCGGAAAATAAAGAAGATAAGATGAAATACTAACATATGTGATAGATATCAATCAATAGATTTGTTTTAAATGGGATGGAACATTACAACTACATAAGATAAAAATTTCCTTTGGAGGAACTGTTTGAAAGTTAAATATAAATAATAGTTATATATATGTTTTGTTTTTACTAAAAATGCCATAAAATATAAAATATTCTTTCTTTATGTAAATATCACTTTTGATATAAATTCTTTTAATAAATATTTACCTACTATTGAAATGAATGATACTCTAAAGTTTATTTAAATATTATTTTTTTGTTTTTATAAAAATTAATTATTTATTATTTCCAAGTGGGCACCATTTCAGAATATTAAAAAGCTATAGATCTTTGAACGAATTGCAATTAAGCATTTTCATTAATTCAATGAACAGGTGAAGGGGAGAAAAGGGGTGTGAGTGGATGAGCAATTGATTAAACAAACGACGTCCCTTCAGGTTTAAATGCATGATAATGACAAACTAAATTTATTTATTGCTAGAATTAATTTACCTATTCGATTTTAGCGAGAATCAATTGACAATGGAAATGATTCATTCATTTATAAAGGTCGTAAAAAAAATCAACACTCATTTAATGAATAAATCTTGAATTTCAATTTTATTCGAATTCTATTGATTTAATAATTTTATCTTGAAAATATGACCATTCCATTTTGATGCATATAAATATGCAAAAATCTTTCAAAGTATTTTATTTTAATTAGTTTCGGTTTTATTAATCTAAATATTTAATTAAAAGACAAGGGTGACAGATAGTTAATTATTGCTCCTAAACCTTCAAAAAGTGTTTGATTCCTCATGTTCATAAAAATCAGTCGACCTATTCTCGAGGTATTTCCATAATACCGATTAGTTAATCCCTTATAAAAAAATGTAAACAAAAAAGATATTCTATGACAAAATTATTAATAAAAAATTTAAAAAAATATTCTAAAGTTATATATACAATTAAAAGATGTGTGTGACGATATCAGCTATTCCTTCCAAACAAGATCTGGATCAAAATTTTTTATTTTACTTTTTTGGAAAAAAAATCAGATCCGAAAATCCTCGATGGTATAGGATGTTCGGATTTAAATCCAAAAAGGATTTCTTCTGCCCATCCCTGCTCTCAAGCAGATCAATGGATTCGATTTGAGCAATGTTTGATTTCTTATGTTCAGATGATTATATTGGCTTAAGGAAAATTATCAAATACTTCCCAAGGGGCCACCTCCAATTTAACAATATTATCTATAATTTGTAATATTAAAATGATCTAATACTTATATTTAGGTATAATAAATATGTGATTTTGGATATTTTGAGAATGAGAGAAAACTTAGTTTGGCACATAAAAAGATAAAACCTGATAGACAGAATGTAGAAACATCTTAAATGTTTTAAAAATAGAAAAGGAAAATGGATCATTCGATTTAGTATTTATATTTAAAAACTTTGTCACCACCAGGGCCGCCCTACCACAGGGCTAATTGGGCTATAGCCCTAGGGCGCAAGCCTTCTGGGGGCGGCATTTTTTATTAGTTTATATATTTTTACTAACCATTCTGTGTAATTTCTTATGAAAAGGGGCGCAAAATTTTAGGAGCCCACGGGCGCCGAAAATCTTAGGACGGCCTTGGTCACCACAAGTTTGGTGTATTAAATATCCAAAGAATTAATTAATATTTATTCAAATGTTTTCGAAATGTAATAATTTCAAATTTTTATATTGTGAAATGTTTACATGGACGAGTAATTAACATTATTTTCTATATTATAAATGTTATGGAACGTTTATTTTTTTTTTTATTCTTATCTTCAAAATGGAAAAGACAAACATTATTATTTATAAATTATTGCTTAATTCCCTTTACTACTTTAATTTCTTTTTTTTTATTAATTTTTTTTTTATTAATTATTACCTTCTTGTCTAACAGTAGTTTACAGGTGTTTTTGATATTTATTTATTATAAGTATTCAATCCCTTTACAGTGGCCACTTGTTATTGTTTTGAATATTTTTTATTATCTAGTAATTATTATTTTATTTTATTGATGGTTTAAATTAAATATAATATTTGCATATAAGAGTAACGAATAACTTCTAGTCCAATGAAAAGGTATTATCAAATAGAATCTACCTATTTATAATGTCTTAATTTTGATTAAAAATTTAAAAACTTAAGCTAACTAAGGGAAAGTAAAAATCTCAATTAATTATACTTCCCGGAGAAGATAATTTCATTAATTCATAAATCTTTGGGGTCTATTAATTCTAATATTCGCTTCGCATCAAGCGAGAAATGTCTTGAAATATGGAAAATACATTATAAAGTGTAAATTACTTTGAATTTAGATAAATTTATAATCTTGAAGACAAAAGAGAAAATGTCACTGACAGTAAATTTATTCATAATGGAAACAATGAAAGGATCTAGCTCACTTCCGGCATTTTTTTTTATAAAAAAATATCAAGCTTTTTCTCATTTTTGAGAAGTAAATCAACGTTAGGTAAAAATCTTCTCACTTTAACATTGAAAAATTATCCTGGATGGAAAAGGAATCTTCAAAAAAAGGAAAAGAATAAAATCATATTTCTTATTATCTCTGTCAATTAGATCAACTGAATTCAATTACTATAGTTAATTTTTTCATAAAATGAAATTTACTCTCAAGATAATATATTAAAGGATCTAATAAAAAAAATTAAAATTTATCCACCTTGACTGGTATTATTCATTAATAAAAGATCACAAGTAATAAGCTTTTAAAATTACTAGTATATTAGTTAGTATTTTAATAACTAATATAGGCTTAAGGAAAATTTTCAATATTTAACTGAAGTAGAATTTCTAAACTTTGATGAGGTATCATTTTCTGGTAACCTAACAATCTGAAACAATCTCTTATATTTAAATTTATTAGTATAATTGAAATTTCCTTTCTCTATATTTTATACTCCATAGAAATAAATTAACAGATTAATAATGAAATTTATTCAGAAAAATAATGCTTTCTTTTTGACAATTTTAATTTAAATCCTTCATCATTGATATTTAATTGTTTCGGAATTTTATGATTTTTTTATTATATTTAAGTAATTGAAAATTTGTGTGACATTGGAGTGAAATTTAATTTAAAAATTTAAGCCAATATATATCTCAATATTTTATATATTATATTTTTTAACTAATAATAAATAAATGTAAAGAGTAGAAATAAAAAAAGACTAACTTGTAAGTTTTATGGTGGTTTGAATCAATTTTTTCTAACATATATACAAATTAACTTCACATTTTCTTATATTTATTAGGATTATGACTTCCGCATAAGTTTTTTGACAATAGAACATTTCAACCATTACATTTTACCATAACAAATAAGTTTAATTAAGTTTGACCTTATTTAAAGTTTTAATAACGCTCTAATAAAGAAATAAAACAATATATTGTTATCTTAATGCAATTCTGAATAGAAGAGCCAAACATTCAAGTTTTTCCAAAGTATTTTATTCATTTCCTTCAAGTTAATTTTTAAGTGAATTTAGCACCTTGGCTGCTTTGACCGCTAATCCACACACAAAAATGGTTAACTCGTTTAGTTTTTGTTTTCTGAAAAATGTACTTAAATTTATATTATAATATATTTATTAATAATATCAAAATATTGAATTTCATTAATTTTATGTCATGTCGTAGAATTAAAAGTATATTAGTAAGCTATAAGTTTAGTGTTGTTTAATAAAATAAAAATAATTTATCGTCTTTATGTTCAAAAAAGTAGAAATAATTTCATTATATTTAATTCTTTTATTATCTTCTTGATTTCTGGAGATAACCAAATTTTCTTATTTTAGCAAAATACACATGAAAATAATAGAAAATTAACTAAATCTAATACTCGTATTCAATGTAAGCCATAAAATGGCTTTTAGTATAATTAAATAATTTTTATTATATTTAATTTTTATTATTCTGTTAAAAAACATAAATATAAAATTGTTAAGCCATAATACAAAATTCATATTAAAGTATTTTCTTATTCAATAATTCATAAATGATGAACAATTAATTAAACATTTTCAGAATGTAATTTTTTTTAGAAAATTTCTATAATTATCAAATATAGTCATGTATTTTCATATATTAATTTTTAAATTATTTTAAAGATATAAAATTTGAAATGATTTAATCATTATTGTAATGACATATCCCTCTGAAGTTAACAATGTAGAAATATTAAATTAAAATATTACATTTTATTTATTATTATCATTATTATTTATATAATTTAAAATTAATTAAATTTAGAGTAGGTAGAGCTGTTGTATGATCGTTACAACAATGGGCCTTCTCAATCATTTATTTTTATTTTGATTCTCGGTATTGAAGGCCGCTACTTTTTATTTCAAGTAGCTTCCCAAATTTGATCACGCAGGTTGGGTGAACCTCGCACCACAACCTGAGTAAAAAACTCTTTTTCTTCATTTATCTATCAAGAATTAAGAATTTTAAATATCAATATATTTAAAAAATTTTAAATTTTTATCTTCTTTGCTTATTTTATCTAATTAAATTCACTTGTGAGTAAAAAATGTATGAAATCAGTTCCATGGGAATTGATTAAAATATAATAAAAATTATTATTATTATTAAATTCATATATTATATATATAGGTTTTCATGGTCTTTTTTAATTTAAATATATAATATTTTTGTTTATATATACCTAAATATAATTTTTATTAATTCTAAAAAAGTTAAATTAATATATTTTTCAAATTAATCTATTCTCTTCTTGCATGATTTTAAAATTATAAAAATATAGACTAGAAATTGAATGGTTTTTAAAACAATTAAATTCATAAAACCGGCCAATTATTTTACTAAAACAAACTAAATCAGTTGAAAGCTAATTTTTTTTCTTTATTCCTTCATTTCCTCTTTTCTAATAGAATTTTAAATTCCTCTTGAATAGAGGTTCGTATAATTTGAAATCCAATTGAATTAGATTCAAATTATGTTCCCTGTAGGGTTTAAAATCGTATTTCCGTTCTACTCTTTTGAAGTGCAGATCAAAGATTCTACCGAATTATATATCTGAATATAAGTTGTCAAAATAAACTTCTATGCTCTGTTAATCTTTGATTAAATAAAACAGGAAATTTACGGGTCCTATATTTTACTTAATTTTACTTTTATTCTATTATTTCTTTATGATTTATAACATAATTTTAGGAAAAATATGAATTGACTAAGAAAAAATATTTATTATCTAACTATTGATTAAAATCATTGAGACTGACGAGGATCTATACATCTTCAAACAATTTATTAGTTAGGGTCATCAAATCGAGAAAGTTGTGATGAGCGGGACACAATAGAAGAGAAAAGACTAGAGAGAAACTTGTTTGTGGAAAACGAAGGACGTGGTTCGTAAACAATATGAAAAGGGATAGGAAAAGTTGGGGAAGAATAGGAGTTCGATGGATTTAGCTCAGAACAAGGACAATTAGAGGAATCTGGTTGCTGCAATCATGAAATTTCTAGTTCGGTAGAGATATATTCTGAATATTGGTTATAATCAAGAATAAGTAATAAATTTTTATCAATTTTAATGAAATTTTTTTTTTATTTTTGCAAAAATTTACGAAATAATAATTATGTTTTATACATTAAAAAATTATTTAAATGATTTTTGTATTTTGTATTTTTTTATTTTTCTTGATTACAAAGACACTAACTGGCCGGGTCTTATTCTTGTAAATTTATTCCAAATTCAAGAAGTTCCCTGAGGATCTCCTAAATGTATAAATCCTTTCTCGTTATAACATCGTATATCTAAAGCACGACGAGATGTTAGTTAGTTCTACTTAGTATCATTAGCATAATATGTTTTCATTTTGCTTTCCTAAGATCATTGTTATCAGTATTTTTGTATTAATTAATGCTACACTGCATATAATAATTTGTTGTTTTAATTTCTACATTTTGATAGACAATTAATATTTATGCATAATTTGATATTCAAATATTTGTTTATTTACATTGAAAGGATTTTATTAGCGTATAAATAAACAAACCAGTCTTTTACCTCACATTTGTGATTACCCATTCATACCAGGCATTCTCTTGTTTTAAATTCGTCTATAAAGATTTTGAATTATATTATTTTATTTAAATATACATAGTAGCTTTCCATGGAGAATAGTTTCAGGGCAATTGGAAATAACATTCTTTAAAAAGATTTTATTAATTAAAGAAAATGAAATTATAGATGAACCTCTATCTAACACTAAACCTAATTACATTTATAAAATCAACAAGATTACGATGTTCGTGATACATGGTTGATGAAAGACTATCAAGAAGTTTGTTTATAGGGAGACCATTTGGGAAATGTCCAGTAAGGAGTGCAATGATGCAGCATTAAGATAAAGGGAACTGGGAAAAATTAAATCTTCGATCGAGGTAGTTAAGAATACACACAGTTCCATAAATTTGGTTGGGGAAAAGAATATTTGATAAATTATGATTGCCCTAGACATAAGTATTACTACTAGTTTATAAATAAATTTTATGAAAAATTAAGTAAAATTATGAATATTTTTCAAGAAACCTTTAGATAACCATCGATAATAAATTAGTATTAACAGTTTGACGATTCATTCAAAATTTACTGCCCATAGTTCGTACATCATTTTTACTATCTTGCCAGACTGCAAATCACGTGCCAGCACGTGACGTGGTGCCATCAACAAAGAGTCAAACATATAAATTTATTAATTTTAATTTATAATTTATAATTAATTAAATTTAATTTAAATATATAAAACATGTTAATTAATCCATTTCAAATTTGCGAGATTAAATCTTCGATCGAGTGGAGACACTCCAGATTTTTTAATTATAATTCGTTTAAGATCAAATTAAAAGTATTTGTTTCTTTTTTTCGAATATGAAAATACAATAGCAACAATTGACAGGAAGGGAGAGAGAGAGAGAGAGAGAGGGAGTAGTGTAAGTAAACGTATCACTGAGACCCATCTGCAAGGAATAATTATAGATTTTGATAAAATCAGAACAAAGTTGTATAAATATAAAATGTATAAAACAGACTTTAAATGTTGATAGTGGAAAATAATGACTATATAATGTTATTAATCCCTTTGAAATTTTCATTTTCCAAACAAAAATAAATAAAATTAATTTGCAATTCAAGGTAAAATAAATAAAATATTTCAATTTTGTATAAAATCCCAATTCATTTGTATTTTAAACTTTAAAACAACCAAATGCTGTAAATGAAAATGAACATGAAAACACAGACAACCAAAATAATTTACTTGAATTTATCTCATATTAGATAATTGTAAAAGTATATTACATATTTGGTTTATTTCTTGATCTTTAATAATGTAGAATATTATTTTTATTTGATTTTAAATGAGTTTTGTAAATTATATGAATGTCAATTATAAAGTAATTAAAAGTTTGTTTCAAATTTTGTTATCTCGCCTTTTATTGAGATTAATTTGATATTGTTTAATTAACACTTGAAATTATGGTTATTTTTTTGATTTGTGAAAAGACATCTCAGTTGTTTTGTAATAAAGTTAATCATATGAAAAAGAAATCATTTTTGTTCAACTTGTAGCTTTTCACTCAAAAATTAAAAAAAAAATTACAAACAACAATTAATTAAATTTACAAAGTTTGTGTTGGAATAGTTAATGAATGTCATTAAATCAAATCCTTCAAAGAATTCTACAGTTTATCAAACTAATTTTATTTACTAGTTCAAAACCTTAACTCATCATATTCATGAAAAGTATGAATATTTTATAATAAAATAATGAAAATAAATTTTTCGAATTATAACTTGATAGTTTAATTGTTTATTTTCAATTAAAAATCATAATTTAGTGTAAAATAAAAACAAAAAAAACTTTGAAAATTTTTCCCACAATAATATATGATTAGATGTGTAATATGCTGTTATATATATATATATATATATGATTGAAATTGAAATTTGGCAATGTATTTGAAATTGCCTTTTCGATTTTTATTCCTTCCTTTATAAGTGAGTGGTTAGTGAATATTTTTCACTCGCTAGTCGAATTACTCAGTCTATTTGGTATTATTCCGGAGTGCAAATTGATCTCCTTCACACGGTTCACTTAATATTAAACGATTCCCGACGACTTCGGCAGGCAAGCGGTAGCATCTCCTGGTCCGAATCGAATTGCCACCCCACGAGGCGTGCACCCTAACTCCATTCTGAGAGGCTTGCGGTTCGTCGGCATCCTCAGGGGCTGCAAATGCTCTCAGGGTAGAAGGAGACTTGAGAGGCAGTCTGCCTCTTGACTTTTCCAAATCCACTGGGTGGGATGCCAATCGATTCCGACATGTTGATTGAGATGTTGATTTCACACTGATTTTTTATTCGACATTTCTCTCTCTTCAAGATGGACATCCAAATTTAAAATAAAATTTTCTTCAATTTTTCAATAACGGATAATTTGCAAATAGAGAAAAAATGAAATGAGGAGTGAAATTCAATTGAAAATTATTTAAACGCGAATGTTTTTGGCAAGGTTTTTAAATAAGCTGGAGTGTCTCCACACGACTATCTCAATTGGATCAATTTGAATTTGGATTAATTAACATATATTATATTTAAATTTAAATTAAAATTAATAAATATATATTAAACCAGCGCGTGTTTGACTCTGTTGATGTCACCACGTCACTTGCTGGCGCGTGATTTGATTAATTCTAGTACTTTCAGGGATTCAATTAAGCTGAAATTCTATATATAGTAGTTTTATACAATTTTTAATCATGTGAAAAACTGTCAAACATATATCTTTATTTTTACTGTCAGTTTAGAGGAAAAAAAAATCAAAACGTTGTAAGTAATAACCCTCTTCCGGTTGATCTATATTTTTCAAAAGTTGCTAGAAAACTACAAATTTTGAATAATGCCCGTATACCATATTTAATTATTCTAGCTTAAACCGTTTTTATGTAATCTTGTCTACATGCAGACACACACAGAGAGACAGACATTTTTCTCAACCTTAGTGAAAATGACTCAGGTATATTCAAAGCGTATAAAAACATCAAAATCTTGACATCGAAAATTTTCAAGATCGAAATATTATCTCTGGCGAGATAGTAAAAATAAAATTATCTATACTCTACTATGCCAAGTTAAGTACCTCCGAATTTTCTATCTGAACTAGGCTTAATTAAAGCAATACATTTCTATTTTAAGGCGATTGGTACTCAATTCAACTATTTTAATTATTTAATTACTTTTCATTTTTGTAACTTTATCATATTTGAACTAGGGTTTTCAACATCCTAGATACGATATTAGTTCTAGGATTTGAAATTTCTATTCAAATTTTGATTAGCGACAATTTGAAGTAATAATATACGATATTACTCCTCTATTTTGGAAATAATCCCCATTCCTCTTTCAAAATTATCTATCCTAACCAATCCTTATATACAACAGTACCACAATTATTTTTTAAAAATAGTTATAGAAAAATATTGGCACATTTTTTGTAGATCTAGAAGTGTAAATAATTGAAATTAAATAAGCAAATGTTTAATTGTTTAATAAATCTCAATATTTTTAAACTTACCAATCAATCATCACATATTTATAAATAAATACTAATTAAAATACAAATAATTTTTTCATTTTGCTTCCTTTGATAATTTTTAAATAATTAACAAATTAAATGATATGTAGATTACTTTAGGTAAAATAAAGTCCTAATTAATAGATAGATGAATGGATGAATTTATCTTCTGCAATATCCTATGATTTATAGATATATATTAATACAAGAACAAGAAATATGACAACATAAATCATAATGAACACGGAATAATATAGATAACAATCTTAGGTAATGAATAAAATAACATTTTAGAGATGAGTTTGTTGCATTTTTCTTTTAAATTTTTAAAAGATTATTAATATAGGTTTATTAAATTATTTAATTGAATTTATGAAATTCAATAATTGTATTTAGTAATTTATAAAGTGGAATTCAATTAAATTAAATTTGTAATTCTTTCTTTTTGTCTATCGGAAATTTTAACATTTTATATATAGCAATTAAAACATTTTTTTGATTTTATTTTATCACTTAAATCATATTAAACTTTATGACTTGCACTAGTTTATATTTTACCACTGAGTTACTCTCTTAATATTTTGGAATTCTATTCCAAGACAAAAAATAATATATGTATATAATATACAGAGGCGGATTAAACGCCGGGCGGATCGGGCGGCCGCCCGGGGCCCACCACAGCCCGAGGGGCCCACCGAAACCTAAATAAAAATATTTTCTTAAAAAAAATTAAAAAAAACTGTTGAGTTTATGGATAATCGGAGTTTAAATAAAACAAGTTATTCTTGATACAGATCTTTATTGAACAACAGATCTTTATTCGGTCATGTTTGAACCCCGACTAAGTTAAGAAAAATTAATCAATTTTGGGTCTCAGCGACCACAGTAAAAATTATGTATTTTTTACATAAGTACTATATATGTAAGTATAAAACAGCCTAAATTATAATATAAATAAAATTTGTCTTTCAATTATAGTTATAAATAACAGAGGGCCCATTTCAATTTTACCGCCCGGGGCCCCCAATCAACTTAATCCACCACTGATAATATATATTAATAATCAGGGATCAGCCAGCAAGAATACAAAAGTTATTTTTACTCAATGTGCTGACGTTTCGGTCCAGTATAAGAACCCACTTCCGGACTTTGGTAATGTTATTTTTTGAATATGGATAGCGATAACGAATAATATATGTTCATTAAAGAAATAGATATATAATTTACACCTTCCACGAAAATTACCTTGCACCAGAGAACACGCTCAAACCAATTCCAAAATAATATAAAAATATTAATTCCAATAATTCCATCGAATCTCAGAATTTGTATAAAATAATTATTTTTACAAATTTAATTTCTAAATAATTATTTATATATTATTTAAATCTTATTAACTCTTTAACTTTCGAGTTCCGTAGAGCCACAGAGATAGATATAGATATTACATCTTATTATATCAAAATAATATAAATATTATTAGGATGACCAAACGTCCCGTTTTTAGGTGCTTTGTCCCGGTGTCCCGGAAAAAGTCTTCGGGACAGCCTATTGTCCCGTTTTTTTTAAATATTTAGGACATTTCGTACTTTTTTCAAAATTTTTTGAATTTGCTTCTAAAAAAGGTAAAACGTTCTCTGGACTAACTCTTAAACATTTCTGAACTTTTTTTTTCAATTTGGTTCTAAAAAAGGTAAAATGTCCCGGTTTAGTGTTTTCAAAATATGGTCACCCTAAATATTATTATATCTAAAAGTTATTTTTTATTTTATTTTAATGACAAATAACATTCTTTTGTAATAATTATTAAATTATCTTTTATATTATATTTTATATATATTATATTATTTATATATATTATCTTTTTTTAATATTTTTATAGAGTTAAATTAGTCTCTATACTTATCCTATATACGTTTAATTAGTTCTAGGTGCGAACAGTACCGAAGCCTATTTAATGCAGATAGGGTGACCAGCCAGTAGTTAATCAAATAAATTGTATGCTACGTAAAACTTTTTATACATCCGGCAGACAAATTCAGCGTTATTGATAAACTAATTCCATCAATATAATTTCTTATTAATGTCCAATTAAGGGAAAAATTTAGCTCCTCTATTTATATATATTAAATGAAACAAAGGAAAACAAATTAAGAGAGCTGTTAAACCAGTGGTTGATCGAGTAGTTTTTCTTTCTTCTTCTTTTTTCTTTCCATTAAACAAAAGTAAAATATAATACAGTTTAAATTATTTAAACTTATTTTAATTTAACAAAAAAAAATTATAAATTTTAAACTGAAAAAATGCTTTTTTGTTTTCCTGGTTCTCTCAGGTGATACAACATTAATCCATTCATAAAAAAGATATCTTTCTTTTCTGGCCATTTCCATAGGCAACCATCTGTACTATCGGTGATATTGACCCTCCTTCTTTAGTTCTAAGGATAACCCAGGGAAATACCTCTCTTCATTAACAGCAACATGTTTGTTCTTAGATTTCCACATTGACTGCCAACTGTGAATTCTTTGCTCCTTGGTTAATTCTGCCCATGCTCTTTCACTCTATGAAACTTCAACACTGTAGTCATTGCTGTCGGATTCTGAGTAACTTACCCATTGTTTTTTTACTTTATTGGTATTTCTACTTTTTCTCGTTTCAATTGTTGTTTCTTTTACTTTTTCTTCATAAGAGTTTTTTTCTGGCTTTCTTATCTTTTTTCTTTTTCTTTCTCTTCATATGACTTCATCCACCCTTTCATAGTAGTGGCATAAGGTAGCCGCTTTCTTCGATTCATTTTTTTGTCATGACGATACGTGGGGTCATAAAATGCTTTCTAAAAAAACTGGAAGTATTTTAAGGGTTTTGGGTATTGAACTTATTACTTCTGTGAAGACATTTAATGAGTCTCCCTATTTGAAACCGACAGTGTCGGTATTACTTAAAATTGAGCTGAACAAGGAGAAACAACATGGTGTCTCATGAATATTAGCAGGGAGAGGTTCAGATTCTTGTCCTCTCTCAGATACCATGTTTGTTGCTGTTGATTGAAGGCATTTATTTCGAATTTTCCTCTAAAAATGAATAAGTTTTTAGTTCTAGATCAAATTCGATCAGATCAAGGAATTCACTTATTAAATAAAACCAATAATTGATCAGTCATTTTTCATTTCTTTATAAAAATCTAATTAAAAATCCAAAAACTACTATTAAAATACAATAACACTTTAATAATGCCAATCATTAGTTTCTATAAAAATATCACTTCAAATAAAAAAGTTAGAAGAATATTATTTTTACTTAGCCTTGGTTGTATTCTACAGGCGCCAATGCAAAATGACCACTCTAGTTAGTTTCAAAAATATCTAGACGATGACAAATGAGATAGAGACCGGAAAATGATGTCACAGTATATTTATAAAACAAATATATTGTAAAATTCGGCTCAAAATGGCTCAATGCTCAATATTTGGTTCATTTGATCAACTGTCAGGGTATCAATTACTGGCTTGGTCACCCTATTTAAAGTATATTCTGGATATTTGATAATGAAGATTTAAATCTGGAGTTTATTTTTCAATATTATAAAATTTAAAATTATGTATCTGTTAGGATTTATTTTCAAAAAGTTTAAAATGACCGGGTCACAAAATATAATCATTATTTATTTTAACAAAATAAAAATTTAAGATCAGTTCTAAAATTAAATTTCATTGATATTGAAAGTTAAATATCGCTCTTTAAATTGATCGATTAGTGATGATTGGTGATTAAACTCGAATCCGGCTCCACAATCTTCTGATTAAGTGTATTTGTTTATTAAAATCTATAGATCTCCTCAATACTCCTTTGTTAAGCAAAATGGTTTTAGGTAATGGCGATCTACTAAAGTATATAGCTCCTATATGACAATCAAAGCTGTTCAACAATGCAATTGAACGCTCAATGTTGATTTTGACATATTCATTTCAATTCAGTCAAAAGGCACTGATCATTTTTTTCCTTTGTTTTCTTATATATAAGAATTTCATAAAAAAGGAAATGGAAAGAATTTTACTCATATGTTTCGTTCGAGGTTGAAAAGGATTATACAAGTACAATATTTTTATTGAAATTTAACTCTAAATGTCGTTCATTTGTTATTGTGAACAAAAAATTTTTTAATTTATTTTTCTATTTGAGGGTATTAAAATAGAATTAAAACTATACCATTTTTATTATTATTAAAAATTAATTTAATTATTTTATTATAATCATTTATATTGTTTTTTTTTTTACATATTTGACTTGTTGACTAAAGGAAAATTTAAGTTTTGATCAATATTTCTATAATTAATTAAATGAAATTATTTTTAAAATTTAAGATTTAAAAAAAAATTATATTTAATTTTACAAATCATAATAATATAAATATAAAATTTTTTTATAAAATAACGTTTTATAAGAATAAAATAATTTTTCTATAAGCCTGACAAAGTTTATGGATGAATTTCTTCATACACAACGAAAAGCGTTTGGCGCATTTCGTTTTATTTATTTATATGAAACATTAAGTCAAATTTTTGTAATAATAATTTTATTGAACACATAAACTGACAATTTTTTTTATTATGCAATAAAATTGATAGATTAAGATTTAAGAAATCAATATTTTATTATTTTTAATCTAATATTTTTATATCAAAGTATGTAACAAATTTTAAAAGAATGATTATTTTCTTAAATTTACATATTATCAATCAAAGTCAAAACAGTTGATTATATCAGAAGAAATAGTGTTACTTGTTAATGAAGTGTTTTAGTGTGGTATGTAAGTATTTATATAAATTATAGCTCTATAAAGGAATTTAATTATATAGAAATAAAATAGAAAGTAAATGAAAATGAAATACACCAAACGTTTTTCGTTGTATATGAAGAAATTCATCCATAAACTTTGTCAGGATTATAGAAAAATTATTTTATTCTTTTTAGTCCATGAGAAAAACGTTATTTTATAAATTTTTTTTTTCTATTTATAATATTTTATTCTTTTTAGTGCAATTTTAATTTGATAAATTTCTTTAAAATAACAAGAGAAATAGAAAAAGATGAAGTTATACGAAAATTTGCAAATTGAATAAAACAAAAACAAAAAAAATATATTAATCTTCTAAAATTGATTTTATGTATTTATATTAAGTTTATATTAAATTATTGTGAAGTAATGTTTTTAAAAAATTCGAGGATAGTTGACTATCTCTTTGCCTATACATTTCAAGAATTATTTGCTAATTGCATTAAAATTTATTAATTATAATTAAATTATATTACTTCCTTATCTTTTAGGGATCAATAAGATATCTATAAGAATTTTCAAAAGTCTAGCTAAGTTTAAAGCTGATAAAAAGTCGATTTCAATTTGTCAGTTGAAGTTGTGGGAAACGTTATAATATAAAAATGTTATTTTAGTTTAATAATAAAGCGGAGCCAATTTAAAAGTAGGATTTTATAATTATAATATTTTTAAATATATCTTATTTTTTCGTAATCATCTTCTTTCTAACTTTGATAATTATAATATTTATTTTTATTTATATTATATATTACTTTTTGATAGATAATTTTTCGATTGACAAATATATATTTTTTAAGCTATTACGTTTATCATAAATGGGTGATTTCCCGATTTTGATTTATGTATAGATCGTTTTTTGAGAAAAGTGGTTGTAAAACTTTCTCAAACTCGCTTTAATATTGGAAGCCTCCTAAAAAGGCACACATACATTAGGATTTTATATTATATTCTAACAGACAACTTTTATTTAATCATCAAAATGTGGAGAATTATGCCATAAAAGATTTTAATATAATTGTAATTTATAATGAATTTAACCAGAAAATGTGAAAGTAAAATATATGATGGTAATTTATAGCTTAAATAAGATGGGCTGATGAACATTGGTCATTAGAATTAGATATATAAAATAAATTACTTAAAAAGCAAATCTATTATATTTTTAATGTTTCTCAGAGTTCTCATTTATAAGAGCCCCTGATGATTAGACAACCGTTTTTGTTAAACATACATCATTCTTTAAAAAACGGAATAAGCTTGAAGATAAACTAATTTTAAAATTATTTTATACTCATATGCATATTATACTTAAACTAAAAATAAATTAATAAAAGAGTACAGAAAAAAATTAGAAAAAATATAATAATAATAATAATAATAATGAGCCATACAAATCCTAGAATCTCTACACTGATCAAAATGGATAAATTTACACCTCTTAACCTAAGCCAAACACTATGTGAGGAATAACTAGAACCATATAAGGACCGCATTACATCTTGGGAGGCTAAAATACTTCACGGCAAACACCCTAATCAATTAATTCATCCTAGTATAGATAAGGAAACATCATTCACAATGTTTAAAAAGGGCTATCTATACCCATCAACTGAAGGGTTCATCACGGCAATTCAGGATAAAACAATAAGAACAAAAATTATGAAAAAAATATCCTAAAATTGAATGTTTTGACAGATGTAGAAAATTTGGTAAACCAGGGGAGACGATAGAGCATCTGACAGGTGGATGCGCTGCTCTAGCGGAGAGAGAATATACCAACCGTCATAATCAAATGGCGAAAATTCAGATTTGCTCTTAAATATAATCTATTAACACTCCCTGATCCTTATTACAAATATACACCTTCTTCGGTTCTTGAGTCAGATTCTCATGTAATATATTGGGACTGCCCAATAATAACAGATAAAACCATTGATCATAATCGCCCGGACATACTGTTAATAGACAAAAAAGACGGCCACTATTATAGTCATTGGTGTTCCCCTAACTCAGAAAAATATTTAAATCTGGCGATGGAACTGAAGTCACTATGGAAACTCATTAATGTTAATATTGTTCCTATTATTATTTCGACGGAAGGAGTATCTTCAGTAAAACTTAAAGAAAACATCAAAATGCTAGGGCTACCAGATGGACTTGCAACTCCCATCCAGAAAGTAGTGGTACTGCAAACATGCCACATTATTAGGAAGGTCATAATGCTATAAAGAATTTGAAATAAGGGTGTTGTGGGTCAGGGTGAAGTCTCTCTCCGCCTCCCCCTTGAGCCTAATCCCAATAAATGTATATAGATTTGTATATAATAATAATAATAAATAGCAATAAATATAAAATAAAAACTTCAAATAAAAATAAAAAGCCTGATAAATATATAAAGAATTTCTTGGCAAAAACGTTGAAAGAACACTTGTTTAATATTTATGAATGTTTTTTTATTCATAAAGAAAAAAGCTGCATCAATAAGAATTCTGAAAAGGATTCCGGATAATCAAAAACACGGTGGCCCGAGAAATGAAAATAAAATAATATTAAATTCAACAACAATTGACAACAATAGAATAACAATATTCATTCTATGTTGGACTGGTGAGAGGGAATAAATAATTCTCTTAACTTGTAGAAATTCATTTATGTGTTTTGAAAAAAAAAAAAAATTAAAAAAAGATCACACCCCACACACATTAAATTATTCATTTATAGTTTTTTTAATATTAAACAAAATTAAGATACAGTATACTTAAAAATTATTAATTCAATAAATTTATAATTTAAATAAATAAATTTATAAAAATAATTTTATGTTGATGTCGGGAGAGTAACTTAATTCTTATGCTAACATTTTTTTTTACTTTTAAAGTTGATAATAAATATTTTTTATAAGAATGTTTAACATGAAAAACTATTCAATAATACGATGTAATAATAAAATATGGGATTAATAAGTTATTGAAATGAAAAAATATAGAATAGGTTTTATTTTCTTTCGTAGTTTTTAAATTATAAGGCTTTCTAGTGTATATAGAATAGAGAGAGTATTTGAATATTGCTACAGTTCTTCGAGGTCAGATCAATAAGTCCGTGACTTTTTGAATGAAACACAGGTTTTTTGATAAAAAAATTAAACTTAAATATCAATGCATCTTTAATGTAAATTTTAAATTTTAGATTTCAAATTGAAGCTAGCTATACAGTAGTTAGAATAATTTTTATATACAATTATTTTCTCTATTGGTAACAACAAGATGGCTTTAGGCTTTTTTCCTGCATCGTCATTTGTTCTTTAGAGCGATTGCCATCGAATCTTTTGGCACTGAAGTCTGTTCCGGTCTCTCATTTCTTCTTCCATTTTGCGTTCGGGTCACATTTGCCATCGTCCTGTCTCTACGTCTCGAAAGAACCATTGGGCTTTTATCGCCCTCCGACTGGAGATCGACATCACCCTTTCTCTTTTTTCTTGTTTTCTATTCGCTTTCTCAATTCGAAGCTGATTCGGAGGAGGGAAAATGGGAGGATACACGGTCCAGCACCACTAGCAACATTATGCCCACAGCCTCTTTAAATTCAGGGAGATTTGTTTAAAGTCATTTTTTTTCATTTTATTTAATAAAGAGTTTTTCAAATGAGCAAATATTTGGAAGATAAAAAAATATGTTTAAAACAAAAATAAATAAAGTTTATTAAATATGACAATTTGGCATTTGAATCTTGAATTGTAAAATTCAACCATAAAAGGTTCGAAATGTTAACTTGGAATGCCACTCATCAACAAGAAACACTTCATTAAGCAGAAAAGCAATCATTCGGAGAAACCCCATCACTCTCAATTAAGTAAGGGCTGATAAATTACGAGAAAGTAATTAGTATTGAATTTCACTTATAATTCTTACCTATTTAAAGATATTTTATAACTTTAAAAAACATGGTATATATACATATATATTTAATTAATATAAATCATCTGTTAAATGTAAGATAGAGTCACCTTTGAGCTGATAAGCTCATTAAAATAAAAAGATAAAGCTCAAGGATTCAGTTTTGTAAGTGTTAAATCAGAAAGTAGATGAAAGATGCTAATTATTTGATCTCAAGGCTGATTTCATCCTTTTTACATCAAATGTAGAAGTTTTGTAAAAGATTTAAGAGCAAATTAAAGAAATCTATTACTTATTTTTAATTTCTGATTGTTAGAAATGTAATATTCAAGAAAGGATTACAATCATGATAAAAAACACAAGAGATTTAAGATATTCTTTATATGGGTGGCTAAATGATTTATCTTTTACATGATTATTTTAAATTCAAATTTCATTTCAAACTTCACTAGATTTATGAATGGACTAATGTTGTATCACCTAAGAGAACCAGGAAGACAAAAAAGCATTTTTTCGGTTCCTGATTTGGACTTTCAATATTCCTTCAAAATTGAATTTATAATTTTCTTTGTTAAATTAAAATAAGTTTAAATAATTTAAACTGTATTATATTTTGTTTTTATTATATTTACATATATATAGTTTTTATGAATAAATCAGAAAGCATATTATTATACTACTTATTTAAACTTTAATTATACATATTTTAAACTATTAAAGAAATTAAAATTAATGTTCTTTAAAGATAAATTGATAAATAGATTGTATTTATTAACATTAACAAAAATAATATTTAAGAATGAAAAATATCTTTTCATTAAACCATAACTCTTTCTCTCTTTCTAAATTAGACCAAATAAACAATTTCGATTCTTGCAAACAAGACGAATGTATTTTCTAGATTTGAAAAAACAAGGATTTTAACTTGGGAATGAAATTAATTACAAGTCTTAAAGAGATTAAGTACTTGGTGATGGTAGTGTTATGTAGAATCATGATAGCATGTCTAATTAATTTTATTCGGTTTGATTAAGGAATCGTCTTGGTTTTGGGCGGGGCTCCACTTCCTGTCTTGACTTATGTATTTTCCTGCTGAGGAAAGCAGAAGGCAGATAGATATTCCAAGCAGAGCTTCTCCTCCCCCTAAAATCCTTCCAAATAGATACACTCAACCGGGATTGAATTTTAGGTTATAACTTTTTCTACGATCTCTAAAAGACTTCTTTCTAGTTATTGTTATTTTATTTTTTTCATATGTATTTTAAAAAATAGTGTTTATTGTGTAAAAACGGGAATATATTTCTACATTTTTGAGAGAAATTGTGTTATTTCATTAATTAAACAATACCTCCCTTACTATCGTCGGTCGGTAAAAAGAACAACTTCACTTAAACTTAAATTATGAAACCACAATTATTATTTCTCTGAATTTATTCCTCTTATTTTAGAAATTATAATCCAGTATTTAGTATAATATAAGAATCTTTAATATTAAAATATAGAAATGCCACACCATTACAAATATGATGAAATTGATGAAGCATAATCAACATAAGCTTCTGAAAATATCATTTTGTTTCAGCATAACATAATAACAATTTGTGATAAATTGTAGGAATATTAGAGTATTATTATTATTATTATTATTATTAATATATTACTTTTACAAAAAATTTCTATTTAAATTTTATTTTTAATATTTGTTATAAATTATTTAAATGAATAAAATTCAAATGAAATAATAATGAAACATATTGAAGTGTTATTTTGGGGCAGTAAGGTATAAAAATGAAAAAATTAAATTTTTATAAAATCAAAATGTTGAACATTTTATTTATATTTTAAGTGTGTGTAATGATATATAAAAAAATAGGTTAGACGGATGAATATTAGGTGTATTGGTCGCAACAAGGGTATAATGGTAGCACTTTGGAATAGTAAATCCAGCTTCAGGGTGTGTTTCTTTCTGGAAGGGTGGAGAATTCTATGATAGCGATGTGATGAGAACTGATGATTCCTGGCGAAAGCAGCGTGAACTGGTGGTCCCGGAGAGACACAGCGCTGGACCGAGATCTTGGGATTGTAGACACCCCATCGACCAATTACCGATGTCGTCAGCCCATGCTTCAGGACTCCTTGACTGCTTGTCGACTCCTTCAGGACTCCTCGTCCTCTCTCTTAGGACTGCTCGTCGACTCCCTTAGAACTCTCCTTGTCAACTGACTTCTCGACCGCTGGCCAACGCTTGCCTGCAGGCTATAGCTGTTCCCCTCCGTTCTTCATTTCTCCTTGCAGGCATCCAATCAAATTCTCGATCTGGATGCAACTCGGGGAAGGTTTTTATTTGACCCGGCTTAAAGAGATTTCTGCTAACATTTTATTCGTGTACACTGAATTCCTATTAAATATCTTTTTCTTAAAAAAACTATTTTTAAAGTCGTTTAACAAGGAATTTTATACAATTAGAATTCCCAAGAACCGCCATTCACTAAAATATCACTACAATATGTAAATATTGATCAATGCAAGACTTAAATTAAAAAAAAATTCTAAATTTACAAAAATATTTCTTTTTAAATGTATTAATTCATAAAATCATTCAATTGTTTGAAAAGTACGAGGTCTGTATCGAGCCTACCTTTATATCTCCGCGCCATAGTGTTTGAGCGGCCTTTGCGGGGCATGAACGTCAACAGTAAAGCCTCACGTACCTATCGGTGGCTTGCTAATATCTGCCGGTCGTGTAGTTAATGTGCAGCGTGTCTTTGTTTACAAAGCTGTTTTTGAGTACGGTGAATTTTGTGATTGTTAAAAATGACTGAAAAACAAGATCAACGAATTTGCATCAAATTTTGTTTTCAACTCGGAAAAACGAGTTCAGAAACTATTCAGATGATGCAGAAGGCCTTTGGGAATGAGTGCATGAGCAAAACAGGAATAAAAGAGTGGTATAATCGTTTCAAAGGAGCTCGCACTTCTGTTGATAGTGATTCTCGTTCTCGAGCAGTGTGAAGTCATGTTGATTGTTTTCTTCGATTGTGAAGGTGTTGTGCACCACGAATATGCACTGACAGGTCAGACAATCAATAAAGAATACTACGTTCAAATTTTGAAACGTTTTCGTGAAGCAGTGAGAAGAAAACACCCGCTCTTTTGGTCAAGTGATGGCTGGCTTCTGCATCACGATAATGCGCCAGCGCATTCATCGAATCTTGTACAGCACTTTCTGAGTAAACACAGTATCACATTGCTTCGACAACCTCCGTACAGTCCCGACATAGCCCCTTGTGACTTTTGGCTGTTTCCAAAACTCAAAAAACCACTCAAAGGACAGCGATTCGATGACAACACGACGGTTCAAAATAATACGTCGAGCATACTCAAGACCATCCCTAATTCTTGGAAACATCGCTGGAACCGTGTTATTCAATCAAGTGGGGATTACTTCGAAGGATGTCACCCACCCGATAATCCAGAATAACACCAGCGCGGAGATATAAAGGTAGGCCCGATACTTTCCGGACAGACCTCGTACATATATTATTTTATTCTTGGTATATTTTTTTTATATTTCATATCTTTTAACAGGTAGTCTAAAATCATACAATTTAATTTTGATTTTCTGCTTCATTAATAAAATCTAATTAAAGGAATTTTTTCCAATACACATTCAGATATCTAGTAATTATTTGTAATATGAATTTAATTTTTAATCAATTCATTGAATATCAAATTGAAATTAAAAAGTATCATCTAATCCAGTGTCTGCCAAACTGTGTGCCGCGGCAAAGCCGTGAGAGATCCCAGGTGTGCCGTGAAATATTTAAGATAATTTCAATTCAATGTTAAATTATATTTAATTTCCTGAGATTTTTTATTTAGTGTGCCGTGAAATAAATGGCCGTTTCCTAGTGTGCCCTAACGAAAAAAGTTTGGCAGACACTGGACTAATCCAATAATTTGTATTATTATATTTTTATTATATATTTAGGATATATGTATTCACAGAACTGTTTTGAAAATTTTTTTTTTTTTTTGATCACAGTTTTTAAATTAAATTTTATACTTTAAAAGATAACTTTTGATGTAATTTATATTCGATATATAAACATTTTAATAGTTATAATTGGTAGGTTATATAATGACATAAATAATATTTGTATTTCATCATAACCATACAAAAGATGATTAAAATGGCGAATGTAATAAATATATATATATATAATAATAATATATTTACATAATGGTTTTTGGTTGCTTGGTTGTGCATGTTGGTGGTGGTGTTGTTGGTTGTTGTGTTGAATGACAAAATAAAAAACTTTTATTCGTTTATATTTTTCCAATGAAATAATGAAAAATATATCGAAAGACTTTTTTTTATAAAAAAAGTTATTTAAGGCGCCATTGGGTGTGTGGGTAGCGAACCTTCCTCACATTCACATGTTCCCGGGTTCAAGTCCCGAGCCTGGCAAGGGAATTTTCCTAGCTGGGGTCTATGGGACGGAGTCAACCCAACCTCCGGTAACAACATTGGGGAAAAGCTACTTGATAGCGCCTCTGATCAAGAAAATCCAGGTGAAGGTTGAGAGGACCCGTTCTACTGATCATAGGACACCTCATTGATATAACCGGCTTGATAGGCATTGTTCTTGCGTAGGACGTACAAAGTCAGAGTTTTTTTTTATATTTGAAATAATTGAATTTCAAATATGTTTAGCAATAGTAAACATTAAAGATGTTACTATTTTTATATATTTTTTTTACAATCCTTAAAAATAAAGTAATGAATGAATGAATTATTGAAGAAAGAAGTGCAATGTCCGAGAGACATTAACTTCACCTTAAAAATCACCCCAATCTCCTGGCTTCTCGTCTCTTAATCCACAATGAAATTTTTAGACGACTTAAACGAACTAAACCCGCCGATTTGGTGAAAAAAACTTTATGAGTGTTACTCCCCCTCCAATGATAAATGGAAATTTATTAAAGAATTAGTTATGACCACTTCTGCGGTGTTAAACTCACACAAAGTTTAAATATCTTGCATTGTTCAAATAATATTGTAAAACGGTCTTATAACTGGTTCAATTTTCTTGTAAATCAATAATATATATATATATATATATTTAAAAAATAATTTATAAAAAGTATTTAGTTTATATTTATACTATAGTATAGTGTACATATAGTATAAATGACCTTTCAATTGAAGACAATATGTAAGTACATTTCAATACAAATATAAGTTTAATTAAATTTGAACTTTAAGGAAATGACTAAAATTAATAACCAATATTTGTATTAACATATAAAAAGACGAAAGAGAGACAGGGACAGAGACAGAGAATTGTTCGATTAAAGGGAACAAAGTTCTGTGCAATTGACCTTCTTTTTATTTAAAAAAAAACTGCTTTCAACTAAAAAGGTTATATACTACGCTGTTTCAATTGAATTTTCTAGGTTGTTCTGAGACAAAAGAAGCCACTTCCCTGAATTAAAAAGAGTAACTTTATGAGCCTCCTATTTCGAAAAATACAGTAGCAAATTTACATTGTTTATTACGACAATTCACCCTGTTATTAAATAAAAGTTGCATTACCTCGAGAATAGAAATTATTTATTTATAATGTTTAAATTATTTCGTTTTTTTTTATTTTTGATTGATGGGAATTACAAACAAGAATTTAATATAACTTTTTTATTATCTAACTAAGTATTTTATTGTAACATTTATTCATTTTATTGAAATGAAAATGTTCTATTTATTTATTTAACATTAATCAATTTCCTATATAACTATATAATAACTATATAATCATTCTTATGCAATTATATTTAAGGATTTTTTAAACATATTTTAGTTTAAATATCCTCTCTATTGAAAAAAAGATGATTAAAATATGTGTTTTTGGATATAATTTGAGAATGATTTTATATAAAAATTAAATCATATTTTATTCAAATATTTTCTTTAAAAATACTCTCTTTACTAATATACTTAACTTATCTTATTATGCTATAAAATTGTTTGTTTGTTTGGCCATGGGTTCTCAAAAACCGCTCTAACGATTTTTTTGAAATTTACACTAGATATAGTATTTATAAAGAAAAATTAAGTTTTATTGATCACACATCTCTGGAAAAATACATCTTCATTAGTTTTTTCTTAATTTAAATTTATATATGGATGACGACAATATGTCATCCATATTGAAATTTGACTCCCGCCTTTTTTTAAAGGATATTGTATTAATATTTTTTTTATATTTAAAATATTTTAAAATTTTTTATTTAATTTCGAAATAAAATTAAAAATATATATTTGGATATTATTTTATAATTATAAATTACGATATATATTTATCATTCTTCCAATAAAAAAAATATTCATGCACTTAGAAACATATCTAATAATACATATTTATGTATTATTGAGAACCCCAGTTCCATTCATTTTAATCAGATTGATGCAATGATGCAACATTTAATAATTGTAATAAATAATTAAAGAATTGTATATCAGCTCGGTGTCCCAAGTATTAATATTACCAGCCAAACCCAATAATAATGAATTTTTTTTTAACTTAATTACCGAGCCGAGGCTCGGGGTCCCGGTACTAATATTTAAGAGAAAAAATATTACGTTATTTATAAAAAAAAAATTATAGGTATACACATTCTCAAAAATATATAAATTTTTACAGATCTTTAAGTTTCATGACCAGGAGAATCCAAATATATGAAACTTTATAATTGTTGATTTCTTTAGGTTTATTATACATCTATTACATTCAGACTTTCAAAAAATAATATGTATCACTCAGGTGATACAGAGTCTATAATCTAATCAATATGAAAATTGATATTCAACTTAAATTCAACTATTTTAGTAAATTATGTATTTATTTATTAACAGAGATTATTAGCTGATTTAATTGAAAGTAGAATTATTTGCATGTACAAGATTATTTCTTTGATCTCTATTATAATTTTAAATTTAAAGTTGTTGTTTTAGATATTTCTTTATATCAAAATATAAATATATTTCAATTTGTGGTCCATTTGAATGTGATTTATACAGTAAAGAAGGTGTGGTCTGATAACCTTTCAGATATTTCCACTCAATATTAATGGACTTTTGCTGAGTAAAAGCATTTTGTATCAGCTACAATTTCACTTATTTACTAAAGTGGCGACATTCCTATCCATTAGAATATCATCAACACGCACTTCACCCTCCTATCTATAATTCCACTGAATAATTCCAATTTTATGTCGTTAGGTGGTTTGAGACTCTCAGTTTAGCAACCCATCCCCTTAAATAATCCCAGAGCAACCACATTGATTCCCAGTTTCATTTTTGGCACTTTCTTGTTGAATTTTGCAATTAGTTAACAAAGAACTTAAATTGAATTGAATTAGAATAATTCATTAATTATGAAAAATAACCAGTGGTTTTTATTTTAAACCCAAATAAATTTTGTTAAATTTAAATTAAAATTTTTTTTTTAAGTTTGAAAATAAATTGTTTTCTATTCAGCAGAAATTTCGAATAGTAATTGTGTGTTTAAAGGCTAAACTAATGGTTTATGTGAATTTTTACGATTAACTTTTTTATTTACAATATTATATTTAACATACTCACAGAAAAGACAGGCCTGGGGATAAATGTTTTATATTAAATATTTATATAGAACACATCAAATGAGAAGTGTTCTTATTCCGGTTTTCTTGAGCTTACCTTTTAAAAGAATGTAAAAACTTTAGTTATACATATATATTGTAAAAACTCTATATATAATATTCATTCCAAGTACAAAAAATAATATAAAAAGTTGAATTTTTTAGTTGAACTATAAAATTTTTGTATTTATTTAAAATCGTTATATTTATACAGAGAGTAATATTCCCCACAGTTTTTTTTTGATAAACATATATTTATTACTAAAATGCCCTACAAAGATAATACTATATTTTTCACTAAAAGCTTTACCTACCTTTTATATAATTATTTCCTTCTCGATTAATTTTCTAGTGATGTATATGCTTTTCAAAATCTTCATCTGTCTCTCTCTTTTTCTCTTTTACCCATGATTTTTCATATTTAATTCTTTCTCAAATAAATGGTGGGTTTAATCATATTATTAAATTATTTATGAATCAATCTCTTTCCTTTCAAGAAATAAGAAATTTTTCCTTATATAGAAAACAAAATCTTTATATGTGTATATATATACTAGCTGACAGACTTTTAAGTCCTCAACAATTTTATTTCGTTGTCAATTCTCATATTTTCGCTTACTACAATGCTTGTTGATTTAATGTAACATTTATACCTTAATTCCAACCATTCTGTTTAACTTCCTTTCGCGATTCAAGTTGCTGCTCAGTTTGACATGTTCTCATAAATCTTTGACTCGGGACATTCCGAGCTCTGTGGCTTATGCTTGTTCGTCTAATTTGTGGCATTTTAAAGGGCCGAAATTCAAAGAAAACTAAAAAATTGATTCACTTAGTTTTTTTATTCCCATACTAGCTGCTCAGAGCGCTGAAGCGCTCTTCACACCTAGAGGGGGGTTCCCGCCCCCTGTACCTCCTGAAGTCTATCTTTTTTAACCTCTCTTCTTTTTCTTCTTCTGTCTCAGTAGAGTGACCTGCTTTAAAAAGCCTATATTCTCTTTCAGACTGAGACTCCTTTTGAGAAACGTTTTTTAATTTTAGGTTCCCTATCTTTGTTTTGTAATTCTAACAAATCAGATGACCCTAACTGACTTAATTTTAAACGTTCTTTCCTTTGCCTACTATTTTTTAAATACCTACTTAGATTTGATTTTTTAGGTGGCATTCTAAAATGTAGACTCAAATTTGAAATTCGTTGTTATCGGTTGCCATGGTAACGCATGGAAAAAAGAAAAGGGCTGTTTTTAGGGTTTTCCCGGCAATTATTTGATTTTTTTCTCACCGAAAAAATCATCTTTGGACTTCAATGAACATTTAAAAAAAAATTGGTAAAATTGGTCCAGACATTATTGAGTTATGGGCTTACAAACACATTTTACGATTCATTTTTTATTATAGATATAACTTGTTCACAAAAAAAAAAGCTAGCTAAAATTGATTATGAAAAATAAACGATAAACAAATAAACCACAAAAATAAAATCAATATTTTTTTAAAATTATTAAGCCTGTTTTCCAAACTAATTTATATAAAAAAATTAATTAACAAAAATAAATGATTAACAAATAGACATTGCATATGGATGGGGAATGAGTAACTAACGATTTTTATGACGTCATACACGAGAAATTCAAATAGTAGTAATCAAGTTTTTTGAAATTTTGCAATTTTCCGCACAATTTTAACCTTATACAAATTATTAGAAATTTTATAAAAAAAATGAATGAAATAGAAAAAGCCGTTGTCAAATCAAGGGAAATAGAAATTGATTCATTTATACATATGAGATTTTAGCCGTTAAGGACTGGTATGAGCAAGACATGTGTTAATGTCAGTGTCAGAACTTTAGAACGCAGAGATTACATAACCATCCAGCACAAAATACTATAACTGACTCTTAATCCCCTGGCCAAAGACTCAGAATTCCAAAAATTCTCTTTTAAAAACAAATACTCTTGAAAGTGGCACTAAAATGGACGCCGAAACGTTGACAAATCTTGACAAATCACGTAAAAATAATTTGAAAATAACTTTCCATAATAAAAACTTTCACTGATGCTCAAGTGAAAATATATATATATATAGACATTATTTCAAATTAATCTATTTTTTCTTTTTTATATATGTATATTCAAATAAATTTAAAAATTTAAGAAGTATTTTTAGTTTTTGAAATAATAAGTAAAGTGTCAAAAGTATTCTCGTAGAAGTGTAATAAAATATTTGATGACAAACAACTTAAATGATGGTTCGACGACCAGAAAGTTTCCTACTTTTGAAACGTTTATTTTATGATTATAATAACAAGGGTCGATATTAAGATGATCGGTTAAGGGCTTGAATTCGGTCATCCGATGATATATTAAATAGATGTGGTGAAATTAAACCATCAAATTTTCATAACATTTATATTAAATGATTAATTTTCTTTAATCTTTAAAATATACATTAGCATTATAAATGAATTATATAAAATGAAATCACGAATCGAATAAAATAATATTTAAAGTTCAAGATTTTCTAAGTAAAATTGTAATTTCAAAAAAACAATATTCAAATAAAAGATAGTAAAAATTTGTATTTGCTCATTGATTGAATCAAAATTTTAGAGTAATAAATATCGATAAATAAGTATCATATGTTAATAAAATAAATAAATTTTATAAATAAAATAATATAAATAAGATAAATTTTCATGTTAATTTGATTTTTCAAATATGTTTATGCCTAGAGATATGAAATAAGCTTGTACTATAAGAACAATAGTACTTAATAATCTCTTTAAGCACAGAAAATTAATCTATAAAATTTTATAATTTAAAATTAATGGTTAATAAATAAATGTGTAAGTTAACTAGAATTTGTAAGATCAAATTATAAAATAATAATATAAAAAATTTTATATTTTATTATATTATTATCTCTAAGGGTGTCCAAGTGCGGCCCACGGGTCAAATTATAGTTTTAAAATATTAAAATTTGCACTTTTTATTTAAAAAAAAAATAAAAAAACTGATAATATGTAAATACATTTATATTTTAAAAAAGTTGTTATAAGACACAAAAACTAGATAGACTTCATTGGTTGGTTGGAACAAAAGTAGATGTGAATTACCAAAACTTTTCGACCACAGGTAGTATGAAAAAAATTAAAAAGTGTAAATATAATCAAATAATAATTTTATAGCCAAAAGAATAAACTTTAGAATGTACTAAATTTAGAACTTTCAATTTTATTTTAGCTATGAATATGTTCATATAAAACCAATAGAATCTTTACCTTTCTCTTACTAGTTAGCTTATAGTAAGGTTATCATAAACTCTTGGAAGATATTACATTTAAATGAAATCCATTAAAATTAATGATTTTTATATAAGAAAAAATGATGTTTCGTTCATTAATGGTATCCCAGATCTAGAAGAAAGAGGGTGGAAATTATAATATGTAACAATTAA
This sequence comes from Labia minor, assembly GCA_963082975.1. Taxonomy (NCBI): domain Eukaryota; kingdom Metazoa; phylum Arthropoda; class Insecta; order Dermaptera; family Spongiphoridae; genus Labia; species Labia minor. Next base: position 41,589,769 of record OY720347.1, on the reverse strand, counting down.
TTTTGTTATTGATCTTTTTACTTTGATTATTAATAATTTAAAATTTAAAATAAGAGTTATAATTATAAAAAAATATTAATAATTATACTTTATATTGCATTTTATCAAAATGAATTGTTTCAATATAATATTATCAGTTGGACAACTGAAATTGAATATTTCATTATTCAATGGATTTGTTTTTCTATTTACATTAATAATTAACGTTTCATTATATATTGCTTGTATAAAATGGATAATCATTAGAAACTTAAAATAAACAAAAGTATAATGAATCATTTTTTTATCGACTGAGTTTAAAATTTCAATTGAAAAGGTTGAATCAATAAATTTAATTAAAATAAGTAAATTTATATTAAGCTAAATTTATAAACAATAATTCAAATTATTTTTAGAAATAAATTAATAACTTTAAAATGCATTTTTATATAAATTACCCGATATTTTATGTATGTTTAAATAAGTTTTTATAATTTAATAGTTAGGAATAAATTTATATTTGTTAAAAAATGAAATAAAATTTAATAAAATACCGTTTAACCCTCTTTGAAAATTTTTCTTGATTTAATTATGTAAATAAATCTACATTTACCTGGAGGTTCTTGTTATGATGATTTTAACAAAACAAGTTAATACTAATTTTAATAATTAGAAAAATCTATTCCTGAATCTTTTATTAATTAATAATTAATTAATCAGTTTGGTTAGTAAAGGGGTTGTTTCTTGCGTTGACCGTTCACACCTGACGATTGGAGCTGACTGAGCTGCCAAACGGCTACCAACTGCTCTCCTCCTCTTGAAATAAAATACCGTTAACCTCTCCTTGAAAAATTTTCTTGATTTACTTATGAAAAAAAAATCTACATTTTCCTGAAGGTTCTTGTTTTGATAATTTGTTATGATTCTGCGGAGACAAAATGACAGCCGTCGTTCAGGTGGCCTATCCATCCAGAAGCAGGAATTCCACTTCATTCCTGAAATCACCATTCTGGAGTATATTTTTCCTCTTTTTATACCCTCCTTATCATTTAGGTATAATAACAATTTCTACTTAAAAATTAATTAAGTAGAATAATAGTATGAAAATTATGTCAACATGTATAAAACCTTTTTTAATTAAATAATAATAAATTTATACAGCATCATTAGCAGCTCAGGTTTTTTTTGGTTAAATATTTTGAAAATTTATAAACTATGTCCTAATTGTTATAAAATTTCTCTATAAACCATTCCCTCAATATTGAGTCTAGAAACACATCATTTTCATGCATAATCAAACAAACAAAAAATTCTAAAGTACTAATTGAATTCTCCATGTGGGTTTTTAAAATTTAAATATATATTCAAAAAATTTAAATTCTGTGCAATGTACAGACAACACCTTCTATATATTTCTATATATATATATTATGAGTAAACATAGGATTGGATATGTCTGAATATATATCAGTATTATGAATCTATTTGTTCACTTATGTAAGTTTTTTTATAGATATTTAGTGTCATGAATAGTTATTAATTAGAATTTTATAACATATAGGTTAATTAAATATATATAGTTAATTAATTAGATGAGTTAATAAAATAATTGAAAATAAATCTTACTATTGAAGAGGAATCCAAGGAGAAAACATTTCATACTTTCTAATTTATTAATATTCTACTTTGTAAAAAATATCACTTATTAGGTGATTTTACTAATTAAACTTCACTTTTGAAAATAAATTGCTATCATATAGTACATATTCGTATATAGTTTAAAGGAAAGATTTAAAATTTAGTTTGGTGTATAATTTTTTACTTATGCATATATTTATTATATTTCAACGTCGCTATCTATTAGGTAATCTGTGTTGTTATTTCACACTGGAAATACCCGAGGTAATTGTCTCACTCTGGGAAAGGCTGGTGGGAGAGAAAGGGTGATGAAAAAAAGTGTCGATTGTACCAGAGGGTCAACCCTTCTTTAGATAGAGAACACTTCATGATTCGTGACAAGCCTCACTAACCATTCAGAAGAGCCTTTCCAATGGACTTCTCTCGAACCAATTTTGAATTCTTCATATTCAACGGCACCTTGTCAGTTCACTGGGGCATTTGCAGTATTTATAAATATCTAATTAATATTTAATACAATTATCTATATAATATTTATTAATCTCATTTATGTATCAAGCTCAATCAACTTATCTTTAAACATTATGTAATTTACTGATTATCAGTAGATTTCTTTTCTTTTAATCATTAAATTGAATTTCTCACACCTCTTACAATTACAACCTTCTCTACAGAGCTGATACAAGTTTAAGAATCCTGGACTATATCGTAATTCCAATTATATCTAAATAATGATTAGATTGTTAGAGTTATGATAAGAGATGAAAGAGAGGAACATTATTTGAAAGTAAATAGGAGGATGAGGAATTCATTAAAATTTTTCTTTTTTCCATCTCTGAATAAGAAAGAATTTTGTATACCATATATTTATAATTGAGATTGTTGTTGGGTAGTAGTCTTATAGAAAATAAGTGTAGCGGCAGGACAAATTACAATATTAAAGAATTAAATTTATTATTTATTTAATTTTTCCCAATAAGTATAAAGTAATTAGAGTAATTAAAATAATCTACAATCAACCCCGTACAAGGCCCACAATCCTTCTCTTTGCCAATTATATCTATTAAATTAGTTCCCATCAGCATCGTTTTATACAATTTCAATAATTATAGAAATAATTAAAGTATTTAATATTTCCTCATTTTGTTTGTATTGATTTTATGAAAAGTAAGAGAAAAAAAAATCCGTTTGTACAAAAAAGTGCTAGAGCTTAGTATTTATAAAAATGAAAATGAAAAGTGGAATAGAAATATTCTAGATTTATAAGTAAATAAAATTTAATAAAATTACATTTTAAATGTTTGAACTAACTTAATGATTTCATTTATCAGTATTGAAGAAATTAATAGTCGTATATTCAACTTCACTAATTTATTTATTTATTTTATGTATCTTTTATCCGTTTAATAAGCAATGAATGAATGATTCGATTTAGTCTTTTCAATAAAGCTGCTAGAAGTGCTATCTTGCACAAAATTACTAGACGGATTGTCGATCTATTTTTATTCGAATCTTTAATCAGATTCTAGTGAATTTCTCCTAGATAGTAGATATATTCAAACAAGAAGAAATGAACAATATTTCTTCACTAAAATAGACACTTATTTTCTATTGAAAATTCTATTTATTTCTAAAGTCGCTTCCATTATCCATTTTAATGGAAACAATTTGCTAGAGTTGATGATATATTAAAAAAAAGCGATTCTCATTCAAGACGTGGTTTCAACGAAGTAATTTTTATTATCAGATTATTATAAAAATTGAGGAAATTTTATTTTAAAAATTAGTTTTTTTAATCATTATGCGATTAAAAAGAAGATAACTCTTAGAAAATGAATTAATATTTTTTAGAAAATACCTCAGATCGTTATATTATCAAAGAGAATCACCGTTAGATTTAAAAGATATTTTATCATTTTTTCATAAGTAATACAATTTGCAATTTTTATATGAACATATTCCTATCAATTTTTAATCATGATTTATTTATTAATAATATTACCATATTATATGTGGTTACAATAAAGTTCTGATTAAATAAATAAAAATATTTAATAATATTTTCAAAAAAATAAGTATGTAAATATATTTAAATATTTTATTAATTTTGAACAAAATTCAAGGGGCATTAATTGCAAATTTTTGAAAAATTGATAAAATAGATCTTTAATTGTAATAAATATATGGTAATTAATAATAAAATTGAAATTTAAAGATATTTATTGGCTTTTAATATTTTTTATTTATTTTTTTTAAATAAAAATATTTTTATATATATTATATTATTTATATAAAATTTATTTATGAATATATATATATATATATATATATATATTAAAGTATTTTTCGTTTTAATTTATTTGTATACTAGTTAATACATATAAGTTTATGACACATTAAGGAAAAATATTTGCATGGTCAATTCAAGCTTATTAACATTCTTAAATCTTTGAGATATAGATTCTTAATTATTAAATAAAAATTGAATTTTAACCTATTTTAATATTAAAAATATTCTATACCCTATATGATAATAATATTTTTTATTATTTATATCAATAGAATTTTTATTTGCTTCTTTTGACATATAAGTTTGCAACCCCCTTGACATAGACTTTGCATTCTTTTTGATAGCTTAGTTGTAAAAAAAGACTTTGTTTTTTTTGTAATAAAAAAAAAACAAAAAGCTTTAGCTTTGTTCAAAGTAAACTTTTGTGGTTATATTTTAAACGTTTATAGCCATTCTATCTAATAAAATATATAACAGAACAACATATTAATTCTATTATAGACAATCAAATAACGATTTAGAAATATAATCACAAAGAATTTATATACATATATACACAAACTTATTTTTATTTGTTATCTTTAAAAAAAAATCTCTTTGGTTGAAAATAATATAATTATCAGTTTACCACAAATTATTTTAAGAAACATCCCAATATTATTTCGAAATAATTTTAAAATCATATTTAAGATACTCATATTATATTATAAAATTTTATACATATTTTGTAATTGTAAAACCTAAATAAAACATTAGGAATATAATAGGAATTATAATATTATAAAATTTTCTTTATATTTTAGAAATTAAAAAAAATTCCCTATTTAATTATACCTTTATATTTTTTATGACTACCATCTTTAATAAAAAAGTAATCAATTTCGAAGGAATATTTTAATTTCAATTTTTTATAAAATATATTGCCATATTCTCATTTTTCATAATTTCAATAATATTGTAAAAATATATTTTGTTTAACATTTATATATTAAATCTTATCATTACTGAAAATAAATTGTTATTTAAATTATTAAATTTATCCATATATATATATATATATATATATGTGTGTGTGCAATAATTAAAATATAAAATTAAATGAATCAATTTTTAAATATGAAAATAAAAATAATTTTAAACAATTCTAGTTATATACTTTGTTAATTAAAATAATTAACATATATAAATAAATATTCTTTGAAGAGACTCCTTAATGTAGGCAACCTTTTCAATTAGTAGTTTTTATAAATATTAGAATTCATTTTATTTTATAGAAGTATTTTTTTACTGGTTTTATTAGAGACGTTGTTATTTATGTTTATTTCACTGTAAAATTAAATGAAATATATTAATTTTAATGCAAAATATAACCATATATTCATCAAATAAATTTCTAGTTATTAAGATCCAAATATATAGAACAATTATTTAATTTATTGTTGTAATTATATGAATGATGAAAGCCATATTAATTATAAATAACGGTGGTTCGTTCTAGAAAATATTTAAACTTTATTGTATCATTTATTTTTAGATTTTTTATAAAATTTATAATTTTTATACGCTGTTTATTAACTTCACTTTTCTGTCTCTAATGTTCAAAATTTTTAATTGGATTTTAACTCACTTCTAGTTGAGAGATCACGCTCAAATTTGAAACGTATATTGCAAGTCGATGAAACTGCAATAATCAAAAAGAAATATTTTGAATTTTTCAAAAATACGGATTTTTAAAATTTGTGATTTAATTATATTTACTTAAAGACTACACTATAGTAGAGTTTAACAAGAATAACTTTAGGCACAAAAATCAGAATTTTGTAAATTATTGTTTGTTCTTAAAGGTATATATTATAGAAATTAAAATGTACATAGAAAAACAATAAAAAAAATAATTAAAAAAGTAATCGGACTATAATTTATAAAAGTTATCCATTAAATTTACAAAAAAATATAAAAAACTAGAAACTTGAAAATAAATTAATAAAACTCTTTTTAATATACACTCTTTTTAATAAAAAATGCCCTAAAAAAGAGAAAATAAAATATTAATTAAACCTTGAATATTATCCTTTACATATGCCCAACAAAGCGTGGGCGTATAAGTAGTAAGTAAAGAATTTAATATTATTATATGCACCCCACGCTTTTCTGTTAGGCATATGTAAATGATAATATTCAAGGTATAATTAATATTTTATTAACTATTTAATTATAATAGTTAATTAAGTACATAAATTAAAAGACTTGCTTTCAAGATAGTATATTTTTACCGACCGAGGTATTGTTTTCACACCAAATTTCACATGTGGAGATTTTTACATATCTCCACGAATCATGCATTTTCTTAACAGAAAAAAGTATTTTTAGCATGATGTCTGTCCGTCCGTATAGATGTGTACAGCCTGAACGGCTCAACGGATTTTGATGAAATTTGGTATATTTACTTAATGCATCAGTGGGATGAATTGATCAACTTTTAGTGCAAATCTGGAAACCGGAAGTGGTAGTATTAGCGATCGACGATAGGAAGGAAAGGGTTATTTTCACACCAAAGGAGATTTTTTTATATATCACCACGAATCATGCACTTTGTATTGGTTTTATCCTCGAGAAAAATCATATTTATTAGTTTTTTCTTGATTTAAAATTATATGACGTCATCCAGCCATTCATGACGTCACAGCCTGGTCTTGCATATATATTATAAATAAAATACAATTAAAAATGTTTATATTTATTATTTATGTATCCATATCTGTTTTTTATTACATTAATAGATATATTAAAATTATTTGAAATTGTTTCTGTAGCTGGAAATTAATTTACTTCAAACCGTCGGTCGGTTCGAACCTGGCCACAGGTCAACTTATTTTTTCTGTTAGTTTAGAGGAAAAAAAATGAAAACGTGGTAGGTAATGAACCTCTTCCGGATGAACTACATTTCTCAAAAGTTGATAGAAAACTTCAAATTTTGAATAATGCCCTTGTACCAAATTTCATTATTCTTGCTCAAACCGTTTGTGCGTAATCTTGTCTACATACACCCACACGGACATTTAATGAAAATGACTCAGGGACCTTCAAAACGTATAAAAACATCGAAAATTTTCATGATCTCAATACTATCTCTGACGAGAAAGTAAAATGAAAAATTTGGAAAACAAAATACTTGCTTGCAAGATAGTATATTTTTACCGACCGACGATAGTAAGGGAGGTATTGTTTTCACACCAAATTTCACATGTGAAAATTTTTACAAATCTCCACGAATCATGCATTTTCTTAACAGAGAAAAGTATTTTTAGCATGATGTCTGTCCGTCCGTCCGTATAGATGTGTACAGCCTGAACGGCTCAACGGATTTTGATGAAATTTGGTATATTTACTTAATGCATCAATGGGATGAATTGATCAACTTTTGGTGCAATTCCGGAAACCGGAAGTGGTAGTATTAGCGATCGACGATAGGAAGGGAAGGGTTATTTTCACACCAAATCTCACATGAGGAGATTTTTTTATATATCACCACGAATCATGCACTTTGTATTGGTTTTATCCTCGAGAAAAATCATATTTATTAGTTTTTTCTTGATTTAAAATTATATGATGTCATTCAGCCATTCATGACGTCACAGCCTGGTCTTACATATATATTATAAATAAATTAAAATTAAAAATATTTATGTTATATGCCTATCTGTTTTTTATTACATTAATAGATATATTAAAATTATTTGAAATTGTTTCTGTAGCTGGAAATTAATTAACTTCAAACCGTCGGTCGGTTCGGACCTGGCCACAGGTCAACTTATTTTACAATAAATTAGTATAGTTTAGATTAGACTATTATATGTTCTAGTTTAAACTACTAGTATAGACTATAATTATAGTATAATATTAATTTATTGTGAAAAAAACTTGCTAGATAATATAAGACTTCTATTATTTTTATTATTATTATTATTATTATTTTCATGGAAGCAATAGTATTGTTTTATTTTATTTCGAGTGAACTTTTCAGTCATACATAAAAAAACTTTTCTTTCTAAATTATATTTCCTAAAAAATAATCATCTTAAATGTTTTTATATTTAATAATATTTTTTTAAATAACTTTTTTAAATTATATAGAGGTCAATATTAATTCATTAATTTTATCATCAAATAAAATAATTTATATTTTATTATTTATATTTAATATATCAGGTCAGGGTCAGGTATGCTGTATCAGGGCGGGCGTTATCATGCTGAAGAATGACAATCACAAGAGTCCACAGGGTTTGCTCCTGATAGCAGGTCTAACCTTGTGTTCTAGCATCTCAGAGTAGTATTGGCTATTGATAGTTCGCTGATCTTCAAGGAAATCGCAATAGACCACTTGACATCTACATCGGAGTTAATAAATGTATCAATTGCATCAACATTCTAGAAAAAATTTCACATGGTTTTACACCATGTGCGACTAAAAATCTAATGAGAAAGCGCTTCTCTTCTAAGGTAATCTTCTAGTGGACTTGCCATGGTGAACTGAAAATTCTAAGGTTAAATTGACATAAAATGATGAAACAGCTGATCAGAACGTATTCCAAGTTTGCCAAAAAATGGCCCATCAAAATATTGTTATCTCAAATGGTACAAATTAATTAAAATAACTTGATTTTCATTTCAAGATGAAAAATATATTCAAATTTACTTGATTAAATATTCTTGATAATAATTTCTACTTTTCATATACATACATTTTATGTAATTAAAAATGTATTTTTTTATTAGTTCGGATTGGTCTATAAAAATTTTAATTTTAAAATTTTATTAATTTTAATTGATTGTTAGAAAAAAATTGTTTACTGTCAGGTTTAGATAAGCTATCGATATTTGAACAGCTTCATATGAAATATTTCCACGGGACGATTTTTTTTCTAAAGTTACAAGGATAAATGAGATGCAAGATTATGTAAAAAGATTTTTACTAGAGAGAGAGAGAGAGAAGAGGAGGAGATGAAGAAGATGTGGGAGGGTGGGTGGGGTAGATGAAAGAGACAGGGAGTAAATTATTTGTCGTGGGTGACGCCTTGATCGGTGAGCTCTCATGTAACCCCTGGCCGGGATGTCTTTATTGTCTGTGACCAAAGCCTGTTATAGAGGTCGATATTTCGACCAGACGCGACCTGACTGGATAATCGGCATCAAGTGGGAGAATAATCCTGTCAAAAATAGTGCTCGTTTTGGGCCAACATCCCTCCGGGCTTTCATCCATCTTGGTTGCTTGCTTACCCCCTTTGAATGGCGCTTATCAAAAACCAATTTTCAAGGAAAAAAAAAATGAATTCTTTTATAAAGTGATCTTAATATTTCAAACATTCATAACAATATGATGATTTAAATAAAATCACTTCATTAGTTATATGAAAGTATTTATGTACATTTAATTGTTTTTTTAATAATAGAATTTAAAAAGTAGTAATAAGTAAACCTCTACCGCAACTTCATCCATGGATCTTTAATTTATTGTTTTAATTAATATTGATAACTCTTTTTACCGCTTAATTGAATCGCTGAAAGTACCAGAATTAATTTTTTAACAGGTTGACTGACAATCACGCGCCAGCACTTGACGTGGTGCCATCAACAAAGAGCCAAACACAAGCTGGTTTAATAAATATTATTTATTAATTTTAATTTATGATTTAATTAATTAAATTTAATTTAAATATTTATTTTATTTATTTATAGCTTTTTATTATGGTTCATTTATACATATTTTTACAATATTTACATTTATAATTTTTTAAAATTGTGTAACCAGGCCCCTTAAGTCATAGGCCTCTTCCAAAGTAAAATATATAATCATTGATAATTAATGAATTAAATTAAAATGAAATTAACAAAATATTAATAAAAAATATAACAATGACTAATTCTAATAAATAATTATTAGAATTTAAATATAATATATGTTAATTAATCCAATTCAAATGTCCGAGATAGTCGAGTGGAGACAATCCAGATTTTTTTTTAAGAACATAACTGGAATTCATTAATAAACACCCTAGAATATGTTAATAATAAATAATTATATATCTAAATCCAAGATTCCTAAAAGGAAATTACTTATAATTTGGTTTTAAGAATGAAGATATAGTAAAGAATGAAGATATAGTAAAGAAAAAACACGCAGAAAGATGAATATGGTTAAATTAATAAATGAATAAACGACTAATTTTTAAGTAAGACGCCGAAAGTTTCAATGAAAAATACATAATAAATAAAAAAATATCGCAATTTTATTTAAAGCCTAATTTGACCATAAAGTGTATGAAAAATGCCCGCTTTTGCGAAATTTTGCACGGAAGTCACCCACTTAGAATCTGTTAAATAAGCCTTTAAAAGAATCCTTTTAAGAATAGCCCAAAACCATAATATTATTGCATAAAAATATGGGTAAGAGACTGATAGGACTGACAGAATGATGGAATAAAAAAAGCACATACTAATAAATATTTTATTTTGTATCTTTATACAGAAAAACTTATATTATGTATATATATAAAATTTAAACAAAGAATAAAATTATACGAGAACAATGGCGTATATAAGATAAAAGCAATTTTTTTTCTCTGTGTTTATATTTATTTGCTAGAGAGAGAAAAATCGTATTTTACTGATTGGAAGATCTCTTTAGAGTCCTCTGTTTTGTGTGTATTGAAAAAATATATATTAAATATTGAAAATATTAAAGGATCTAAAATAATTGATTTCATTTAATATTTGATCATTAAAATATAAAAGGATGAATCGAGTAAAATATTTTTAATTTCCTATTATTTATTTTCATTGGGGGAGATGCGATCGATAAACCGTCAAAATAATTCGGAAGCATTATTTACGAAAAGTAGTCATATAATATTCATATATATTCATTACTTTCCATGGCTCAGTCTAATAATGAAGGTATTAATTGATCTTCAAATCAAACGCATAACTAATTTTAAAAGTGTAATTGTGTCACAAGTTATTAAACTAGCTCTTTGTTAATTTATACTATAGTATAATAATAATTGAAAATGTATTTGAATCTAATTGAATTTAAAAATTATTTGTAATTTAAATATACATTTATTAAATCATTTCGTTTTTATGTATTGATGTAAAAAATAATAAAGATAGTAAGTAATATAATTGTTTAATTGAATGTAGTTTTAGCTTTATTATTTAAATTTTTAATAGAAATGTACCATTATTATAAATGTGTTTATATAAGAGTACCAAAACAAATCGTTGAAATGTTAAAAAAATAACAATCAACAATACAATAAAAAGAACTTATTTGCATTTTTTAACAGTGCTTTTTCTTTCATTGCTTTAATGACCTGTTCATTTTATACTTCTTGATTTAATAAGGTTAATTATGTAGTAGAATGAATAAAGAGCATGCAATTCGTTTTTATAAGATCATTTCTTCGTTTTCTTATCATTTTCAAGTCTTAAAAATTTTATTTTTAAAAAGTTTCAAGAGACGTGGATTCTTGAATATAAAACGGCACTATTTAGTGTTTGGTAATCCTAATGTTTTTTACACTTCACTCAATATACTTACGAGGGTTATTCGGAAACTAAGGTGCGAATCGTCGTAGCTAATGTTATGAAAATATCGAAATGCGCATGCGTACCAACTCCCGCCATACCTTGCTCGTCAAACGACGCCATTTGTATTTGTATTGTTGCAGTGTGCTAAGACAGTGCTACTTCAAAATGTTTAAAACAATCCATCAGTCCGCCGACTGTGAAATACGGTCAATAATTCGGTTTTTCACAGCAAAGAACGTTTAGGCATCGGAAATTCATAGACAGATAAGCGACGTGTATGGCCCAAATGCGATGAGTAGCAGCAAAGTGCTTAAGTGGGTGAGTGAGAGATTTCAAGAACGGACGGTGGACAAGCCGAAACAAATTAGAATATTGTTGAGCCTGTCTGATCACATGGGCCACTAGTGAAGAAGTTAAAAAAAGGAATTCTTAACTCTTTCACACAGGTTGGAATAAAGTTAGATGGGAAAGGAACCCTGAAACAAATTTCAGCGAAAGAAAGCAGTACGTTTGACTATCAGTGGATAACCTGATCAGAAAAGAAGTAAACGAGTTAAATAAATGAAAATATCCAATCCAAATTCACATGGATCTGAAAATGAAAAGTTAGGTTCACTTTTTTACAAATAAAAGTAAAAAGGTTTGTTGCCACGTTATAATATTTAATGAAAAGAAATTAATATAAAGTAAAAATAAAAAATGAAATTAATATAAAATTTAAAAGGAGATAATCCTTAGAATTTACAAATTAGATATAAAATAATGAGGAATAAATGTTAGCTAGTGCATAGCTAAACAAAACAAGTTACAAAAAAATGCCTCAAACAAAACTTACTAGGAAAAAAGTCCAACAACAAGTCTAAATACAAGTGTTCACAACCAAGCCCTAAAATGCAAGTTCACAACAGCAAATCCAACAAGCAAGTGATTAACAAGAAATCTAAAAGTAAGTGTTTAACAACAGGTCCAAAATGCAAGCGGGCGGCTAGCTCTCGAGGGACCTAGCCCTCGGCGCTATAGGCCAAAATCGATTGGTTGCACGGAATGAGGCCTACTTTTCGAGCGGTTGTTCTGTGATCGCAACCCAACGTGCATTTCGGAATCGCTTTAAGGCCCCATTGGCACCTGTCCCAGACTCAATTGTTACGTGGGTCACTACGTTCAGACAAAGTGCAAGTGCAACAAGACGTAGAAATGGAGTCTCTCGGTCCATTAGATCACCTGATAACATGGAGGCAGTGAGAGCTTCAATTTTGCAATCACCACGGCGTTCTAGATTTTCCGATCGTTCTGTGAGGAGAAATCTTCATGATGATCTTCATTTTCATCTATTCAAGATGGCGATTGTGCAGGAACTTTCTGAACGCGACATCAAATCTCGGAGGAACCCGTGTGAGGTGTTTCTGGAAGTCGTGCCTGAAGACGCTATTGTGTTTTTTAATGATAAGCCCATTTTGATTTGTGTGGATCCGTCAACAAACAAAACATGCGCTACTGGGCTGACACCAATCCTCGAGAATTGCATCAAAGGCCTTTACATTCACCAAAAATCACAGTGTGGTGTGCAATTTCCTCAGGTGGATTATTGGTCCCTGGTTCTTTGAGGAAAATGAAGTCACAGTGACAGTGACCGGTATGTAAACATGTTACAGGAATTTTTTTTCCACAACTGGATGAGTTGGACGTTTGGTTTCAACAAGTCGGTGCAACGGCAACACTTCAAGAGCATCGATGGCCGTTTTGAGCGAACACTTCCCAGGGCGCCTAATCTCAATTAGGAGCGACTTGGAATGGCCGGCCCGATTTGGCCCCTTGTGATTTTTTTCTATGGGGTTTTTTGAAATCCCGTGTTTATGTAAACAGACCAAGGACCCTATAAGATTTGAAGAACAACATCCAGGAAGAAATTGCCAACATAACGCCTGCTATGCTGGTAAGAATTATGACAAACGCCAGAAATCGGTCCACCAAGTGTATAAAGAATGGGGGACGTCACCTACGTGAATTGATCTTCGAAACCAAGTAAAACAAAACTTTATGTTTGTTCCTACATTACATTAAAAATAAACATTTTCTGATTCGTACAATGTGTTTTATTAAAATTTGAAAAAAGGAAATTATGCTGCCGCACCCAGGATGTTTAAACAAATATGAAAACTATATAGAAAAATAGAAGCACGTGTAAGAAATTTAAAAAAATACTGTTTTTTTTAAATATCTGTCATGTTTTCTGATTTATAAGTAAACGGACCTCAGTTTCCGAATAACCCTCGAATATGAAATTTATTAAACAATATTTGTATTATAATCGTGGATATATTAAAATATATAACCTAACTTAATTTATATGATTAAGATTTGAGTTAGTTATAATTCAGTAGTATATTGATAACTTAGTTTATATTTTGTTCTTTAGAAATACCAACAGGCAATGATTTTAAATAATAATATTATATCGCGACATATGTGTATAGAGAAATACCACATAACATAAACTAATTAATTTTATAAGTTTTGTTTAAAAGCCTTCATAATATACTGAAATATTCGACAAGTTTATTATCTGATATTGAAATCATATTTTGGGTTAAAGTTAAATCAAAATTAATAAAAAACAATTTTTGCTACCCATTGATAAAACTTTACTTTTTAGCATTATTTATTATTTTATTTCATTGATATTTTTCTATTAAAAATGACCAAAAAAATAATCATTGGTTTTCAAATACTAGGTTGATATATTATTTATAATCCTCTTTCTATTGGATTTCTATTAGTTTTATTGTTGTTCGGGGTCGAAGTCGATGTATACATAGTTTTTTTCAAAACTTGAAAAAAAGATTTGTAGAAATATATATTTTAAAGTTAATTAATAAATAATTCCATTAAGAATTAATTTAAATTTTTTTTTAAATTTATTTTAATAATTTGAATATATAAACCATAGGAATAAATAATTAATGTAAAAAAATTCTTGGAAAGACTTTCATGATTGTTAAGAAGATTTGTGAAATCCTTTAATCCTTCTTATCAAAAAGCTCTTATGAAAATTTAGCTATTTTTCAATTTTCCTTTATAAAATTATATTAAAAAGTTAATTTTTATATATGATATATATATATATATATATATTAAATTTATCAAATAATAAATAATTTATAAAAATAAAAATATAGATAAAATATCAAAGATGATCTTAGGGTAATAAAAAAAGTAAAAAGAAATATAAAAGGGCTAGATTTACAATGCAGGCAACTCTAAATATAAACTTCAAAACAAATTTTTGGATTTAGTCCAATCTTATTATATATATCTTATTATATATATATATATTTTTATATAGGAACAAGAATCTATATATATATATACATATATATATAATATTAAAAAATCTTTTATTAAATTTTTGGTAAGAATAAAAATATAAAAATTGAATATATGTGGAAAACATTAGTAAGCTTTTTATTAACTTACGAATATAGGGGAATGAACAGAGCCTATTTAATTGACTTTGGCACATTTTATCAGAAAAATATTTCGAGAATCGTTATGCTTTTCTTTCATTTTCTACAAAAACATGACTATGTGCTTAAAGATTCATAAAATTATTTAAAAGAATCAATATTTTTTTATTAAAAGAAAACCTCAGTCACTCAGGATTTAACAAGAAAACAAAAGTTTATATTTTATGAATTTGAAGGGTAGGAATTTTATAAAGATTTATCTATATATAAGTTATGTCATCCCTAATGACATATCCAGATCGTTCCCACGCCTTGGACCACCTAAGCCATATGAGCAGTTGGAAAATAGATTAAACCTTAGCAAAGATGGTATAAGGGAGAGCGATCCCACAGGGATCGTATTGCAACCGTTTGGCCATCACGAGAGGTCAAATAGGATAAACAGACATTCACAGAACCTGGACATCTGGAAATGAGATAAAATAGCGATTCTCACACACGGACTAAACTACTTACACTAACACTAAGATGCTGAGACCCCTTTAAATATCAACTTCTTGCTCAGCTCGAGTCAGTTGAAGCGTCATCGATCCCGGGTCCACGTCACTTTGATCACGGTTTCATCAACATCAAATTGACCCTCAACTCCGGCTAATTTCCAGTATTTAGTCGTTAAACCAACAAACGGCTCGCTCTCAATCTCATCGGCGCATAATCTCTTCTAAACCCCGTTCGTGTCCTGTGCTACAGTGTCTGGTGGTCCCGAGGTGAAATTCCTCGTCTAGAGGTGAACAGATATCGTGGAAAATTGCGATATGCTGGCAACGGCTACCTGCCAGAGTTCACACTCCTCCTGATAGACCATAGCGGTCAAGTCTATCAAATCTCCCGAATAGGGTCGACATGTTAATGTAGCCAGACATCAAAACGAACAACTCCCCAATCCCCCATTCGTATATTTGCTTCTACAAATACTTTATTGCAAATAATTGTAACACAAATTATGTCAACGGTATAATTATTGCAATTAAAGAAAATTATAAATAATAATTTTGTACTGTACTTTAAACCCTGTTTCCTATACTCCAGCCATTAGATAAAATAAATTTGATAACAAACATTTAACATCAATACATTCCTCCTTTCAATCCTATCCGAACTGAGCCATCCAGGTGGAGGATTGTAACTGTCGCCCGAACAGAGACATTGAACTGGATGTAACGCAGAGACATCGAACCCTGAAGACTTGATCGTTTGAAAAATCAAACACCCGATCGACGTTATCAACAGGAAACAGTTCCCCGTTTCATCAAGTGTTGTGGTGATAAAATTGTTGTCTGGCGCCCCTGAAGTCTAAGGAAAGTGATAAGTGAAACTTGTGGTATAAAAGCTGATACAAAATCGAAGAAATTTGTCGCAGTGAGTGATTGAGGGTGAGTCATTTAAAACATATTAAGTTCTTTATTTATCTCTCTCTCTTTATAAATTAATATCATCATATATTCCTTTCATAATTAATCTAACAAAATAATAATTTAAAAAAAAAATATATTGTAAAGGATAATTGGAAAACAAAAAATAAAATTAACAAAATTTTTAATAAATAATAAATAAATTTTTTTATAATTATGGCTGAACAAGCAATGTCAATATGTGATTTAAAAGAATATATAGAAATAATCCCAATATTCAATGGTGACCCCTCCACACAATTAACGCCACATTTTAATCAGAAAATCACGCGATTTTTGAAAATTTTTCGAAATTTTCAAAACAAATTAAAATTTAAAATTTCATTTACATAATTTCCATAATTCATTTCACATTCTTTTAGGCATAGATAACTTAAGAAAATTAAAAGCGAAATGTGATTTCAAAAATAATATTCTTTTAACACCTCGAAAAATTTTAAAATTCATTATTTACACCCCCAAACCCAAACACAATCATTAAATAATTTTATAACAGATTTTCAAAATTTTAAAGCAAAGCTTGATATAAATTTTATAAAATTAATTTTTCTTTTTATAATAAATATTGATAAAATTTACAGCATATATTAAAATAAGATTATATAAGAATATTCTGGTAATAGGTGTATTTCATCGCCCCAATCAATTTGAAGTATATAACTTCACAATTTCCCAGACAAACAGACAAATAAAATGACAGACAGGAAAAATACAAAAGTTATATTTGGGTTCCCCAGTAAAGATTTGCAAAAAAATTTAAATCCTGAACAATGCTATTTGTACGGTAACAACACGCAATGACATAATAGAAGTCCAAACGGTATACACTGAGTCTATCAATCATGAATGTTTTATACCGCGAGGGAATTCAAGCGATATTTCAGCTTAATAAAATGTTTAATTTGTCGGTTTAATCTACTAAGATAGATAAATAAATATTCAGTACTTCAAATTTCATAAATTTTAATTTTAATGTGATTTATTCATTTTTAATTTATTTCTATTGTAAAAAGTTATAATTATTAAAAAAAAAAAAAAAAAATTAATTTTGTCTTTATGCGTGTCATGAAATTTTTCACGCGTGCCATAGGTTCACCATCCCTGTCCTATACCAAATATAACCTATATTTTAGATAAATTAGGCCCTTCTCAAAATTTAAAAACATTAGATTTCGCTCTCGGATTCTATCAAGTTGAATTGAATCCTGAAGACATTCATAAAACTGCATTCAACACAGAACACGGTCATTACGAGTTTGTGAGGATGCCTTTCGGTTTATCAAACGCCCCATCTACTTTTCAAAGAGTAATGGACAATGTTCTACGTGGCTTGATAAATAAATTTTGTCTAGTGTATTTAGACGATATAATATTATTTTCAACAACCCTCGATGAACACATTCGACATCTAAATTTAGTATTCGATCGACTAACAAAAGCAAATTTTAAAATTAAATTGGACAAGTGTGATTTCTTGAAGAGAGAAGTTGCATTCCTTGGCCACATAATAACACCTGAAGGAGTAAAACCTAATCCAGATAAAATTACTGCAATCAAAAATCTTGCCATTCCGAAAACACAAAAACAAATTAAATCTTTTCTTGGTTTATTAAATTATTATAGAAAATTTATTATGAACTTCGCGGAAATTACAAAACCTATGACCAAATTATTAAGAAAAAATTCTAAAATTGATATAAATAATTTAGAATATAAAAACTGTTTCGAAAAATGTAAAATTCTCTTAACAAATGAACCATTATTACAATATCCCAACTTCAGTAAACCATTTAAATTAACAACTGATGCATCTAATTATGCAATCGGAGCCGTCTTGTCCCAAGGAGAACATGACAAGCCAATAGCATTTGCAAGCCGTACGTTAAACAAATCTGAAATTAACTATTCGACAATTGAAAAGGAATTTTTAAGTATCTATTGGGCATGTAAACACTTTAGACCATATCTCTTCGGCAGAAAATTTCATATTTATTCAGACCATAAGCCACTCCAATGGCTAGCTTCATTAAAAGAACCAAATTCGAAATTCTTAAGATGGAAAAGCCAACTAGACGAATATGATTTTGAAATTCATTATATACAAGGTAGCGCGAATCAAATAGCAGATTTCCTCTCTCGTAACCCTGTAGATCAGAATTTAAATCAAATTCAAAATTTAAATATTCATGAAAATAATGATCAAATCTTTAATCCCGACAATCAAAATTCAAATGACAACCACACAGACGAGACAAATTCAGAATCGGAAACAGAAGACCAAATTTATAAAAATATTAAAGAAAGTTTAAAACCATTAAATTACTATTCGAATCAAATAATAATAAATATTTCAAACTCCCCACATTCAATTGAAATTAAAAAACTTTTTGGCAAAAAACATCAAAGATTTATTTTTAACACCAATCAACAAGACTTCTCTAAAAACATTGTAACACTTTTTAAAGAAAATTTAGTACCAAAACGTAATTATTACATTTTTTCAAAATTTAATATTTTCGAAAATTTAGATAAATTAATAGATAAACACTTTAAAAAATATTACATAAATTTCTTTCATTGTTCTAAACTATTAGAAGATATTGAAAATCCAGACGACCAAATTGAAACAATAAAAAATTATCATGAAGGAAAATCGAATCACCGTGGAATAGACGAATGTCTTAAAAAATTAAAAACTAGATACTTTTGGCCAAACTTAAAAGGTTCCATTTCAAATTATATAAACAATTGTGATATTTGTCAAATTACTAAATATGACAGAAATCCAATTAAAACTAAATTTAATATCACCCCCACTTCAATTAAACCTTTAGAAACATTACACATTGATACTCTCACTTTAGAAAAACAGAAATTTTTAACGATAATTGATTCATTTTCAAAATTTGCGATAGCATATCCATTAAAATCTTTAGAAAGAACGGAAATAGCTGAAAATTTATTAGATTTCTTTACTCACCACGGAATACCAAAATTAATAATTTCAGATAACGGTTTAGAATTTAAAAATGGACTAGTACAAGAATTTTTAAAATTACATAAAATTGACATTCACTTTATTTGCACTCAACATCCTGAATCGAACGGAAACATTGAAAGATTCCATTCAACATTAATTGAACACATTCGACTTTATAACAATCGCGACGAATTTAAATCAGAACCTATTTCAACTAAAGTAAAATATAGTTTAATAGCGTATAATAACACAATTCATTCAACAACAAAATTTACCCCATTTGAAATTTTATTAGGACATTTAGATACCGACAATTTGCAAAATGTAGATATTACTCATCAAGTAATTTCAAATTATAATCAAAGTCACAAAGAGAAAACTAAATTTATTTTTGACCAAGTAAGACAACAAATTAATAAGAATAAAGAAAAAACAATTTCAAAATTAAATTTAAACAGAGAAGAACTTCCTGAATTACCAGAAAAATTCATGTTAAAGATAAACAAAAATGTCAGAAAACTAAAAATAAATTCAAAATCGAAACACTTAAAGAAACAAACAAAAAATTAAAAACAGCTAAAATTATCCCTAAAAACTCACAAACTGGCGAGAAAATCCACATTTCAAATATTAAAAGACCAAAAAGAAAACAAAACAATAAATAAAAAAAATATAATAAAAAATATAACCCCTTCATAATGAATACTTATCATATTTCAATCTTTAAATCACAACATGAAAATTCAAAATGACAAATCGACAACTTGCTTAGTCATAAAAGAACTAATCAATTAATAATTGAAACAAATTAATTTACAATTAAATTCAATGATTTCTAGCAAACTTACTTATTTGTGAAAACACTTTGTAAACTACATAATAATTATATCAATATCATTTTAGAAATTATAAACAAACAAATAGAAACATTTATCAATTCACACCTTTGTCAATTTTAATAAATAATAAAAACTATATTATAAATGAAACATTTCAAAATTTAGCTATTTCAGATAATAATAAGGTAACAAAAATTGATACATGGTTCTAGCTACATGAAATATTCTATTGTAAATAAATCATGATTATATCTCCAATTGTATTAAAATATTAATTCAAAATCACAAACTTGAAAATTGTCAATTGTATAAACCACTTAATAATTCCAAATACAGAAATTGTAATATTAAATGTAAACGACAATAATAAAATCCTATTATCCTGCAACAATTTAAATAAATAAATAAAAAAAGGAATATATAAAATTAAGAATGATAATTGTAAAATTAATAATAAAAATATTGTAACAAAAATAACAAGGAAATACCATTGTTAATTTCCAATAAAAATAATATGAAAAATAAATAAATTGAATTGAAATAGAGAGAAAAGAACTTAATAAAATTAATAAAATTAATGAAATTAATAAAATTAATAAAATGTTAATAAAATTAAAGAAAAGTTAAAAGTTAATTAAAATTGAAAAAATTGAAGAAAAATAAAATTAATAAAAATATGAAAAAATTAAAGAAAGAGCGAAAAGTTAAAGTAATGTGAAATAGTTAAAGTAAAGTGGAAAAGTTAAAGTGAAAATTATTGAAAATGTAATAGTTAGTGAAAGTAAAGAAAAAGTTAAAGTGAAAATTATTGAAAATGTAATAGTTAAAGAAAGTGTAAGGGTTGAAGAATATGTAAGAGTGTTACGAGAATGTAAGAAGTAACAAAATGTAAAGAGTGTATGTAGAAAGCAATGAAACCCCCCCTAGCCCCGAAATTCCATTCTGAGAAGGGAGGAGTTATGTCATCCCTAATGACATATCCAGATCGTTCCCACGCCTTGGACCACCTAAGCCATATGAGCAGTTGGAAAATAGATTAAACCTTAGCAAAGATGGTATAAGGGAGAGCGATCCCACAGGGATCGTATTGCAACCGTTTGGCCATCACGAGAGGTCAAATAGGATAAACAGACATTCACAGAACCTGGACATCTGGAAATGAGATAAAATAGCGATTCTCACACACGGACTAAACTACTTACACTAACACTAAGATGCTGAGACCCCTTTAAATATCAACTTCTTGCTCAGCTCGAGTCAGTTGAAGCGTCATCGATCCCGGGTCCACGTCACTTTGATCACGGTTTCATCAACATCAAATTGACCCTCAACTCCGGCTAATTTCCAGTATTTAGTCGTTAAACCAACAAACGGCTCGCTCTCAATCTCATCGGCGCATAATCTCTTCTAAACCCCGTTCGTGTCCTGTGCTACAGTGTCTGGTGGTACCGAGGTGAAATTCCTCGTCTAGAGGTGAACAGATATCGTGGAAAATTGCGATATGCTGGCAACGGCTACCTGCCAGAGTTCACACTCCTCCTGATAGACCATAGCGGTCAAGTCTATCAAATCTCCCGAATAGGGTCGACATGTTAATGTAGCCAGACATCAAAACGAACAACTCCCCAATCCCCCATTCGTATATTTGCTTCTACAAATACTTTATTGCAAATAATTGTAACACAAATTATGTCAACGGTATAATTATTGCAATTAAAGAAAATTATAAATAATAATTTTGTACTGTACTTTAAACCCTGTTTCCTATACTCCAGCCATTAGATAAAATAAATTTGATAACAAACATTTAACATCAATACATTCCTCCTTTCAATCCTATCCGAACTGAGCCATCCAGGTGGAGGATTGTAACTTATATATGTTAAATATAAGATGAAAATAAACTAACTTTTTTTTTATTAACTTTCTCTTATGATTAAGAAACTGTACTTTATCAAATATTTGTAAAGTTTTCTTAACCCAAAACCAGCAAATATGAATTAAATCAATGATTTACAAGTAATCCTTATAAGAGGTAATATTAAAGAGTATATTATATATAAATTGTTCCTGAAAAATAATATTAATGAAAAAATAATATTAAAATTAGAAGCTAGTATTATGAATAAACTAAATGTATACCTATAATTTATATATTTATATAAAATTTATTTAATTATATTACTATTATATCGTTATATATATATTTAGTTCAAAATGAAATTTAAATAATATAATGATTACATGATTAAAATATTTATATTAATTAATATTAAAACATCTTTAAACTTTTTATGCTACATATGCTATGCTAATTTTAATTTGCTTATATTTAAGTAGATTTTTTTATTATCCATCTAATTATAGTTTTCATTTTTTACCAAGCGACGAAAGGAAGAGAAGGTATTGTTTTCACACCAAATTTCACAAGTGGAGATTTTTACATATCTCTTTCTTAACAGAAAAAAGTATTTTTAGCATGATGTCTGTCCGTCTGTCAATCTGTCAATCTGTCCATCTGTCCGTCCGTCTGTGTGTCCGTATAGACGTGTACAGCTTCAACGGCTGAACGGATTTTGAAAAATTTGGTATATTTACTTAATGCATGATGAATACGATGAATTCATTAACTTTTGGTGTATATCCGGAAACCGGAAGTGGTAATTTACAAAGTATCAATTTTATATTCATTGTCGGAAAATATTTCACTTAAAATGTAGTAGTGATAAATAATTGATTAATTAAACTAAAAATAAAAACAAAGAAAATATAATTTAGTCATTTTAATTTAAGTTTTAAAAATATTTTTTTTTATACTTTATATATATATATATTGTTTGAAAATTAATTTATTTCAAATTTGTGCCTGGCCACAGCTCATATTTTTAGTTTGATGAGTATTTCGTTTCAAATAATTCTACTATAATTGTTTTGTCCCTTCTTTTTTGAATTTAAAATTTAGAAGAATAAAATGATATTGTCAGGATTTGATATAATGTTGTATTTAGAATATGAATCCATGGTAAATGATCACATTTTATTTAAGGGTGATAAAATTATTTTCATATAAAATTAATTAATAGAAAGCGCCGTTTATGGCATTCAGATGTGGGGGACCGCTAGCAAATCCAATAGAGACCTGATTCAGCGGTTTCAAAACAAAACCCTTAGACTGATAGTCGGTGCCCCTTGGTATGTCCCTAACAGTCTGATTCATAGGGACCTCGGAATGGATACAGTCGAAATGGAAATTAAAAATTACAGCCTTCGCTCTACAAAGACAGACTCCTTAAACACCCTAATCCCAAAGCCCGACAACTATTAGACACACAAGGACAACTGAGACGACTCAAAAGACTCAAACCACAGGAATTGACAAGAGACATTAATAAATAGACCCGCGATGGTGCCCTTGCTGGGATTAGTCATCAGATTAATAATTCAGTGACATTCCGTTCTTCCCCTCCTTGACTATTTTCCTACCCACACTTCCAATGACTCACTATCCTTTACCTGCCCTATTATTTCCTTTTACCTCCCTTCCCCATTTATTACTCTTTATTTGTAAACCATGTATTATTGCCTTCGGGCAGATGTACAAAATAAATGGATGCTAAATAAAAAAAAAAAAAATAAGTTGACCTGTAGCCAGGTCCGAACCGACCGACGGTTTGAAATAAATTAATTTCCAGCTACAGAAACAATTTCAAATAATTTTAATATATCTATTAATGTAATAAAAAACAGATATGGATACATAAATAATAAATATAAACATTTTTAATTGTATTTTATTTATAATATATATGCAAGACCAGCCTGTGACGTCATGAATGACTGGATGACGTCATATAATTTTAAATCAAGAAAAAACTAATAAATATGATTTTTCTCGAGGATAAAACCAATACAAAGTGCATGATTCGTGGTGATATATAAAAAAATCTCCTTTGGTGTGAAAATAACCCTTCCCTTCCTATCGTCGATCGCTAATACTACCACTTCCGGTTTCCGGATTTGCACTAAAAGTTGATCAATTCATCCCACTGATGCATTAAGTAAATATACCAAATTTCATCAAAATCCGTTGAGCCGTTCAGGCTGTACACATCTATATGGACGGACAGACGGACAGACGGACAGACGGACGGACAGACATCATGCTAAAAATACTTTTTTCTGTTTAGAAAATGCATGATTCGTGGAGATATGTAAAAATCTCCACATGTGAAATTTGGTGTGAAAACAATACCTCCCTTACTATCGTCGGTCGGTAAAAAGAAAGTGCCGTTAAATTCTTGTGTTTTTAAATTTTTTCTAGATTACATATTAAATTAAATTATATTTTAAATTTTTTTTAAACCATTAATTTTTAACATTAAAATTAATTATAGGTTGTATCTTTTGAATGAATTTGATTATATTCTTTATTATGAGAGTGTTTTTGCATTTAATTTATTATTTTTTTTTATTATTTATTTGTTTAACAATTAATTTAGTTTCAAATGATAAAAAAAAGTATTAAAAGAGACTGTTGAAAAGTATAAAATATTTCACCCAGTAACCATAATGTAAATTTAAAGGATTAACGATTTCATCGAGTTAAAGATTTAAAATAAAACGAATAAATTTAAGTAAAAAAGGCGTCGGTGGTCTAGTCAATAGGGCGTTAGGCTATTAAGCGTTGAGGCTCTGAGAGCCGGTCCGGACCACTCCATATCGTTATTTCCAAAACTGACAATCTAAACGCCACTTCGACTCTATAAAATGTGGACAAAAGTAAAGTTCAGAACTAACAAGTTACTATAATAAATTTTTTTTGTTGAATAGGAGAGTTAACAAAAGGGAAAAGGATTAAATAATGCTTATAATGCGTATGGTATAATAACCATTTCACAGTTTTTCTTATTATGATATCTGCATAGTTTATTTGTGTTACAACCATTTATGAGGTCATTAATTTAAGATTCCTTTGTATTTTTTTAATAATATATTGGAAAAATATATAATTACATTTGTAAATTTCTCTTAACTTAAAAAGAATTCTCAGCGCCTATCACAACAGGATTAATATGTTAATCCAAATTTAAGAAATTAATTTTAATACCATAAAAACATAAAAGTGACAATTAAATTGGTATTAAAAATTAATTTCCTTCATTTTGTTTAACATATTAATGCTGTTGAGAAAGCCACTGCGCTAGCTAAACTGGCGTTCTCTTTTTCCGTCACAAATTTCTTCATAAATTGGTTGTAAATTTTTTAATTTCATGTTTAGGGACCTTGAATAAAATTGTACATTTCTTTTTAAAAAGAGATGTTACTGAAATACGAGGGCAGGTTAATAAGTCCGTGACTTTTTGAATGAAACAAGGTTTTTGGATAAAACATTATTTTATTTTTCAACGTTGTCTACTTTGAGCTACGTTTCATTTAAGAGATGGGAAATCTAAAGAGTAACGGACTTATTGACTGCCCTCGAATCTATATACCAATCAATCTATCTATGGTGTATAGATAGAAATATTTTTATGGTATTCTAGGAGTATTATTATAAATGTAAATAATTTGAGAAATTAATATACTTATTTGTTTTTTTTTAATTATTTTCCTTGAAAAAATCTTAAAATTTATTTATACTTATAAACTAAAATAATTTACGATAATTTTAATATTTAATTTTAATTTTTATATTTAAGTTTTAATTTATAAAAATGCAGATATTTAAAAATAAATTTTATTTATTTATTTTTAAAAAAATTTTGAAACTAAATTTGATCTATTTATTCTGTATTCTCCCTATTACATACATTCAATTAGGTTAATAAAATTTGAAAATTATATTAATTTAACGTATCAGTGAAATAGGTTACATAATTATTTCTATAACTCTTATTTAAAAAAAAAGTTGGTAATTTTTGGAAGTTTGTGGATATAATATTATGATTAGACTTGTTAATTGAATATTTAAATGATAAAGTTTAACTGGACTGGGATACTAATTTTAATATATATATATATATATATACATATATTTAAGAGAAGATTAAAAAAGAGCCATAGAGATTTGAGAGAATCAACTGACACTTGTAGGAATATGCAGCTGGCAGATGAGTTTGTGTATGGAAAATGGTTGGTCTTTTGACTGTCTATTTGAAAATGACATTTCATTAGCAGCCTACCAGACTTTACTTTTCTGATATTAGCTGGCCATTTCGATTGTCATAACAGACATTGTCAATTACTCGAGAATTTGAAAGCATAAAATATTAACAATATATTGATTAAAGAAAAAATTCTTGTTTGAAATGGGGGAAAATTCAATAACCATTTACTTCAAATATACATCTTTATTTTTAGAATTCTTTGATTTTAGGAATTTTGTTTACAAACTAAAACATTTTAAATAAACGATAATTTTAAATATGTTTCTGTATTAAAGTATTTATAAAAAATAAATAAATAATAATTAAGAAAAAGTTACTTTAAAAAATCACATATTTAAAAAATGTACGTTTCTGTCATAAGAATCAAAGATCATTGTAAAAACAAATTTATACCTATTAATATATCAATAATATCAATTTTAAGGTAAACCCGAGGAATATGACGTACAATTCGGGTTTTTGTCAAATCTCAAAGGCTAATATCTATTATGACATGAATATTAGTGTTAATGGAACCTAGGACTATTAGGTATTTATAGCAAAAATTACAACTTTATTCTTAAAATAAGAGCTAGTAAAATTTACAAAAATAAAATGTCCAACTTTTTGGCAATATCCATATATGATTTTAGAAAAAAAAATCAATATTGCTGTTCACCAATTATTTGTAAAGCATATGACTCTATAGATCGAGATAAACTTTTTCAAATTTTGATCTTCAAATCTGTCTTGAAGGTAATAAAATAAAGAAAGAGTAAGATGCAAATTGGGAAAAAAATCAAAAGGGAACCAATTAAACAAAAAAATCAATTATTAGGTTACGCAGACGACTTAAATATAATAGGAGATTCGGCATTTATAATTAAAGATAGCGTAGAAAAATTAACCGAGTCAGGAAAAGAGATGGGGTTTTAAATTAATAGTGATGAGACAAAATATTTAGTAATAGAGAGCAACAGTATTACCACACAAAATCTTAACATACATAATGTAGAATTTGAAAATGTAGAAAAATTTAAAGTAATCACGAAAGATAATAATATTCGAGAAGAATTTAAATCAATGTTGCAATCGCTAAGGCCTGTTATCTTGCAGTAAAGGGGCTTATCGCATCCAAATTATTATCAAAGGGGATCAAGATTAAAATATATAAAAAAAATATTTTGCAGGTAGTATTATATGGGTGTGAAGCATGGTTTATGACCCTCCAAGACGAGAGTACATTTAGAGTATTTGAAAATAGGATTCTTCGTAGCATTGGGTCAAGGAAAGATGAGGTCACTGGGGAATTGCGGTGACTGAATAACGAGGAATTGCATGACCTCTATGAAGCTCCAGACTTATAGTTAGATAAAATCAAGAATATTACGATAAGCAGGACACGTAGCAAGAATTAAAGGAAAGAATAGCGAAAAATGTATGAAGGGACGTCAGAGAATTGGGAGAAAATAGGAGTAGGATGGGTGAAACTCAGAATATGGGTATTTGGAAGAATGTGGTTGTTGTGGCCAAGAACTTTCGAGTTAAGTAGAGCCACAAAGTTAGATAGATAAGTTATATGGTTAAAATAATCAAAACAATCTCATATAATTATTTACAAATTTTTTTACCTGTTTTTATATTTATATCTTTTTACCTTTTTCTCTTACTTTTATATTATAATTACAACTCAATAAATAAATTTCATGTTAAAAAAATTGTCGCTCCTTTATGAAGTCGTTTTCTACTATCTTAAAAATTAAAACTAAATATTGAATACAAATAATTAACAAGGATTATTTATTCAAATATTTTTGTTTTACTAATTTTTAGATTAATTCTGAATAAAATATGTCTACTTAATAAATAACTAGATTAACAACATGTATATAGTAGTTTATTTGAATTTAAATTAATTACCAAATAAATCAATATTATAATCTGTTTAGTTTTAAATTTTAATACTTAATGAAAAATATTTCCGAGTTAGGCCGGTTTGGGGTAGATTATGGCATATTAGTTTGGAAAATATAATACATATATTTTAACTTCATAAATAATCTCAAAATTTTTAAACAAAATAAATCCTTTAATGGTTATGGTGTTTGTAATGAGGATTAGTTATATATGTATTATA
This sequence comes from Labia minor, assembly GCA_963082975.1. NCBI lineage: Eukaryota > Metazoa > Arthropoda > Insecta > Dermaptera > Spongiphoridae > Labia > Labia minor. Next base: position 41,561,234 of record OY720347.1, on the reverse strand, counting down.
AAAATCAATTATGATGAATATAAAATGACATTTTTTTAATATTCCTATATTTGCATGTAAATACAAATTGATATTTATTCAAAATGTAGTAAAATTTAAATAATTTATTATCATTAAAGTTAATAATAATAGAGTAACAAGTTTTTGTGCAGTAAATGGGCTCATTTTATGAAAATGATTATCGTACAAATTAAAATTAAAATTTATAAATCGATCAATTTAATGGATGAGGTTGAGGTGTGATCTTTGGCTTTGGGGCACAATATGGGGTATTTGACAATATGATTATTTATAGCATTTATAGATTAAAGATAGAGGGTAATTTTTCCCAGATTATTTTCGTTCCCGGGAATGCCGGGAAATTTTTAAAATTTGGAGTGGAAATTGTAAAAGTTTTACTAAAAAGTTAAATAAATATTGTTTTTGCAAAAAAATAAAATAAATTTAATTCAAAAACAAAAAAAATATAGTAAGATATAATATGTAATAATCAAAATGTATAATAAACATAATTATTTTCTTTTACTTAGAAAATAACATTTTAGAAACGAGATGTCGCCTAAAACAGAGATCCTTCATATTACCCCCTTAATCGCTCTCAACGACAGCTTATTTATATTAATTTAGGTTAAGGGGAAGGTGAAGAAGTTAATTTCAAGGGTGTGAGGAGAATTACTATCTTTCCAAATGGTCAAGTGCAATAGTGTATTTTATTATTGTTACCAATTCCAATAACTTTTTAATCTTAATATTTAAATAAATATCCATAGAATATTTTATAATAATTATTTTTAAATGAATTTTCATGTTTGTATTTCATGAACTGGTAAATAATTAAATTATATAATAAATAAATTTAAAACTAAATTAAAAGTTAATAGAATTGCAATTAAAATAAAAGTTTATTAGGGTTTTATAACACATCCCTTTAATCCATACAACAACAAAGATTGGTTCATTTTCTTTCAAAACAAACAAGTTATCATATTTTTCATTTATTCATTGAATTTATTTATTAAACGGATTTATTTTTTTTATCGTTATTCAATGTATTCATTAATTCATTATTTCCGCATCACTTGGATATTTTATCATCAAATAAACCAGGTTAAAGATAAACAATCAAGTAAAGAGCAAAGAAGAGAGTAAAACACTACTTTAAAAGGATTATTAAAATCCTAACTCTCTGTTTTCTCTATATACGGATATACTTAATATATATATTACAAAACATTTTAATTAGATTAGATTTTGATAGATTAAAGGAATTGGTAAGGAACCTTTTAAATTTCTTCTGAATATCAATTAAAAGTTTTCTTTACTTTTCCCTTTCATCTCTTATCCTTTAATTATTTTATTATTTTTTTTTTTAATTTTATTTACTTCATAAAAGGAGAAGTTTTGAAATGGTGTTTCAAATTTTTTTTTTTATACGTTGCTATTCTAAAACACCTTCTCTTCATCTTCCCGATCCAGATGAAAATGGTGAGTAGAAGCATTAAAAGATAATTTCACCTATGTTATTAAGATTGTAAGATAAAAGAAAATATTCAACGTAATGAATATTAAACAGGTGAACGGTGATGATAGTTGAATTCTATATCTCCTTTAGGTGATAATCATATTATTATTGAGATTGGTAACAAGAAAAGGAAAAACCAAAATACTACATTTACACATTGTGTCAGAAATTATATTAAAGGGAAATTGTCTTCTTATCTAATGAGAATATATATAGGATCTGAAAAAAAAATGAAATTTATTTTATTATTTTCTCATGAAAATGTTCTCGGAGCGACTAAGCAAATTAATGTTGCGCTGGGACATATATTTAAAACCTCGCTACCCCCTCCTAGAAGCCTACGATTGGCAATAATAAGCGATCCATCTATTGGGTCTTCGTTCAGTGCCTCACACGCGATAGGTCGTCGAGAGCCCCCACCACTCTGCTTAGATGTCACCAGCAGGATATAAAAAGCCGTGAAGCAGGCTAGCCAGGGGCAGTAGCATTTGTGATTCAAGACGTTAAGAAGAACATATCCGAAGAACGAAGAACCGAAGATTTCCAAGACGTTTATCTTTTCCTGTGTATATATTTTTTGCTACACTTTTTGTTCAAAAACGATATATTTTTTGCTAATACTTTTCAACAAAACGATATTTTTTAATACATCTGCTTCACTATCGAAGCCACCAACCCTACATATATATATATATATATAGAATTATATAAATTGTTAATTTTGTATTTATTCAAATAAATAGTATATTATACCCACCAGTCAGGAATGAAGTTAAGAATAAAAAATCCAAATTAGAATTGTGTATTTTGCAACACATCACTAATAAACCTCTATAACTAAAACCTCCCCTTATAATTTAGATTTATAAAATATATTTTTAATTACACACACACAGTCAGAGAATACAAAACAACTACTCAAAATCCCACCGGTCGGTAATTCACAATAAACTGGGTAAGAAGCACTGTTCATGAGTAACTTATGAGGGTTAATGCGTTGTTAATGGTCTGGATAGAGCATCAATTATAAAATATTATTAACAACAATAATAATTAAAATAAAACAAAAATTGCATATGTACTTTTCGATAAGATAAACATACAAAAAATAATAAAATGATAAAAATATTTTTTTTACATTAAATTTAATTTATAATAGTTGAGATAATAATGTAAAAATAATAAGTAAAATTAATAATAATAATAATAATTAAAAAATAAAATTATTATATTAATAACAAATAATAATTTTTACCGACTGACGATAGTAAGGGAGGTATTGTTTTCAGACCAAATTTCACATGTGGAGATTTTTACATATCTCTACGAATCAAGCATTTTCTTAACAGAAAAAAGTATTTTTAGCATGATGTCTGTCCGTCCGTCCGTATAGATGTGTACAGCTTGAACGGCTCAACGGATTTTGATGAAATTTGGTATATTTACTTAATGCATCAGTATGATGAATTGATCAACTTTTGGTGCAAATCCGTAGTATTAGCGATCGATGATAGGAAGGGAAGGGTTATTTTCACACCAAATTTCATATGAGGAGATTTTTTACATATCACCACAAATCATGCACTTTGTATTGGTTTTATCCTTGAGGAAAATCATCTTTATTAGTTTTTTCTTAATTTAAAATTATATGACGTCATCCAGCCATTCATGACGTCACAGCCAGCTCTTACTTATATATATTATAAATAAAATAAAATTAAAAATATTTATGTTATATCCATATCTGTTTTTTTATTACATTAATAGATATATTAAAATTATTTAAAATTGTTTCTGTAGCTGGAAATTAATTTACTTCAAACCGTCGGTCGGTTCGGACCTGGCCACAGGTCAACTTATTTTTACCGACCGACGTCGATAGTAAGGGAGGTATTGTTTTCACACCAAATTTCACATGTGGAGATTTTTACATATCTTCACGAATCATGCATTTTCTTAACAGAAAAAAGTATTTTTAGCATGATGTCTGTCCGTCCGTCCGTCTGTCCGTATAGATGTGTACAGCCTGAACGGCTCAACCGATTTTGATGAAATTTGGTATATTTACTTAATGTATCAGTGGGATGAATTGATCAACTTTTGGTGCAAATCCGGAAACAGGAAGTGGTAGTATTAGCAATCGACGATAGGAAGGGAAGGGTTATTTTCACACCAAAGGAGATTTTTTTATATATCACCACAAATCATGCACTTTGTATTGGTTTTATCCTCGGGAAAATCATATTTATTAGTTTTTTCTTGATTTAAAATTATATGACGTCATCCAGCCATTCATGACCTCACAGCCTGGTCTCGCATATATATTATAAATAAAATAAAATTAAAAATGTTTATATTTATTATTTATGTATCCACATCTGTCTTTTATTACATTAATAGATATATTAAAATTATTTGAAATTGTTTCTGTAGCTGCTAATTAATTTACTTCAAACCGTCGCACAGTGGTCTGAAACGCCCAAATAGCTGTCCAAAAATGAAGATGTTGGTGAAACAGCTTGAAATTTTGTAGGCAATAGTTTTGAGAGTCAGGAAATTTAAATTTGACAAAAAAAAAAATGGCGAATTCAAAATGGCGGACAGATTTTTAGAAAAGTGACGTCAGATTCGCAATTGTATGTTCTCTGGGATTTTTTGAGCCGAAAATTTCGAAATTGAAGTTAGATTGTACGAAAAAAAATGATAAATTTCAAATGATGTGTTGATTTTTCAAAAAATGACGTCATGCAGAGAAAATCCGTAAAGCTCACAACCATCGAAACTTAGGGGTTTTCATGTTAAGATATTGAAATTAGATGATTTTCTCGATAGTAAAAATATGCCAATTGTGAGTGATGGACTCACTTCAAGAGAAAGTGCATTTCTGAAAAATATTTTATTATCAGTAAGACAAATAACTAACAGTTACAGCCCTAGTCTGTTGACGTTCGCGCGCTCGGAAAAAAATTCATAGGAACAAATGGGGCAAAAAGGAGCAATTTTTTCTTCATGATTCTTTATCTATAGACCTTTATCTTTATGATTCAAATGAGATTGTCACCAATGGTCACCAATGTAAAAAATGCGGAATGTTTTTTGAAAAGTTTTTCGTCAGGTTACATTTTCTGACACAAGCGGTTTAAATCAGTCAATATCAATATAATACATGCATTTCTAGCAAACAAAATAAAAAAAGTCCATGTACGTACCTCCAGCAACAGTTTCCATGTCGCAAGTTGCAAATGAAACTTTTCTATGAAACGAAACAACAATTTTGACTGAGCTCGAATTTCAGACGTTTTGGGAAATCTCTGGAGAAAGTAAAAACAGCTGACTTTGAGATGTTCGGAAAACTCGTAGAGTCATGGTAGTGCTCTACATTTTCAGCTTTTCGTTCATAAATATGTCTTCAACAAAATACCATAAACGACATGCAAAAAAAAAATTTTTCAATTTTCGATTTTTGGCCAGCTTTTTTGGCGTTTCATACCACTGTGCGTCGGTCGGTTCGGACCTGGCCACAGGTCAACTTATTTTTTTTTTTTTTTTGAACCAGTAAAGTGTGAAAAAATGTTTGTTAAATGAGTTGTAGCTAATTATATTTTTTTTACCTAAATCTCCTTTCTGATAATCCCAAGATTGAAAGGTTTAATATAAATACTTCCATGGTTATTAATCTCTATTTATGCTTTACTAAAACGGTTCTGAAATGACAAATTTCATTATCATGTATAAAGTAAACCAATATCCCAAATGGTTTATTTAAATATGAGATAATAATATTAATAGATTAACTTTATTGGATAAAATTAAAATTCTAAATTGAATAAACATATTAATTTATTCAATAATTAATCAGAAAATAAATTTAAAACTTTATTTATTAATAATAATTATACAAGTGTGTTAAATAAATAAATATCTGAGTGGTGTTATTGATATAGAAAGTTCTTGACCGGAGCAAATAAATTCATTCAAATGTTCCTTCTCCGAGTCGGAGTCATTTAATTTCAAATATTTTCTAATTATCTCCTAAATGATTTCTATGTATCTTAACTTATTATACTAGCAAAAATTATAATATATTTGTATTTTTCAATTATTAAACCGCTCTAAAGATTTTTATTGAAATTCACACTATAGATAATATTTATAAAGAAAGATCTATTTGTGTCGGTTTCAGCCTCGGGAAAAATCATCTTTGTTAAAATAGTAAATTTAAATGACGTCAGCAACTACGTCAGACAGCGCTTCCTTAGATACAAAATATTATAACTAAAATAAAATTAAAAATATTTATTTTAATAATATTTCAGTTAACAAAGATATCGATATCTGCATCGTAATCAGCATGAAAAATAATTTGTTTCCTTTACCTGGAAATGTTTCCTTTTTTCCAGGGAAACGGGAAATAATAATTAAAGAATTTTTCCGGGAATTCCCGGCGAGCCCCAGACAAAAACAACTTAATAAATTATTAACCCAAAAATATTTAATGAACAATTCAGATAATACATGTCTTAAAATATCCTTGCATTATTACAGTAATTAAGTGGCCCAAAAAAAGTTTTGGATACCAATATGCTTGTCGGGCCGCAAAAATTTGTTCGACCGGCCGCGGATTGCACATTCCTGATCTAAAGTTTAATTTGGAAAATAATAATTATCATCTACATATTTGTGTGTATAATTAATTTAACTAGATTCACTCAAAATATTATGAAATAATAATAAAAAATGAATGAATTTGAATCTTTGCTGTTAAGTTAATAAAAAGCTCCATTAATCCACAACTGCAATATGTATAAAATTATAAAATAATATATATTAAAAAATTAGAAAAAAATTAACAATAATTAACAACATAAAAGTTTTGTTATCCACATCAGTGCGGGAAAATTAAAATTTAATTATATTTTATAAGAAATGTAAAGTTGAATATTTTTTAAATTAATTTTCAAATTAATTAAATTAATGATGGGAAAAATAATAGGAGATTCGGCAATTGCATTATAGATAGTGTAGAAAAATTAATTGAAGCAGGAAAAGAGATGGGACTAGAAATTAATAATGCTAAGACAAAGTATTTTGTAACAGAGAGGAATAGTATTAACACACAAAATCTTAATATACAAGATATATAATCTGAAAATGTAGAAAAATTTATATACTTAAGTTCTGTGATAACGAAAGATAATAATATTCAAGATGAGTTTAAAGCGAGGTTTCAATCGGGAAACGCCTGTTATCATGCAATAAAGGGGCTTATCGCATCAAAATTATTATTAAAGGGGATAAAAGTTAAAATGTATAAAACAATTATTTTACTGGTTGTTATATATGGGGAGGCATGGTGACGAGAGTAGATTTAGTATTGAGAATAGGATTCTGCGAAGCATTTATGGGCCAAAGAAAGATGAGGTCACCGGGGAATGGCAAAGATTGCATAACGAGGAATTGCATGACCTCTATGCATCTCCAGATATAGTTAGAATTATTAAATCGAGAAGGCTACGGTGGGCTGGACACGTTGCTAGAATGGGAGAAGATAGAATGGCAAAAAATATGTTGGTAGGGAGACCGAGTGGGAAACGTCCGTTTGGAAGACCAAGGACGCGGTGGGTGGATAATGTGGGAGAGGACTTCAGAGAGATGGGAAAGGATAGGGACTGGAGGTTTGTGGCTCAGAATAGGAATACTTGGAGGGGGGGGGGGTGTTTGCTACGGCCAAGAACTTTCGAGTTCCGTAGTAACACAGAGATAGATAAATATTGTTTATAGCTCATAGGTAAAAATTCTTTCAATATTTTTAAATGAATTAAATTAGGTTTTTTTAGACAATATGATTAATTAATTTTTCTAATTTGTAATATATATTTGTATAATAATGTGTCTGCTTTATCAAACTCTATCCAATTAAACCAATTAATTTTATAAATCAATGGATATTATAAGAATTTGTTTAGTGTACTGACCTGTAAAATAAGGAAGTATGGTTCTCATAATACTAATCAATAAAACACAAAAATATTAAAAGAAAAAATTTAAATTATTTTATTCAATTGACAAATTAAACTTTACAAATGAAAAATATTAGTGAAGTTTATTTAACAAAGAATTTTTTTTTTGCTTTTTACAAACAACTAATCCATTGAATATATTTTTAATTTCTTTTTTCACTTTCATGGAAATTGACTTGTCTCCCACAAATTCACCCTATCGTTGCTGCCATTAAACTTTTAGAAACTTTATTACATTTTTACCTTTTCTAGTAAATGCATCTGCCTAAATTTAGATCCCATATATGAAAAGAACAAAGTTTGCTTGCTCTCTGTCTCCCTTTGATTTGAAATATAAATTAGCTCATTTAACTTAATTCCATGTCGCTCCGCCCTCCCCCCCCCCCGACATCCCATTAGCATTTAAATGATAAAAAAAAGTTTTTTTTTAATTCTTTTTAATTGGAAACTGTTTCTTAAGATAAAATAATAAATTAAAAGTACTTGCCAAGAGCGTACTATGATTTGAAAAATTACTAGAGGAACAATTGGAATCCAATGAACAAATTTACCCTCAATGCCTTCCTATCGCCTTTTATTAATTGTAAGGACTTTGTTAGTGACAAAAAACAAACATTTTTTCTAAAGCCAAAAACGGCTTGGCATCGACCAGAGACTCTTAATTAATTTTCTAAAGCATACTTAAGATAGCTAACTTAAAAATGAGGTCACAATTAATTAATTTCTTATTTTTCCTTTATCGATTTTACTTTTATTTTTTCAATTTTAATATGTTATCTCATATAATTAGCTGGAGTGTCTTCACTCGACTATCTCGCAATTTGAATTGGATTAAATAACATAATATATTATATTTAAAAATTAAATTTAATTAATTATAAATTATAAATAATATATATTAATCCAGCGCATGTTTGGCTTTTTGTTCATGGCACCACGTCACGTGTTGGCGCGTGAGATTTGCAGTGTTAAAAAATTAATTCTGGTAATTTCAGCGAATCAATCAAGCTGAAATTATATATATAGCAGTTTTATACAATTATTAATCATGTGAAAAATTATCAAACATATATCTTTATTTTTACGGTCACTTTAGAGAAAAAAAATCAAAACGTTGTAAGTAATGACCCTCTTCCGGTTGAGCTACATTTCTCAAAAGTTGATAGAAAACTACGAATTTTGAATAATGCTCATGTACCAAATTTCATCATTCTAGCTCAAACCGTTTTTGCGTAATCTTGGTTACATACATATACACAGACATTTTTCTCAACCTTAGTGAAAATGATTCAGGAATCTTCAAAACGTATAAAAATATCAAAATCTCAACATCGAAAATTTTCGCAATCGCAATACTATCTCTTACAAGATAGTAAAAATGGGTTAGTTTCGGCATGATGCTGAGACTTTTGATTTAATTATATTATATGTTATTACAATAAATTCATATAACTACTGTGGATATATATAAATATCAGGCTTTATTCCATGTGGTTAATAAGAGATTTGAATCTCAATAATATATATTATATATATATATACTAATAAATTGAATAGAGATAAAGAGAGGGACGATTCATTTACAACCATGATATGGCATATTGTCACCACTTAGATAAAAATAAACGAATAGATTAAATTAAATTGATTGACTGGTTCAAACATTTTAAGATATAATGAAAATTAAACTTAAACTTAAAAAAATATAAAACTTATAAGAATAATTATTATAATTATAAAGTCGGTTAAGTTTCAAGTTTATTTATAGATGCTTATGCATTTAGGCAACCTGGGCAACAGATGTTTTCTTTTTCTCTAATCCAAATCAGAGCATAATAGCTAAAATGCACATAAAATAAATATCTTAATAAACTTAAAACTTCACTATTTAATTAAAAAATATTCTTATTAAGTTTTTTAGTGAATTTAAACCGCATATATATATTTATGATAATAAATTATTATTCAATATGCTGGAAATATTCATCTAAACTTTAGAAGGTGTGGAAAGAGACTTGACCGTTACTCTCACAGTTTATTGATGTTATCATTATTAAACAGATAATTTGATGCAAGGCGTTTAGGAATTTACTGGCAATATGGCTTTGTAAGATTATTAAATTATTATTTTTGTATAATTTCCATTAAATTGTCTCTGTACTAAATTAGTTTTTGTTAATATTTAGTTTTGTTTTCCATAATTTGGTAACAATTTAATTTTTTACAATATTATATTTG